>JAVIAB010000047.1:99572465-99882465 GCA_032433765.1 Megaustenia siamemsis | reverse complement strand
TTTAGGTTTAGGGTTAGGATTATGGTTAGGTTTAGTGTTGGGGTCACGGTTAGTGTTAGAGTTATGTTTAGTTTTAGTGTTAGTGTTAGTGTTATGGTTAGGTTTAGGGTAAGGATTAGGTTTAGGTTTAGTGTTAGGGTTATGGTTATGTTTATAGTTATGTTTAGGTTTAGGTTTAGATTGATGTTAGGGTTAGAGTTATAATTAGATTTTGGTTTAGTGTTATGGTTAGGGTAAGAGTTATGTTTAGGTTTAGGTTTAGGTTTAGTTTTAGGGTTAGGGTTATGGTTAGGTTTAGGTTTAGGGTTAGGTTTTAGGTTTTGGTTTAGTGTTACGGTTAGGTTAGGTTAGGGTTAGGTTTACGGTTAGGTTTAGGGTTAGGTTTTGGTTTAGGTTCAGATTTAGGGTTAGGTTTAGGGTTAGGTTTAGGTTTAGGATTAGGGTTCGCGTTAGGGTTTTGGTTAGGGTTAGGTTTAGGGTTAGGTTTAGGGTTAGGGTTAGGGTTAGGTTTAGGTATAAGGTTAGGTTTAGGGTAATGTGTTATGGTTAGGTTTAGGTTTAGGGTTAGGTTTAGGGTTATATTTAGGTTTAGGGTTAGGGATAGCGTTAGGTTTAGGGTTAGGTTTAGTGTTAGGTTTAGGGATATGGTAAGGTTTAGTGTTTATGTTAGGGTTATGGTTAGGTTTATGTTTAGGATTAGGGTAAGTTTTATGGTTAGGGTTAGGGTTAGGTTTTGGTTTCGATTTAGGTTTAGGGTTATGGTTAGGTTGAGGTTTAGGGTTAGGTTCAGTGTTAGGTTTAGGGTTAGGGTTAGATTAGGTTTAGGTTTAGGTTTAGAGTTAGGGTTAGCGTTAGCGTTAGGTTTAGTGTTAGGTTTAGAGTAAGAGTTAGGGTTAGGGTTAGGTTTAGGTTAGGTTTAGGGTTAGGGTTAGGGTTAGGGTTAGATTTAGGTTTAGGTTTTAGGGTTAGGGTTAGGTTTAGGTTGGGGTTAGGTTTAGGGTGAGGGTGAGGTGAGGGTTAGGTTTAAGGTTAGGGTTAGGTTTAGGGTTAAGGTTAGGGTTAGGTTTAGAATTCGGTTTAGGGTAGGTTTAGAATTCGGTTTAGGTTAGGGTTGGGGTTAGGTTAGGTTGGGGTTAGGTTTAGGGTTATGGTTAATGTTCGGGTTAGGTTAGGGTTGGGGTTAGGTTTAAGGTTAGGGTTAGGCAAGGTTATAATTAGGTTTAGGTTTAGGTTTACGGTTAGGGTTAGGATTAGGTTTAGGTTTAGGGTTATGGTTAAGTTTAGTGCTAGGGTTAGGGTTAGGGTTAGAGTTATGTTGGGTTTAGGGTTAGTGTTATGGTTAGGTTAGGGTTAGGATTAGGTTTAGGTTTAGTGTTAGGGTTTCGGTTAGGTTAGAGTTTTTTTTGGTTTAGGTTTAGTGTTAGGGTTAGGTTAGGGTTAGAGTTATGTTTAGGTTTAGGTTTAGGTTTAGTGTTAGAGTTAGCGTTAGGGTTAGGGTTAGGGTTAGGTTTAGGTTTAGGGTTTGGGTTAGGTTTTTGTTTAGTGTTAGGGTTAAAGGTTAGAGTTATGTTTTTAGGTTTAGGTTTGTGTTAGGGTTAGGTTTAGGGTTAGAATTATGTTTAGGTTTAGGTTCTTGTTAGTGTTAGTGTTAGTGTTAGGGTTAGGGTTAGGGTTAGTATTAGGTTTAGGCTTAGGTTTTGGGTTAGGTTTAGGGTTAGGTTTAGGGTTAAGGTTATGTTAAAGTTTAGTGTTAGGGATAGGATTAGAGTTAGAGTTAGGTTTACGTTTAGGGTTGGGGTTAGGGTTAGGGTTCGGTAAGAGTTGCGTTTAGGTTTAGAATTCGGTTTACGCTTAGAGTTAAGGTTAGGGTTAGAGTTAGGGTTAAGGTTAGGTTTAGGGTTAGGTTTACGATTAGGTTTAGGTTTAGGGTTAGGGTTAGGTTTAGGGTTAGGTTTAGGTTTTGTTTTAGGGTTAGGGTTAGGGTTAGGTTTGCGTTTATCGTTAGGTTTAGGGTTAGGTTTAGGTTTAACGTTAGGTTTAGATTTAGGTATGGTTAGGTTTTGGGTTAGATTTCTGGTTAGGTTTTGGGTTATGGTTAGGTTTAGGGTTAGGGTTAGGGTTAGGGTTTAGGTTTAGGGTTAGGGTTAGGTTAGGTTTAAGGTTAGGGTTAGTGTCTGGTTTAGGGTTAGGGTTATGTTTTAGGTTTAGGGTTAGGTTTGGGTTTAGGGTTTGGGTTAGTGTTAGGGTTAGGGCTAGTTTTAGGTTTAGGGTTAGATTTAGAATTCGTTTAAGGGTTAGGGTTAGGTTTAGTTTTATGGTTAGGTTTTGGTTTAGGGTTAGGGGTAGGGTTAGGGTTAGGTTTTACTTTTGGTTTAGCGTTAGGTTTAGGGTTAGCTTTAGGTTTAGAATTCGGTTTACGTTTAGCGTTAGGGTTAGTTTTAGAATTCGGTTTACGGTTAGGGTTAGGGTTTGGGTTAGGTTTAGGTTAGAATTCGGTTTAGGGTTATTGTTACGGTTAGGTTTAGTTTTAGAGTTTGGTTTAGGGTTAGGTTTAGGTTTAGGGTTAGGTTATGGTTATGGTTATGGTTAGGTTTAGGGTTAGGTTTATGGTTAGGTTTAGTGTTAGGGTTATGGTTTGGTTTAGGGTTAGGTTTATGTTTAGGGTTAGTGTTAGGGTTAGGTTTAGTGTTAGGGTTAGGGTTAGTTTAGGATTAGGGTTAGGTTTAGGGTTAGTGGTAGGGTTAGTTTAGGTTAAGGTTAGGTTAGGGTTAGGTTTAGGGTTAGGTTTAGGGTTAGGTTTTAGGGTTAGGTTTAGAATTCGGTTAGGGTTAGGTTTAGGGTTAGCGTTAGATTTAGGGTTAGGGTTAGTTTTATGTTTAGGGTTAGGGTTAAGTTTAGGTTAATTTAAGTTTAAGTTTTGGTTAGGTTTAGTGTTAGTTTTAGGTTTTAAGTTGGGTTTAGAGTTAGAGCTAGTTTTAGGTTTAGGGTTAGGTTATAAGGTTAAGTTTATTATTAGGCTTAGGGTTGGAATTCGGTTAGGTTTAGGTTTATTTTTAGGGTTAGTTTTTAGGTTTAGGGTTAAGGTTTAGGGTTAGGATTAGGTTTAGGGTTAGGTTTGCTTTTAGGGTTATATTTAGGTTTATGGTTAGGTTTAGGTTTAGGGTTAGGTTTAGGTTTAAGGTTAAGGTTAGGTTTAGGGTTAAGGTTAGGTTTAGGGTTAGGTTTAGGTTTGCGTTTAGGATTAGGTTTAGGTTTAAGATTTGGTTTAGGTTAGTGTTAGGGTTAGGGTTAGGTTTAGGGTTATGGTTAGGTTTAGGGTTAAGGTTAAGGTTAGGTTTAGCGTTAAGGTTAAGGTTAGGTTTAGGGTTAGGGTTAGGTTTTGGTTTAGGGTTAAGATTATTTTTAGGGTTAGGGTTAGGTTTAGTATTATGGTTAGATTTAAGGTTAAGGTTAGGTTTAGGGTTATGGTTAGGTTTAGGTTTAAGTTTAGGGTTAAGGTTAGGTTTAGGTTGAGGGTTAGGTTTAGGTTTATGTTTAGATTTAGAATTTTTAATTTATGGTGCAAGTTTTTTCTAGGCTACGCACTCATGCTGACCATTGTGTGAAGTGTGAAACATATGACAGCTTTACTAGAATTGGTTAAGATACTGATCTTCTAAACCGTCGCTGAACTGTTGGTGTAACTCAGCTCTCGTGTGACTTCTACACGTGGTTGAGGTTGAGGGGCATAGTGGCCATCTTGTCTCCCTGGAACAACATTGTAGCGATGTCAGACAATATGGCTGCCATCACGTCTGCCTTGCCTAGAAGCAAGTTGATGAGGAAGGTTTTTCCAGCGCCACCTGCCAGTCCAGCATTAGATTCAACACTGTAACGATATGTCACCCGTCATTGCGGTTTAGTTTTTTTTTATATGACTATTACCAAGATGTTCGTGTCACAGTTTGCCTTTGTTCGATAGCCACCATCCTGCTAGCCTCCTCCAGCCCCTGTTAGCAAAAGCTGGCCGTAGGTGTGTCAAAACGTGTCCCCACAAAGCCGAAACTGCGCCCTGAATTAACACCAGGAATTTACTGCACACTTCCTCCATCACTGACGTTATGCACTATAGGGGTTATTTACGGGGAAAAGTCCTGAGTTATGTTTGTTTACTAAACATGTGCATTAATGCATGCTTTTGACGTAGGCTCATAAAGTTATCATGTTTGTAGAAGATATACAATATGTGGTATCAATTTACATCTCGTTAGAGTTCAAATTAAAAATAATTATTTATTTTTGGCTGACAACATCATGTTTGGAACACACTTTTCAAATGTCATCTTTCTATGTTAAACAGCTTGGGCAGCACGATGACAAGTATCTAGGCCAGTCAGTAAATCAGCTGCTATAAAGTTGTGTGTATATGTGCGTGTGCGTTTACAGTTCTTTCCTGTAGGACAATTTCTCCATTTGTATGATCTTGATCATTTATGGTTCTGTTTGGTTTTCCTGTTATATGGTTTCTTACAAGCTGATATGTCTATCCAGTTTTGTTATGAGTCCGTTTTATTCTGTTATTGAATGTGCAGACACCCCCCGCCTCCCCTTTTTGCTTTATTTCATCTCTTTTCTTGTGTTTTGTTGCTTATATACATTTTTTTTTTCGCGGCTTCTGTAGAATTCTTTGCCATCTAAGGGAACAACTTGTATCAAGTATTGTTTGTTACGGACCCAATGCTTAGTCTTTCTGAATGAATGAGAACCTGATTTCAGTAGAAGCTGATCTGTAATGAAGTATCACATAGACTTTATATAAATTGTTATTCATCCCAGTTACTTGTCCTGTATGTAATAGAACAGTTTAATTTGAACACACACAATCAAGTGAATAAACATTCATTCAACAACAGATGTTTTGTTAGTGCTTGAGCAAACATTCAGTATTTTGAACACACACACACACAATCGTAGCCTTACTGCAGAGTTAAATTTGTTAAAATTTAATTAAATATACAGGCTCTGGTCCAAATTTAATTAAATATACAGGCTCTGGTCCAAATTTAATTAAATATACAGGCTCTGGTCCAAATTTAATTAAATATACAGGCTCTGGTCCAAATTTAATTAAATACACAGGCTCTGGTCCAAATTTAATTAAATATACAGGCTCTGGTCCAAACTTATAGTCCATACTGAGCAAACACTTCGAGAAGTAAATGGGGGCAATGATTCTGGGCACAAAAGAGTAAAGACCATCTGCATCTCGTCCAGATCGATGACGTGGTCAAAGAAGAGAAACTTGACAGTTGCGAATGAATGAGAATGGAAGCTCAGCTATGGGAACTACACATGAGGGGAACTACACATGTTGGGAAATACACATGTTGGGAACTACACATGATGGGAACTACACATGATGGAACTACACAAACTGGGTGAACATTTCAACATAACAATGACCCAAATCATACAGCCCATACCAGCAAAGCATGGGCACAATTAAAGAATGTGACAGTACTGAAGTGGCCCACCAAATACCCCCACCTAAATACAAATAGACACGTTTAGGCTCAACTCACGAATCATTTAAAAAAGAGTTGACTCAGAGACTTTGAACAGTTGAAGTAGGTAGCGCCAAAATATGAGAAAGTCCGACTAACAACTACCTAGAAACTTATGGGGAGTATACCGCGTTGTCTCCAAACTTGCCTTGCTGGAGATGGCAACACTATAGTGTACTGAGAACACTGTCAGTAGATAGGAGATACAGAAGGCAACACTATAGTGTAATGAGAACACTGTTAGTAGATAGAAGATATGGATGGCAACACTATAGTGTAATGAGAACAATGTTAGTAGATAGAAGATATAGAAGGCAACACTATAGTGTACTGAGAACACTGTCAGTAGATAGGAGATACAGAAGGCAACACTATAGTGTAATGAGAACACTGTTAGTAGATAGAAGATATAGAAGGCAACACTATAGTGTACTGAGAACACTGTTAGTAGATAGGAGATACAGAAGGCAACACCATAGTGTACTGAGAACACTGTTAGTAGATAGGAGATATAGAAGGCAACACTATAGTGTACTGAGAACACTGTTAGTAGATAGGAGATACAGAAGGCAACACTATAGTGTAATGAGAACACTGTTAGTAGATAGGAGATATATAGAAGGCAACACCATAGTGTACTGAGAACACTGTTAGTAGATAGGAGATACAGAAGGCAACACTATAGTGCACTGCGAACACTGTTAGTAGATAGAAGATATAGAAGGCAACACTATAGTGTACTGAGAACACTGTTAGTAGATAGGAGATACAGAAGGCAACACCATAGTGTACTGAGAACACTGTTAGTAGATAGGAGATATAGAAGGCAACACTATAGTGTACTGAGAACACTGTTAGTAGATAGAAGATATAGAAGGCAACACTATAGTGTACTGAGAACACTGTTAGTAAATAGAAGATATAGAAGGCAACACCATAGTGTACTGAGAACACTGTTAGTAGATAGGAGATATATAGAAGGCAACACTATAGTGTACTGAGAACACTGTTAGTAGATAGGAGATATAGAAGGCAACACTATAGTGTCCTGAGAACACTGTTAGTAGATAGGAGATATAGAAGGCAACACTATAGTGTACTGAGAACACTGTTAGTAGATAGAAGATATAGAAGGCAACACTATAGTGTACTGAGAACACTGTTAGTAGATAGGAGATACAGAAGGCAACACCATAGTGTACTGAGAACACTGTTAGTAGATAGGAGATATATAGAAGGCAACACCATAGTGTACTGAGAACACTGTTAGTAGATAGAAGATATAGAAGGCAACACTATAGTGTACTGAGAACAATGTTAGTAGATAGGAGATACAGAAGGCAACTCTATAGTGTAATGAGAACACTGTTAGTAGATAGAAGATATAGAAGGCAACACCATAGTGTAATGAGAACACTGTTAGTAGATAGGAGATATAGAAGGCAACACCATAGTGTACTGAGAACACTGTTAGTAGATAGGAGATATATAGAAGGCAACACTATAGTGTACTGAGAACACTGTTAGTAGATAGGAGATATAGAAGGCAACACTATAGTGTACTGAGAACACTGTTAGTAGATAGGAGATATAGAAGGCAACACTATAGTGTACTGAGAACACTGTTAGTAGATAGAAGATATAGAAGGCAACACTATAGTGTACTGAGAACACTGTTAGTAGATAGGAGATACAGAAGGCAACACTATAGTGTAATGAGAACACTGTTAGTAGATAGGAGATATATAGAAGGCAACACCATAGTGTACTGAGAACACAGTTAGTAGATAGAAGATATAGAAGGCAACACTATAGTGTACTGAGAACACTGTTAGTAGATAGGAGATACAGAAGGCAACACTATAGTGTAATGAGAACACTGTTAGTAGATAGAAGATATAGAAGGCAACACTATAGTGTACTGAGAACACTGTTAGTAGATAGGAGATACAGAAGGCAACACCATAGTGTACTGAGAACACTGTTAGTAGATAGGAGATATATAGAAGGCAACACCATAGTGTACTGAGAACACAGTTAGTAGATAGAAGATATAGAAGGCAACACTATAGTGTACTGAGAACACTGTTAGTAGATAGGAGATACAGAAGGCAACACTATAGTGTAATGAGAACACTGTTAGTAGATAGAAGATATAGAAGGCAACACTATAGTATACTGAGAACACTGTTAGTAGATAGTAGATACAGAAGGCAACACTATAGTGTACTAAGAACACTGTTAGTAGATAGTAGATATAGTAGGAAACACTATAGTGTACTGAGACCACTGTTAGTAGATAGAAGATACAGAAGGCAACACCATAGTGTACTGAGACCACTGTTAGTAGATAGAAGATATAGAAGGCAACACTATAGTGTACTGAGAACACAGTAGATAGTAGATATAGTAGGAAACACTATAGTGTACTGAGACCACTGTTAGTAGATAGAAGATACAGAAGGCAACACCATAGTGTACTGAGACCATTGTTAGTAGATAGGAGATACAGAAGGCAACACCATAGTGAACTGGGTCACTGTTAGTAAATAGGAGATAATCTTACAAATGGTGATCTTCATCATCATCATGTGTCTTGCCGATTAGAGTAGGCGATCTTGTCCTTTCACAATTCCCTTGCCCACAGTACATAGTATCAATTCTTTTGTTGTGGTTTAACGTGCAGTGACACCAAGCTCTTCTCTCTTTGGCATCTACGATTTCTCTTTCCTTGTATTTTCACAATTGTAACCAAGTATTCCAACTTTCATCTTCCCATGATGTGCCGAAAAATGTTGATTGTTTCTTTCTGATGTTTTTAGGAGCTCACTTTTTGTGTTGGCCTCTATCCATGATTCGCTTCCATAGGTCAGAATTCGCTCTATAGAGCACCAATGAACTGTCTTTCTCACTTCTATTGACATAGATTTGTTGCATAAGATGTTTTGAATTTTCGGAAATACTACTTTGGCCTGTGATATTCTACTTTTTATTTCTGTGGTACATCTTCTGTCTAATGTTATTATTGTGCTCAAGTATATGAGGCTCTGCACTAGTTTCAGATTTGTCCTATTTATGTTTATGTTGCATGATGGTGGTGGCTTTTTCTTCGACAAATCCTTAAGATGTTTTCTTACCTTTTTGACTTAGACCTTTCTATCTGCTTTCTTTCACTTTTATGTCTATCATTTTTCGTAGCTCATTCTCCGTTTCTGCTATTAAGACTGTGTCATCCGCATATCGCAAATTCTTTATGTTGTTACCGTTGACTTTAATTCCTTTTTTAGTGTACTATTAATATTATTATATCATTATATTTGTGTTGTAAATTGAGAACAAATCTGGATGACCATAGCTTGATATAATAATATATTATATATGTATCTTACAGCTGTAATATAACAATATATTATCTATGTATCTTACAGCTGTGATATAATAATATATTATCAATGTATCTTACAGCTGTGATATAATAATATATTATCTATGTACCTTACAGCGTTGATATAATAATATATTATCTATGTATCTTACAGCTGTGATATAATAATATATTATCTATGTATCTTACAGCTGTGATATAATAATGTATTAGATGTGTGGCCTGTTATTGTGATGTAATTCTATATCAGGTATGTTATCTGTGTTTGTGATGTATTTGTGTAGCAGGTATGTTATCTGTATTTGTGTAGCAGGTATGTTATATATATTTGTGTATGTATTTGTGTATCAGGTATGTTGTCTGTATTTGTGATGTATTTGTGTAGCAGGAATGTTATCTGTATTTGTGATGTATTTGTGTATCAGGTATGTTATCTGTATTTGTGATGTATTTGTGTATCAGGTATGTTATCTGTATTTGTGATGTATTTGTGTATCAGGTATGTTATCTGTATTTGTGTAGCAGGTATGTTATCTATATTTGTGATGTATTTTGTGTATCAGGTATGTTATCTGTATATGTGATGTATTTGTGTAGCAGGTATGTTATCTGTATTTGTGATGTATTTGTGTAGCAGGTATGTTATCTGTATTTGTGATGTATTTGTGTATCAGGTATGTTATCTGTATTTGTGATGTATTTGTGTATCAGGTATGTTATCTGTATTTGTGTAGCAGGTATGTTATCTGTATTTGTGATGTATTTGTGTAGCAGGTATGCAGCCTGCATTTATGTATAAAGTATGTAATATGTGACTGTGATGTAATTGTGTATCAAGTATGAGGTCTAAGATGTAATTGTGTATCAAGTATGGGGCCTGTTTTGTCATTGTGTATAATGATGAAGTTTGCCTGTAAAAGTGAAATGTTTATTTCCTTATTTCTGTTTCCTCCTTCTGTTGTTCCTTCCTATTGTTGCTCTCCTCTGTTCGTATTTTCTGGAGGTTGTTTCAAGTGTTTAATAATGGCGAGATTAGGCTCTTCTCATCTTGACTACACCGCATCGTAATAGTTCACAAAGATTGCAGTTTGGCTTGTGATCATGGTCACTACTATTGGAGGTAAGAATGACATCACAGGCGCGGGACATTCTGACAGGTAACTCACTTCCTAGCAGTGTATTCATTTTCATGGTTGTTCAAGAACCAGTCTAGTGATCGCCTTACGGTATTTCGTCATGACCTCAAGATTGTCACCGAATTAGCTACATTGGACCAGATCCAGTCCTATCCTCACTCACATTACATGATTAATAGAATTAGATCTGGATTTTTATATTGAATTCATTATAAAGTAGCTGGCTTTCATTTCCATATTCTATTTGTTAAGTAATTCAAACAATCTTAATTCATTAAAGTTACTTTTCCCTCTCATGCTGGTTATCATAGGCATCACACCGTGCGTGAATAATAACAGTACAGTAGATTTATTGCATCGCAAGCAATTATAATATGAGCATCAGACACTTGCCTGCATACACTATCGCACAATATGGAATCATCCACTCCTTGAATAAATAGCGCATAAATATCAACGTCATAGCAGTATAACTTCTCTGCTAGATAGGTCTCTTTCTATCTTCTCTACTACCTAGACATGTTTCTATATTATCTTCTAGCTGGGTCTGTTTCTAACTTCTCTACTAACTAGGTCTGTTTCTATCTTCTCTACTACCTAGACATGTTTCTATATTATCTTCTAGCTGGGTCTGTTTCTAACTTCTCTACTAACTAGGTCTGTTTCTAACTTCTCTACTACTAGGTCTGTTTCTAACTTCTGTACTAGCTAGGCATGTTTCTAACTTCTCTACTGACTAGGTCTGTTTCTAACTTCTCTACTAGCTAGGCATGTTTCTAGCTTCTCTACTAATTAGGTCTGTTTCTAACTTCTCTACTAACTAGGTATGTTTCTATCTTCTCTACTAACTAGGTCTGTTTCTATCTTCTCTACTAACAAGGTCTGTTTCTAACTTCTCTACTAACTAGATATGTTTCTATCTTCTCTACTAACAAGGTCTGTTTCTAACTTCTCTACTAACTAGGTCTGTTTCTAACTTCTCTACTAACAAGGTATGTTTCTAACTTCTCTACTAACTAGGTATGTTTCTATCTTCTCTACTAACAAGGTCTGTTTCTAACTTCTCTACTAACTAGATATATTTCTATCTTCTCTACTAACAAGGTCTGTTTCTAACTTCTCTACTAACTAGGTCTGTTTCTAACTTCTCTACTAACTAGGTCTGTTTCTAACTTCTCTACTAACAAGGTCTGTTTCTAACGTCTCTACTAACTAGGTATGTTTCTATCTTCTCTACTAACAAGGTCTGTTTCTAACTTCTCTACTAACTAGGTATGTTTTCTATCTTCTCTACTAACAAGGTCTGTTTCTAACTTCTCTACTAACTAGGTCTGTTTCTAACTTCTCTACTAACAATGTCTGTTTCTAACTTCTCTACTAACTAGGTCTGTTTCTAACTTCTTTACTAACAAGGTCTGTTTCTAATTTCTCTACTAACTAGGTAGGTTTCTATCTTCTCTACTACCGAGATATGTTTCTATATTATCTTCTAGCTGGGTCTGTTTCTAACTTCTCTAATAACTAGGTCTGTTTCTACCTTCTCTACTAACTAGGTCTGTTTCTAACTTCTCTACTAACTAGGTCTGTTTCTAACTTCTCTAATAACAAGATCTGTTTTTAACTTCTCTACTAACTAGGTCTGTTTCTAACTTCTCTACTAACAAGGTCTGTTTCTAACTTCTCTACTAACTAGGTCTGTTTCCAACTTCTCTACTAACTAGGTCTGTTTCTATCTTCTCTACTACCTAGATATGTTTCTATATTATCGTCTAGCTGGGTCTGTTTCTAACTTCTCTACTAACTAGGTCTGTTTCTAACTTCTCTACTAACAAGGTCTGTTTCCAACTTCTCTACTAACTAGGTCTGTTTCTATCTTCTTTACTACCTAGATATGTTTCTATATTATCTTCTAGCTGGGTCTGTTTATAACTTCTCTACTAACTAGGTCTGTTTCTAACTTCTCTACTAACTAGGTCTGTTTCTAACTTCTGTACTAGCTAGGCATGTTTCTAACTTCTCTACTAACTAGGTCTGTTTCTAACTTCTCTACTAGCTAGGCATGTTTCTAGCTTCTCTACTAATTAGGTCTGTTTCTAACTTCTCTACTAACTAGGTATGTTTCTATCTTCTCTACTAACTAGGTCTGTTTCTATCTTCTCTACTAACAAGGTCTGTTTCTAACTTCTCTACTAACTAGATATGTTTCTATCTTCTCTACTAACAAGGTCTGTTTCTAACTTCTCTACTAACTAGGTCTGTTTCTAACTTCTCTACTAACAAGGTCTGTTTCTAACTTCTCTACTAACTAGGTATGTTTCTATCTTCTCTACTAACAAGGTCTGTTTCTAACTTCTCTACTAACTAGGTCTGTTTCTAACTTCTCTACTAACTAGGTCTGTTTCTAACTTCTCTACTAACAAGGTCTGTTTCTAACGTCTCTACTAACTAGGTATGTTTCTATCTTCTCTACTAACAAGGTCTGTTTCTAACTTCTCTACTAACTAGGTATGTTTCTATCTTCTCTACTAACAAGGTCTGTTTCTAACTTCTCTACTAACTAGGTCTGTTTCTAACTTCTCTACTAACAATGTCTGTTTCTAACTTCTCTACTAACTAGGTCTGTTTCTAACTTCTTTACTAACAAGGTCTGTTTCTAATTTCTCTACTAACTAGGTAGGTTTCTATCTTCTCTACTACCGAGATATGTTTCTATATTATCTTCTAGCTGGGTCTGTTTCTAACTTCTCTACTAACTAGGTCTGTTTCTATCTTCTCTACTAACTAGGTCTTTTTCTAACTTCTCTACTAGCTAGGTATGTTTCTACCTTCTCTACTAACTAGGTCTGTTTCTAACTTCTATACTAGCTAGGCATGTTTCTAACTTCTCTACTAATTAGGTCTGTTTCTAACTTCTCTACTAACTAGGTCTGTTTCTATCTTCTCTACTAACTAGGTCTGTTTCTAACTTCTCTGCTAACTAGGTCTGTTTCTAACTTCTCTACTAACAAGGTCTGTTTCTAATTTCTCTACTAACTAGGTATGTTTCTATATTCTCTACTAACAAGGTCTGTTTCTAATTTCTCTACTAGCTAGGTATGTTTCTATCTTCTCTACTAACTAGGTCTGTTTCTAACTTCTCTACTAACTAGGTCTGTTTCTAACTTCTCTAATAACAAGATCTGTTTTTAACTTCTCTACTAACTAGGTCTGTTCTAACTTCTCTACTAACAAGGTCTGTTTCTAACTTCTCTACTAACTAGGTCTGTTTCCAACTTCTCTACTAACTAGGTCTGTTTCTATCTTCTCTACTACCTAGATATGTTTCTATATTATCGTCTAGCTGGGTCTGTTTCTAACTTCTCTACTAACTAGGTCTGTTTCTAACTTCTCTACTAACAAGGTCTGTTTCCAACTTCTCTACTAACTAGGTCTGTTTCTATCTTCTTCACTACCTAGATATGTTTCTATATTATCTTCTAGGAAATTAGAAAAAAAATAGAAAAAATTGTATGTTAGAAGCTTTACGTGATTAGTAGACGACATATCTTCTCTACTAGCTAGGTCTTTTTCTAACTTCTCTACTAGCTAGGTCTGTTTCTAACTTCTCTACTAGCTAGGTCTTTTTCTAACTTCTCTACTAGCTAGGTCTGTTTCTAACTTCTCTACTAGCTAGGTCTGTTTCTAACTTCTTTACTAGCTAGGTCTGTTTCTAACTTCTCTACTAACTAGGCATGTTTCTAACTTCTCTACTAACTAGGTCTGTTTCTATCTTCTCTACTAACTAGGTCTTTTTCTAACTTCTCTACTAGCTAGGTATGTTTCTAACTTCTCTACTAGCTAGGTCTGTTTCTAACTTCTCTACTAGCTAGGTCTGTTTCTAACTTCTCTACTAGCTAGGTCTGTTTCTAACTTCTCTACTAGCTAGGTCTGTTTCTAACTTCTCTACTAGCTAGGTCTTTTTCTAACTTCTCTACTAGCTAGGTCTGTTTCTAACTTCTCTACTAGCTAGGTCTGTTTCTAACTTCTCTACTAGCTAGGTCTGTTTCTAACTTCTCTACTAGATAGGTCTGTTTCTAACTTCTCTACTAGCTAGGCATGTTTCTAACTTCTCTACTAGCTAGGCATATTCCTAACTTCTCTACTGGCTGGGTCTTTTTCTAACTTCTCTACTAGCTAGGTATGTTTCTAACTTCTCTACTAGCTAGGTCTGTTTCTAAATTCTCTACTAGCTAGGTCTGTTTCTAACTTCTCTACTAACTAGGTCTGTTTCTAACTTCTCTACTAACTAGGTCTGTTTCTAACTTCTCTACTAACAAGATCTGTTTTTAACTTCTCTACTAACTAGGTCTGTTTCTAACTTCTCTACTAACAAGGTCTGTTTCTAACTTCTCTACTAACTAGGTCTGTTTCCAACTTCTCTACTAACTAGGTCTGTTTCTATCTTCTCTACTACCTAGATATGTTTCTATATTATCGTCTAGCTGGGTCTGTTTCTAACTTCTCTACTAACTAGGTCTGTTTCTAACTTCTCTACTAACAAGGTCTGTTTCCAACTTCTCTACTAACTAGGTCTGTTTCTATCTTCTTTACTACCTAGATATGTTTCTATATTATCTTCTAGCTGGGTCTGTTTATAACTTCTCTTCTAACTAGGTCTGTTTCTAACTTCTCTACTAGCTAGGCATATTTCTAACTTCTCTACTAGCTAGGTCTGTTTCTAACTTCTCTACTAGCTAGGTCTGTTTCTATCTTCTTTACTACCTAAATATGTTTCTATATTATCTTCTAGGAAATTAGAAAAAAATAGAAAAAATTGTATGTTAGAAGCTTTACGTGATTAGTAGACGACATATCTTCCCTACTAGCTAGGTCTTTTTCTAACTTCTCTACTAACAAGGTCTGTTTCTAACTTCTCTACTAACTAGGTATGTTTCTATCTTCTCTACTAACAAGGTCTGTTTCTAACTTCTCTACTAACTAGATATGTTTCTATCTTCTCTACTAACAAGGTCTGTTTCTAACTTCTCTACTAACTAGGTCTGTTTCTAACTTCTCTACTAACTAGGTCTGTTTCTAACTTCTCTACTAACAAGGTCTGTTTCCAACTTCTCTACTAACTAGGTATGTTTCTATCTTCTCTACTAACAAGGTCTGTTTCTAACTTCTCTACTAACTAGGTCTGTTTCTATCTTCTCTACTAACTAGGTCTGTTTCTAACTTCTCTACTAACTAGGTCTGTTTCTAACTTCTCTACTAACAATGTCTGTTTCTAACTTCTCTACTAACTAGGTCTGTTTCTAACTTCTTTACTAACAAGGTCTGTTTCTAACTTCTCTACTAACTAGGTAGGTTTCTATCTTCTCTACTACCGAGATATGTTTCTATATTATCTTCTAGCTGGGTCTGTTTCTAACTTCTCTACTAACTAGGTCTGTTTCTACCTTCTCTACTAACTAGGTCTGTTTCTAACTTCTATACTAGCTAGGCATGTTTCTAACTTCTCTACTAATTAGGTCTGTTTCTAACTTCTCTACTAACTAGGTCTGTTTCTATCTTCTCTACTAACTAGGTATGTTTCTAACTTCTCTACTAACTAGGTCTGTTTCTAACTTCTCTACTAACAAGGTCTGTTTCTAACTTCTCTACTAACTAGGTATGTTTCTATATTCTCTACTAACAAGGTCTGTTTCTAATTTCTCTACTAACTAGGTATGTTTCTATCTTCTCTACTAACTAGGTCTGTTTCTAACTTCTCTACTACTTAGGTCTGTTTCTAACTTCTCTACTAACAAGATCTGTTTCTAACTTCTCTACTAACTAGGTCTGTTTCTAACTTCTCTACTAACAAGGTCTGTTTCTAACGTCTCTACTAACTAGGTCTGTTTCTAACTTCTCTACTAACTAGGTCTGTTTCTATCTTCTCTACTACCTAGATATGTTTCTATATTATCGTCTAGCTGGGTCTGTTTCTAACTTCTCTACTAACTAGGTCTGTTTCTAACTTCTCTACTAACAAGGTCTGTTTCCAACTTCTCTACTAACTAGGTCTGTTTCTATCTTCTTTACTACCTAGATATGTTTCTATATTATCTTCTAGCTGGGTCTGTTTATAACTTCTCTACTAACTAGGTCTGTTTCTAACTTCTCTACTAGCTAGGCATATTTCTAACTTCTCTACTAGCTAGGCATGTTTCTAACTTCTCTACTAGCTAGGTCTGCTTCTAACTTCTCTACTAGCTAGGTCTGTTTCTATCTTCTTCACTACCTAGATATGTTTCTATATTATCTTCTAGGAAATTAGAAAAAAAATAGAAAAAATTGTATGTTAGAAGCTTTACGTGATTAGTAGACGACATATCTTCTCTACTAGCTAGGTCTTTTTCTAACTTCTCTACTAGCTAGGTCTGTTTCTAACTTCTCTACTAGCTAGGTCTTTTTCTAACTTCTCTACTAGCTAGGTCTGTTTCTAACTTCTCTACTAGCTAGGTCTGTTTCTAACTTCTCTACTAGCTAGGTCTGTTTCTAACTTCTCTACTAACTAGGCATGTTTCTAACTTCTCTACTAACTAGGTCTGTTTCTATCTTCTCTACTAACTAGGTCTTTTTCTAACTTCTCTACTAGCTAGATATGTTTCTAACTTCTCTACTAACTAGGTCTGTTTCTAACTTCTCTACTAGCTAGGTCTGTTTCTAACTTCTCTACTAGCTAGGTCTGTTTCTAACTTCTCTACTAACTAGGTCTGTTTCTAACTTCTCTACTAGCTAGGTCTTTTTCTAACTTCTCTACTAGCTAGGTCTGTTTCTAACTTCTCTACTAGCTAGGTCTGTTTCTAACTTCTCTACTAGCTAGGTCTGTTTCTAACTTCTCTACTAGCTAGGTCTGTTTCTAACTTCTCTACTAGCTAGGCATGTTTCTAACTTCTCTACTAGCTAGGCATATTCCTAACTTCTCTACTGGCTGGGTCTTTTTCTAACTTCTCTACTAGCTAGGTCTGTTTCTAACTTCTCTACTAGCTAGGTCTGTTTCTAACTTCTCTACTAGCTAGGTCTGTTTCTAACTTCTCTACTAGCTAGGTCTGTTTCTAACTTCTCTACTAGCTGTGTCTGTTTCTAACTTCTCTACTAACTAGGTCTGTTTCTAACTTCTCTACTAGCTAGGCATATTCCTAACTTCTCTACTGGCTTGGTCTTTTTCTAACTTCTCTACTAGCTAGGTATGTTTTAACTTCTCTACTAGCTAGGTCTGTTTCTAACTTCTCTACTAGCTAGGCATGTTTCTAGCTTCTCTACTAGCTAGGTCTGTTTCTAACTTCTCTACTAGCTAGGTCTGTTTCTAACTTCTCTACAAACTTGGCATGTTTCTAATCTGTAACTGTATTTAATTCTACTTCCCACAATAACTCACTCTGTCTCTAAATCTAGCTGCTAATGTTTCACTTCAACCTCACACAAGTCCAGCTGTCCACTCAAATACTCATTCTAACTGCACTGTAGCTCTTGACCTGTACTAAAATCTTATACGTCTACATTAGTTGATGTCGTCTTTCTATTATTTTCGTCTTTTCTGCTTGCTACCTCAGTAGTAAGAAAAGGGTGTTTTGAGCAAGGATTTGAACATTTTTGCTTTGTGCATTTTGGCTTGGTGCAAATATGATGCATCATTGGCATGTATCGTGCAATCTAATCTCAGGTGACCTCGCTTATCGCGGGTGGTCGGAGGGGTCTTATCTCAAGTGCTTATCTCAAGTGGGTGGTCGGCCTCGCGGGGGGTCTTATCTCAAGTGAGCGTGCTGGCTATGGAGACCAGTGGTTCTAAAACTTGTATGTCAGCGGTTCTAAAACTTGCTTTTATGGGTCGTGTTATTAGTATCATCAATGTGTGAGGATTAGGCAACAGGAGACAAAAAAGGCAAAGGGGTGTGCCTTCTTGTGTTAGTAACCAGGTGTTAGCGATATGACACATCATGTGCCACGTCGATCATCATCGGGCCACATCATCATCATGTGCCACCTCGGTCATCATCATCGGCGCTGGGGTCGTCGGCGGTCGCTGGTCGTCGCTGGTCGTCGTCGCTGGTCGGCTCGGGCAACATCATCATGTGTAGTGATTAAATAGTGACGCTCTCTCTCTCTCTCTCTCTCTCTCTCTCTCTCTCTCTTCTCTCTCACACACATTCACGGTAAAGCAAAACAAAAAGTCGCTCTAGATTTCACATATATTTATTAATACAACAAATATACAACACATATGAGAAAATATATATATTACTGTCCGATTGTTGATAATTTTAAGCGTCTGGGTTTCCTCCCTCTTGTTTTGGCGGTACTGTCTGTTTGTGTTAAATGTCTATCAAACACAGGTGCGTAGGAAGTTTCATTAGCCTTCACAACACAACCGCCCTCCATTTTGACAAAACCTTGATCAAAGCTGGAATAGGTAATTGGTGACTCAGTTGAAACACCCGGGACATCCATAGTGGCCGCCGGATCTGTCGTCTGATTAACAAGAGCGAGGTTCCCTTGGTTAACAAAAGGAGGGGTCGTGTAGTTGATGAGATTCGGGTTAACAAGAGATGGTGTGTAGTTCTGGTGGCTAACAACAGGCAGCGTGTAGTTGAGCTGGTTATGGAGAGGTGGCGTGTAGCTGATCTGGTGGTTAACAACAGGGGGCGTGTAGTTGAGGTTAGCATAAGCGGTTAAAATGTCTTCTCGCATATCAACTAAAGCGATAAATTCCTCTCTCGATAGCGTTATCCCAGTTCGGGTAGGAAACTTAAAAAAACTCTCACCGCTGTATGTCCTTATATTTATCAACGGTCTGTTACGAAAAACACAAACCGAGACTGCCTTAACGCCATCTTTAGACAATGGAACTACAGTCTCATTTCCGCGTGACATAAATATGCGCTGATCACTGGCATCAAACGAAATTGGCGTATTCAAACTACACGACTCCATAGTCAAAGCAAAAACAAACACAAGCCACCTGGTAACAGACGCTGGTTATCTATGTGTGTACACTGCTCGTTTGGGGGTTTTTATACCTGCTACGTTTATCGTATCGAGGACCGTCTATTTATAGTAGCTAACGCAATATGTTATCAGGCGAGGTAATATGTTAGCAGGCGAGATAATACGTTATCAATCGTGTTGCGACATGTTCCGTGACTTCAGGAAGGGTCCAAACAGGGTGATAGGTGGGAAATATGATGTGTGTGAAATAATTGTGTATGTATGTGCGTGTAACAACTCGGTCTCAGGTATTGCGGCTTGAGACTAGGAAACGCCCCTGTAGTGTTTATATAGGATGTGGTTTTTTTAAAAATAAGTGTTAATTGAAGAGGGGAAACCTGGCGTGCTGATCTAAAATCACTCCTTGTTATTTTTGTGGGTGGTATAAGCACTAAAGTTGATAGCACTTGTGAGGATGGATCCCCGATGGAATCATCCTTTCACAGCTCTGATAGCCGGTCCTACCGGGTGTGGGAAAACGGTATTTGTACAAAAGTTTATACAGAACCTTCACGAGTTAGCTGTCCCCGTACCGGAGGAAGTTATATGGTGTTATGCGGAATGGCAACCGATATACGAGACTATAAGGTCAGTGAGATTTATCGAGGGTCTACCAGACGTCGATAAGTTGGAAGGTGGTAAGAAGAGAAGACTGATCGTCATCGATGACTTGATGTCTGAGACGGACGAGAGGGTAACAAAATTATTCACCAAAGGTAGTCATCACAGAGATATTAGTGTGATGTACATTGTTCAAAACCTATTTGGAAAAAATAAAGAACATCGAACCATAAGTCTCAATACGCACTATTTAGTCCTTTTCAAGAACCCGAGAGATGGGAGTCAAATTATAAATCTGGCCAAACAAATGTACCCAGGACAGGCGGGGTACCTCCAAGATAGTTTTAAGGACGCGACAGCGTCTCCTCACGGTTATTTGCTGATCGATCTTCGTCAGGACACACCTGATAAACTTAGGGTGAGAACAAAAATATTCCCAGGGGAGAGACAAATCGTCTACGTGCCAAAGTAGAGAATCATGTGTGATGAAGCACTTAGACGGCACGGTGAAATATTGAAATGTATGCGCGCCGCCTCACCGAGCGGTTTAAGAACCATATTAAAAACAGCCTCTCCCAAACTCATTAATTTTTTGTGCGAGTGTTGTCATAACATATTAAAAGGTAATGTTAGACTCACTCAGCGACAGAAGTGCGAGCTACGTCGACACAAGCACAAGTTGAGACTTCTCACTAAAAAGAAACCGAATCTTAAGCGGCGGAAAGAGATTCTACAAACCGGTGGGTTCATAGGGGCTTTGCTCCGTCCTATATTAAGTATTCTCGGGGGCGTACTAGGTGCGTAACAATGACAAAAAAAATGATATTGATGGATCCTCGATTCCTCGAGGGTCTTACACAGACTACTAGCCCGTCGTATAGCCCTCCCGAGGCGATCGGTGACAACTTGAGAGATTTAGATGATGAAATGCAACGTATCCTATTCCGCGATGATTTAGCACCCGCCGATAAGGCCAGAGTGTACCATCGTGCCCTGCATCAATATTTAACTAGATTGGAGCAGTCGCTCATTGGGCTCGGTCGATCTCATTCAACACAACACGGCAACAGAAAAAACACATTCCCCACCACCACCACCAATCGAAGTATCACCAGCGCAGACCAAGACACCACCAATACCACCAGCAGCCGAAACCCCAAAACTAGGTAATGAAACCACTCCACCCGTAACCACGTATAAACTGAGACCTAAAAAAAGAAAGAGCGGAATCCCTACACCAAAATGGGAACGGT
Source organism: Megaustenia siamemsis (assembly GCA_032433765.1). Lineage (NCBI taxonomy): Eukaryota > Metazoa > Mollusca > Gastropoda > Stylommatophora > Ariophantidae > Megaustenia > Megaustenia siamemsis. The sequence goes on along the minus strand of JAVIAB010000047.1, from coordinate 99,861,575 downwards.
GGAAAAAATATTGAGACGTCATTACTTTGACCCTAGTCGACCAGGGGCTTATAGTGGTGCAACGGCCCTGCAACGTAACACCAAACTGGGACTCGCAAAGATCAAACAATGGTTGAGTCATCAGGATACCTATACCCTTCATAAACCAATTCGTCGCAGATTTGAAAGGCGTCCCATTATAACGAGTGGCCCCCAACAGCAATATCAGGCAGACCTAATTGATTTGAGACATTTGAAAAACCACAACGACGGCTATTCCTATTTGGTTTCTTGCGTGGACGTTTTCAGTAAATTCGCGTGGTCTGTACCGATACGAACCAAAACGGGGAAATCCTTAGTGGAAGCCGTCGGAAAGATATTTCGCGATGGGAAACCTGCGAGTTTTCAAACGGATAAGGGGTCAGAGTTTCTGAACAGAACATTTCAGAAATTCCTCGCTGACAACAACGTTCACTTTTTCACTACGCTGAACGAAGATATTAAGGCCGCCGTGGTAGAACGCTTTAATAGGACTCTAAAACAACGGATGTGGCGATATTTCACGAAATCCAATAAGCTGTCTTATGTCCGAGTCCTACCGCCCTACTTCGAAGTTATAACCATTCGTATCACAGAAGTATAAAAATGGCACCGGTCGACGTCAACGCAGACAATCACGAACAGGTATGGAACACGTTGTATAATAACAAACGCAACTTAAAATTTCAAAGACCCCTGTATAAGCCCTGTGATCGAGTTAGACTGGTCCTGGGTAGAGCCAATTTTAAAAAGGGTTATGCCCCGGCTTGGACGGAGGAACTGTTTTCCATCAGTCGAGTAAATGAAACAAACCCCGTTACATATGTGTTGAATGACGATAAGGGTGATGAGATAGAGGGATCATTCTACACACCGGAAATTCAAAAAGTTGGAGACAAGCACGAGTACAGAATCGAGAGTATCATAACCGAGCGACGCACATCATTCGGGCGAAGAGAGAGTTTAGTCAAATGGTTTGGGTACGATTCCTCATTTAACACTTGGATACCGTCCAAGGACATTGTCAGGTACAAAAACTAGAGATGAGCGCAGAAGAAGACGAAGAAGTGGAAACTTTTGGCGGAGAGCCCGATTTGCGAGCCGTAAACTCGGGAGTGAGGATAGAGAGCGAACCAAGCAGGGGATCGGTGTTTGGGAAACTATCCCCCTATTTAGAACTTGTCTTTATTTGTCAAGTGGTATTTATATATACCGTTGTCACGGTTTCGCTGTTCAATCTGACCACCGAAAAGTCAGATGCCAAGGAGGGAAAACTGTGGATAGCCCTACTGACCAGCTGTTTGGTTTACATGCTACCGAATCCAAACTTGGAGAGGCGACGGTGAAACGAGTAAAAAAAATGAGTTTTTATGTCACCCTACCCAGCAATGCATCTATGGACCTTTTTAAGGAAAATACCCCGGCCACTTTTTCGTTAAACTCCCTCAGACCATTGACATTTCGGCGCAGTATGAGATCGCACTGGTGGAGATACAGTTTCCGCTAAATTATTTCAATATAATAGAGGGTGATGTCTGGATTCGGTACGAATCTCTCGCTAACGACGATATTTGCGACGCTAGATTTTATTTCAACGTGACATTGGAGCCTGGGTTATACACGAAACCCGATACGTTCATCGGCGCGTTGAATGCATCGATCATAAAAGCGGAGGATGAGTCGAACGGGGATGCGAAAGGGAAGAAAATGAGATTCATTTACGCAAAAGAGGTGAATAAAGCCATCTTGAAACTTTACGAAAAAGGAGTCAGTGTTACCATAAGCGACACTTTGAAAAACATGTTAGCCTTCCCCACGACCTCTATATCAGACACGGCTCCCGATATCTTCAGCGTGGGGGTAATGGACTTGGAAAGCGTTGCGAAGAATGTCTACGTCTACTGCGATCTCGTTTCCCCCAGACCAAGCGGGGATGTGATGGTACCTCTCCTAAGGAGCGTGCCTGTTCTCAATAGAAATCACACCTCGGTGTTTCAGATCTACGATAAGCCTCACTACCTACCCCTGAGTAGATTTTCCTTCGATACCGTCGAGATCCTTTTAGCCAACGAACACGGAAAAACCATTCCATTCACCAGCGGGACGTCGGTGCTAACGGTACACTTTCGAGTGAAGAAACATCTCGAGCTGGTATAATGGTGAGATACACCCCCCTTCATCGCGATGTTGAGTTATACGAAGACTTTTACTGTTGTCAGGCGGGTGATGGGATGCCCGTGTTTATAGGAGGTCGAAGTCAGAGCGGTCGAGGAATCGGTAGTTTCTTCGGTGGAATCGGGAGGGCTATTTTACCCTGGTTAAAAACCGGCGGTAAGGCCTTGCTCAGAGAAGGATTGGGGACCGGTCTGCAGGTCGCACAGGACGCATTAGCCGGGAAAAATGTCGGTGAAGCTTTCAAAGACCGAGCTAAGGAGGCCGGTCAGCGGTTGCTACACGGGGCCGTAGACCACCTGCGTGATAACAACCAATCAGGAAGTGGTTTACGACAAATCAGAAAGCGAGTTATGAAGTTACCCCCGCCGGGAGAACCGGTTACGAAGATGATAAAATCGACAGCTAGACAGGTCCCCCTTCATTCGGTGTACAACCAGAAGAAGAAGAAGAAGACGAGGGTGGCAAAGGATATTTTCGACTAATAATGTCCCTCGTTCACCCCAAATCGTGCGAATGTCTTCACTCTGGTTTGGATTTATTTAGCGTTCCACCCACACAGACATCTCTAGACTCTGGCCAGTTTATTGAAATTCGTCCGATAGCAGCCTTGTCACATAGCGCACCGATAGAGTTTTTCATTTTTGGAAACAGCGAGGAGTATCTAGATCTCTTCAACACGTTTTTGCAGCTGCGGGTCAAGATCACCCTCTCGAATGGTGACAGTGTACCACCCGATGTTGAGGTAGGACCTGTCAACAATTATCTTCACAGTCTATTTTCACAAGTCGACGTATCGTTAAACGACACGTTGGTTACACCGTCGGAGAATACCTATCCTTTTAGAGCGGTGTTTGAGGCTACGCTAAACTACGGGGAGGATGCGAAAACGGGATACTTGACGGCCGCTCTGTTCTACAAAGACACAGCTGGCCACCATGACGATTTGAAAGAAAATGAGGGTTTTAAAACACGGCGCGATTTGACTTCGGGTAGTAAAGAGGTTGAAATGATGGGTCGTTTGCACTCTGATGTCTTTGTGCAGGATCGTTACATGTTAAACAGAGTCGATGTGAAGATAAAACTCACGCCCTCGAAGGATGTGTTCAGCCTCATGACTCATGATAGGTCTGCGGGTTACAAGAGTGTTATCACCTACGCCGCGCTCGTGGTCAGGAAAGCTAAGCTAAACCCCGCGATTTCTCTGGCTCACGAAAAGGCTCTCTTAAGCGGGAATGCTCGGTACCCGATCAAGAGGGTTACCATCAAGACATTTTCCATTGCTAGCGGGATGTTCTCCCACAGTCAAGACAATTTATTTTTGTCTCAAACACCGACCCGTGTAGTGATAGGTCTGCTTACGGCCAGTGCGTTTAATGGCGTTTATTCCGCTAACCCGTTCAATTTTCAACACTTTGGTCTGATTTATATGAACCTGACGGTCGACGGGAAATGCATCTCGGGAAAGCCTCTAACTATGGACTTTGAACGAAATCAATACGCGAGAGCTTTTTTCGGCACAAATCTGGCCATGGGTCTGATTGGTAAAGACGCCGGGAATAACGTTGCTTATAGAGAGTTCAAGGACGGATATTGTCTATTTGGTTTTGACCTCTCGTCTAGTCTACTGGACGGCTCCCATTTTGAGCTAGCCACAAGCGGACCCTTGTCGATAGAACTCAAGTTTGCCGCTCCCACAACTACTCCCCTACAAGTCATCGTCTACGCCGAGTTGGACTCAGTGCTCGAGGTGTCCAAGACAAGGCAGATTCTAACAGACTTCACCGTTTGAGCGATAGAGAAGATGAACACGATGGAGATTTACAACCTTTTGATGTCGGATATTTTCGTTCGACGTTGTTCCCTTGTTAGTGTCATTCCACGAAACCACTTACCTCCCAGCATCGACCCAACGGCGACCGCCGCCTTTGTCATAAACACCGATCCGGCACACGAACCTGGTGAGCATTGGGTGGCCCTCTTTTACAACGTGCTCGGTGAATGTGAGTATTTCGATTCCTACTGTTTGCCTCCCAGACATGTGGATATTTTAAACTTTATAGAGCAAAACTCACACGCTCCATTCGTCTACAACCCGCGGGTGTTGCAAGATTTGTTTACCAACACGTGCGGTCTATATTGTGCTTATTATATACTTCTTAAGTGTCGAGGCGCGAAACTTAACAGAATTCTCATGCCTTTTTCATCGAGACAGCACATAAACGATCGTATCATTTATCGTCTGCTCGCCCCGTGGATAATTCGGCTTCGAGGGGCCCGCGGACGCTTAAAATTATCAACAATCGGACAGTAATATATATATTTTCTCATATGTGTTGTATATTTGTTGTATTAATAAATATATGTGAAATATAGAGCGACTTTTTTGTTTTGCTTTACCGTGAATGTGTGTGAGAGAGAGAGAGAGAGAGAGAGAGAGAGAGAGAGAGAGAGAGCGTCACTATTTAATCACTACACATGATGATGTTGCTCGAGCCGACCAGCGACGACGACCAGCGACGACCAGCAACGACCAGCGACCGCCGACGACCCCAGCGCCGATGATGATGACCGAGGTGGCACATGATGATGATGTGGCCCGATGATGATCGACGTGGCACATGATGTGTCATATCGCTAACACCTGGTTACTACCACAAGAAGGCACACCCCTTTGCCTTTTTTGCCTCCTGTTGCCTAATCCTCACACATTGATGATACTAATAACACGACCCATAAAAGCAAGTTTTAGAACCGCTGACATACAAGTTTTAGAACCACTGGTCTCCATAGCCAGCACGCTCACTTGAGATAAGACCCCCCGCGAGGCCGACCACCCACTTGAGATAAGCACTTGAGATAAGACCCCTCCGACCACCTGCGATAAGCGAGGTCACCTGAGATTAGATTGCACGATACATGCCAATGATGCATCATATTTGCATCAAGCCAAAATGCACCAAGCAAAAATGTTCAAATCCTTGCTCAAAACACCATTTTCTTACTACTTACCTCCTTAATATCTTTCATATTAACTATTATTACACTAGGCCACTCCCTTGTGACTTAACGCCCCACTCACTACTTTAACGCCCACTCACTACACTAACGCCCACTCACTACTTTAACGCCCACTCACTACTTTAACACACACTCACTACTTTAATAACGCCCATTTAATACTTCAACGCTCACTCATTACTTTAACGCCCCACACACTACTTTAACGCTCACTCATTACTTTAACACCAACTCACCACTTTAACGTCCACTCACTACTTTAACGTCCACTTTCTACTTTAACGGCAACTCACTACTTTAACGCCCACTCATTACTTTAACACTCACTCACTACTTTAACGCCTACTTACTACTTTAACGGCAACTCACTACTTTAACGCCCACTCACCACTTTAACGCCCACTTACAACTTTAACGCCCCCTCACTACTTTAACGCTCACTCATTACTTTAACGCCCACTCACTACTTTAACGTCTCTCACTACTTTAACGCCCCCTCACTACTTTAACGCCAACTCACTACTTTAACGCCCACTCACTACTTTAACGCTCATTTATTACTTTAACGCTCACTCATTACTTTAACGCTCACGCACTACTTTAACACCCACTCACTACTTTAACACTCACTCACTACTTTAACGCCCCCTCACTACTTTAACGCCCACTCACCACTTTAATGCTCACTCATTACTTTAACACCCACTCACTACTTTAACGCTCATTCATTACTTTAACGCTCATTCATTACTTTAACGCCCCTCACTACTTTAACGCTCATTCATTACTTTAACGCTCATTCATTACTTTAACGCTCATTCATTACTTTATGCCCCCTCACTACTTTAACGCTCACTCATTACTTTAACGCCAACTCACTACTTTAACACCCACTCACTACTTTAACATCCACTCACTACTTTAACGCCCCCTCACTACTTTAACGCCCACTCACCACTTTAACGCTCACTCATTACTTTAACGCCCCTCCCTACTTTAACACCCATTCACTACTTTAACGCCCCCTCACTACTTTAACGCCCACTCACCACTTTAACGCTCACTCATTACTTTAACGCTCACTCACTACTTTAACGCTCACTCATTACTTTAACGCCCACTCACTACTTTAACGCTCACTCATTACTTTAACGCTCACTCACTACTTTAACGCCCACTCACCACTTTAACGCTCACTCATTACTTTAACGCTCACTCACTACTTTAACGTCCACTCACTACTTTTACGCTCACTCATTACTTTAACGCCCCCTCACTACTTTAACGCCCACTCGCCACTTTATCGCTCACTCATTACTTTAACGCTCACTCACTACTTTAACGCTCACTCATTACTTTAACGCCCACTCACTACTTTAACGCTCACTCATTACTTTAACGCTCACTCACTACTTTAACGCTCACTCATTACTTTAACGCTCACTCACCACCTTAATGCTCACTAATTACTTTAACACCCACTCACTACTTTAACGCTCATTCATTACTTTAACGCTAATTCATTACTTTAACGCCCCCTCACTACTTTAACGCTCATTCATTACTTTAACGCTCATTCATTACTTTAACGCTCATTCATTACTTTAACGCCCCCTCACTACTTTAACGCTCACTCATTACTTTAACGCCAACTCACTACTTCTACACCCACTCACTACTTTAACACCCACTCACTACTTTAACGCCCCCTCACTACTTTAACGCCCACTCACCACTTTAACGCTCACTCATTACTTTAACGCCCCTCCCTACTTTAACACCCATTCACTACTTTAACGCCCCCTCACTACTTTAACGCCCACTCACCACTTTAACGCTCACTCATTACTTTAACGCCCACTCACTACTTTAACGCTCACTCATTACTTTAACGCTCACTCACTACTTTAACGCCCACTCCCCACTTTAACGCTCACTCATTACTTTAACGCTCACTCACTACTTTAACGCCCACTCACTACTTTAACGCTCACTCATTACTTTAACGCCCCCTCACTACTTTAACGCCCACTCACCACTTTAACGCTCACTCATTACTTTAACGCTCACTCACTACTTTAGCGCTCACTCATTACTTTAACGCCCACTCACCACTTTAACGCTCACTCATTAATTTTAACGCTCACTCACTACTTTAACGCTCACTCATTACTTTAACGCTCACTCACTACTTTAACGCTCACTCATTACTTTAACGCCCACTCACCACTTTAACGCTCACTCACTACTTTAACGCCCACTCACCACTTTAACGCTCACTCATTACTTTAACGCTCACTCACTACTTTAACGCCCACTCCCCTCTTTAACGCTCACTCATTACTTTAACGCTCACTCACTACTTTAACGCCCACTCACTACTTTAACGCTCACTCATTACTTTAACGCCCCCTCACTACTTTAACGCCCACTCACCACTTTAACGCTCACTCATTACTTTAACGCTCACTCACTACTTTAGCGCTCACTCATTACTTTAACGCCCACTCACCACTTTAACGCTCACTCATTAATTTTAACGCTCACTCACTACTTTAACGCTCACTCATTACTTTAACGCTCACTCACTACTTTAACGCTCACTCTTTACTTTAACGCCCACTCACCACTTTAACGCTCACTCACTACTTTAACGCCCACTCACCACTTTAACGCTCACTCATTACTTTAACGCCCCCTCACTACTTTAACGCCCACTCACCACTTTAACGCTCACTCATTACTTTAACGCTCACTCACTACTTTAACGCCCAAACATCGAGATGACTATAATAGTCTAATCACTGATCGATGGGCCACCAATAAAAGGCACTCTCAATGCACTTCTGTACAAATGTAAGCCAAGCTCAACATCATAACCTCCTCCTGACATTGTTATCATTGGTCAGCTTTACTTGATAATGTAAATGCAATTGTTTGAACGTGAAATTAGCGATTAGAGCTTGACGTCTTTGGCGCTGTTGATTATAATTTTTTTTTTACTAGATTTTATTAAAGGAATCTTATAGGATAATGTAGTTGATTAGAGGATATAGTTTTTAACCATGTATACATGTTTAAGAGTGTACCTTGTGTTTGTGATGTCACAAGAAGAGTAAGTGCAACTTTTATTTTCTGTTATGAACAACTAAAACTACAAGGCTTGAAAAGGAATCATTTTTTATTTTAGAAGATGTGCTTTCAAAAAACAAGGGTTTTTTTTTTCTACAAAATAAAATACGGATGTTAGCATGCACAGCTTATTATGTTGATTTTTCTGCTTCTTTAAAATAACCATAACTACGGTTATCTCAATCACGTACACTTTGACGTGGTCTGTTTTCTCTCATGTAAATATTGGCTCTCACCAATAAATATTATTGGTGAGATATTTATAAAAATAAAGTAAAGCACATCGATTGTTTAGTGTAAAGTACGACATAAAGTAAAGCACATCGATTGTTTAGTGTAAAGTACGACATAAAGTAAATCACATCGATTGTTTAGTGTAAAGTGCGACATAAAGTAAAGCACATCGATTGTTTTAGTGTAAAGTACGACATAAAGTAAAGCACAAGTAGTAGGGATGGCGGTTAATGCCATCCCTTTCCTGCGTTTTTCTACGTTAAATGCCCTGTTATTTTCCTATATAGAAAGTATACACGCAGCTGCGTTTTGTTAAATGCCCTGTGTTTTTGTCTATATAGAAAGTATACACGCAGCAAGACGGATCAACCAACACAGCGAGACCTCGGTGAGCATAGGTGACCTCGTGATGCTCACTGCCTCACGATATGCGTGTGCTTGTAAATAAATAGTGTGTTGTGATGATTTGAAAAGGGAGGAAAGCAGGTGCTAGCTCTCGCTTGCTCATCAGTAATAGTTGTTCGCGCTCTCTCTCTCTCTCTCTCTCTCTCTCTCTCTCTCTCTCTCTCTGACAAGTGAATTAACCAATACAGGTACAATAAACAAATATGAAGCTTTCTATATATTTTTCACAATAACAATTATATTAATTCATCAGTGAACAGATATTTTATACTTGTACAGTAAAATTTAACATCTCTCTCTCTCTCTCTCTCGCTCTCCGTTCTCCTAATCCCCTCCTAGTCTTTTCTCCTACCATGTCTCCCGCCAATCTCACTTTCCGTTTTGACCACACAAGCTCGAACGCGATGACTAATCACCCGATCGGGAACCCTTGAATGTGGAATAAATAAAAACTAGTGGCGGGAATGCTCTCCACCATCCACTTTGTATCGGGTCTGTTGAGCATGGCAGTGTCTACGGGGTTATGTTCCTTTAGAGAATCAACGAATCTGGTGAAATCCTCACGATTATTGACTAACTTTGGGAACTCGAGAACAGCTGAATTATTAAGGGATGCGTGGAAGAAGCGTAAATCTCCATCCTCTCTGTGACGGAGGATAAGATGGTGACCATAGTTAATTTTAAAACGAGTTGTCTGACTATCAAACACATCTCTTAAAAGAATAGACCAGTCTGTGATGAATGGACGATCAGGTGAGTGGAAGAAAGTGTATGTGGAAACTGTTCTATTGATACTAGCGTGAGTGTTTATGACTGACCAGTTTTGTTGATATACATCCCGCACATCAGATGGTAGTGTTGCTAATGGGTCATCGGGTTTGTGCTTTTTACCATCTGTGGATTGTTCCTCATCTAACTCTCTCTTCTTCGATGATGAGGGGGCCAACTGTAACGAAGTTGAAGGAGCCATTAGTGAAGTGGGTGTTGTAGCAGGTACCGACGGTGTTGTAGAAGCTGTAACTGTGGAAGTGGGTATGGTAGATGATACCTATGATGAAGGAGCTGTTGTAGAAACTGAATGTTTCAGTCTCATATGTCGGGTTAAAGAACCTCGAGTCGTATACGTACGCTGACATGTGGTGCAAACATGACGGATAAGAGAAGCTGATATGGTAGACAGTACCGAGGGTGCAACTAGCGATGTAGACGATAACAATGATGAAGGAGCTGTTGTAGAAACTAAGTGTTTTACTCTCCTATGGCTGGCTAAAGATCTTCGACTCTTATATGAACGTTGACAAATAGGACAAGTATGACGGATAAGAGAAACTGTTACGGTAGCCGGTACCGATAGTGAAACTGGTGATGTAGACGGTACCAAGGGTGAAGTTGATTCCTTTGCTGAATGTTTTAATCTCCTATGGCTGGCTAAAGAACTTCGACTCGTATATGAACGTTGACAAATGACACAAGCATGGCGTATAAGACGATGAGCGGCCCGTATATGCTGAACCATAGCTTGGCGCCGTTTAAACTGCTTCGAACATAATGCACACTGATGTTCACCAGAAGATGTTTCGTTATGAGAAAACATCTGTAGAAGATCAAATAGTCCTTTATCAATAATACTTAACATACCTAATTTAAATACATTAATATTTAATACCAAGCACATCAGGACTAAAAATATCTATTTTCTAACCAATCAATAAGATAATAATATGAAAAACGAAGTAATAATTCACTCAATAGACTTAACATACATACTTTATACATATTACCATTAATACAATCGAGTAGCCTTTTATTGATAACCTACCGCATCGTTATGAGATAAGAGAAAAACAGAAAAAAAATATTAAACTTACATCATAAAAATAGATCCACAACACAGACCGGTAGCCTGAACAGTACTATGAAAATAAACTTCCGTGAATCAATCGCGCTTATAACAAGAAGTTTCACATGCGACTAGTTTAAATATAATCTGGTAAATAAAAGTTGGACGACACTATTCCACTCTCGACTAACATCTAGGCTAACCAATCAGAGAAGTGGATTTCTATCGGACACCCACCAACGAAATGACTGGCCTCTGGATTAACTAATCAGAGAAGAGGACTACTTTTATCGTGATAACTGACCTCATTTTCCACTTGAAGTGCTGTCGAGTCTGACGCATGGGTTACTTTAAAGCGATTCGGTCCTGATACAATCCACCTGTCGGGTCATTGGTGGGGGAAATAATTCATGTGGCGGGTTACTTGAACGCGCTTTGACCCCTGATGTAATACCTGAGGAGTTCCATGACAGTCATAATAGTTAGACACAACGAGCAGAAAGTTATATTCAAAGTCCAAAAAAAACCCGTTATTTTAGACATTCCCATAGCAAAAATGCACTTATAACTCACTTTTGAAATTGTTACCCCCTTACTATTTTTTAGGGATACGCCCATAAAATCGATAAATATCGTAAATTTTCACTCTAGGCATACCCCAAACTTTATTTTAGACATCCCCACTGCAAAAATTTACATTACACAACACTTTTAGGATTGTTACCCCCTGACTATTTTTTTAGGGATACACCCATAAAATCGGTAAAAAAATCGTACATTTTCACTCTAGGCATACCCCAAACTTTATTTTAGACATCCCCACACCAAAAATTAACTTAAAAATCTTTTTTGAAATTGTTACCCCCCTGACCATTTTTTAGGGTTACGCCCATGGAATCGATAAAAATTGTAATTTAAAATCTACTCACATAGTCATACTAGTTAGACACAACGAGCAGGAAGTTACATCCAAAGTCCCAAAAAGAGTGGCCAAATCACTAACATTTTACCTCCAGAACACAAAAATTTAGGCTCATACTAAAAAAGTCGACCTAAAAATCCCAAAAAAGCTACTCACATAGTCATAATAATTAGACACAACGAGTAGAAAGTTATATTCAAGGTCCAAAAAACGTTATTTTAGACATCCCCATAGCAAAAATGTACTTATAACTCACTTTCGAAATTGTTACCCCCTTACTATTTTTAGGGATACGCCCATAAAATCGGTAAAAATCGTAAATTTTCACTCTAGGCATACCCTCAAACTTTATTTTAGACATCCCCATTGCAAAAATTTACATAAAAAACCACTTTTAGGATTTTACCCCTTAGCATTTTTGAGGGTTACGCCCATGAAATCGGTAAAAATCGTAAATTTTCACGCTAGGCATACCCCAAACTTTATTTTAGACATCCCCATTGCAAAAATTTACATTAAAAACCACTTTTAGGATTTTACCCCCTTATCATTTTTTTGAGGGTTACGCCCCTGAAATCGATAAAAATCGTAAATTTAGCACGTAGGCTTACTTAAAACTTTATTTTAGACATCCCCACACCAAAAATTTACTTAAAAATCACTTTTGAAATTGTAACCCCCCTTACCATTTTTGAGGGTTACGCCCCTGAAATCGATAAAAAATTGAAATATAACCTCAAGGCATACCTCCCACATAATATTTGACACCCCTACATATCAAATTCCAACAAAAAAAAACAACAAAAAGCTAGTAGTAGGTGTGGCGGTGAACCCACCTAAAAGTGCATGTGCTTGCACCGAAAGACAATAGATTTGGCACCGATACTGTTTCGTACAGTATCGGTGCCAAAACCGCACGAGAAGTAGTATGTCCGGGTGTGTTCAACGCCACACCTACTACTAGCTTTTTGTTGTTTTTTTGTTGGAATTAGCGTGAAAATTTACGATTTTTATCGATTTCAGTGGCGTAACCCTCAAAAAATGATAAGGGGGTAAAATCCTAAAAGTGGTTTTTAATGTAAATTTTTGCAATGGGGATGTCTAAAATAAAGTTTGGGGTATGCCTAGCGTGAAAATTTACGATTTTTACCGATTTCATGTGCGTAACCCTCAAAAATGCTAAGGGGGTAAAATCCTAAAAGTGGTTTTTTATGTAAATTTTTGCAATGGGGATGTCTAAAATAAAGTTTTGGGGTATGCCTAGAGTGAAAATTTACGATTTTTACCGATTTTATGCGCGTATCCCTCTAAATAGTAAGGGGGTAACAATTTCGAAAGTGAGTTATAAGTACCTTTTTGCTATGGGGATGTCTAAAATAACGTTTTTTGGACCTTGAATATAACTTTCTACTCGTTGTGTCTAACTATTATGACTATGTGAGTAGCTTTTTTGGGATTTTTAGGTCGACTTTTTTAGAATGAGCCTAAATTTTTGTGTTCTGGAGGTAAAATGTTAGTGATTTGGCCACTTTTTTTGGGACTTTGGATGTAACTTCCTGCTCGTTGTGTCTAACTAGTATGACTATGTGAGTAGATTTTAAATTACAATTTTTTATCGATTCCATGGGCGTAACCCTCAAAAATGGTCAGGGGGGTAACAATTTCAAAAGTGATTTTTAAGTTAATTTTTGGTGTGGGGATGTCTAAAATAAAGTTTGGGGTATGCCTAGAGTGAAAATGTACGATTTTTTTACCGATTTTATGGGTGTATCCCTAAAAAAATAGTCAGGGGGTAACAATCCTAAAAGTGTTGTGTAATGTAAATTTTTGCAGTGGGGATGTCTAAAATAAAGTTTGGGGTATACCTAGAGTGAAAATTTACGATATTTATCGATTTTATGGGCGTATCCCTAAAAAATAGTAAGGGGGTAACAATTTCAAAAGTGAGTTATAAGTGCATTTTTGCTATGGGAATGTCTAAAATAACGGTTTTTTTGGACTTTGAATATAACTTTCTGCTCGTTGTGTCAAGACTAACTATTATGACTGTCATGGAACTCCTCTGGTATTACATCAGGGGTCAAAGCGCGTTCAAGTAACCCGCCACATGAATTATTTCCCCCACCAATGACCCGACAGGTGGATTGTATCAGGACCGAATCGCTTTAAAGTAACCCATGCGTCAGACTCGACAGCACTTCAAGTGGAAAATGAGGTCAGTTATCACGATAAAAGTAGTCCTCTTCTCTGATTAGTTAATCCAGAGGCCAGTCATTTCGTTGGTGGGTGTCCGATAGAAATCCTTTTCTCTGATTGGTTAATCTAAGGTCAGTTATTTTGTTGATGGGTGTCCAATAGAAATTCTCTTCTCTGATTGGTTAGCCTAGATGTTAGTCGAGAGTGGAATAGTGTCGTCCAACTTTTATTTACCAGATTATATTTAAACTAGTCGCATGTGAAACTTCTTGCTATAAGCGCGATTGATTCACGGAAGTTTATTTTCATAGTACTGTTCAGTCTACCGGTCTGTGTTGTGGATCTATTTTTATGATGTAAGTTTAATATTTTTTTTCTGTTTTTCTCTTATCTCATAACGATGTGGTAGGTTATCAATAAAAGGCTACTCGATTGTATTAATGGTAATATGTATAAAGTATGTATGTTAAGTCTATTGAGTGTATTATTCCTTCGTTTTTCATATTATTATCTTATTGATTGGTTAGAAAGTAGATATTTTTAGTCCTGATGTGCTTGGTATTAAATATTAATGTATTTAAATTAGGTATGTTAAGTATTATTGATAAAGGACTATTTGATCTTCTACAGATGTTTTCTCATAACGAAACATCTTCTGGTGAACATCAGTGTGCATTATGTTCGAAGCAGTTTAAACGGCGCCAAGCTATGGTTCAGCATATACGGGCCGCTCATCGTCTTATACGCCATGCTTGTGTCATTTGTCAACGTTCATATACGAGTCGAAGTTCTTTAGCCAGCCATAGGAGATTAAAACATTCAGCAAAGGAATCAACTTCACCCTTGTACCGTCTACATCACCAGTTTCACTATCGGTACCGGCTACCGTAACAGTTTCTCTTATCCGTCATACTTGTCCTATTTGTCAACGTTCATATAAGAGTCGAAGATCTTTAGCCAGCCATAGGAGAGTAAAACACTTAGTTTCTACAACAGCTCCTTCATCATTGTTATCGTCTACATCGCTAGTTGCACCCTCGGTACTGTCTACCATATCAGCTTCTCTTATCCGTCATGTTTGCACCACATGTCAGCGTACGTATACGACTCGAGGTTCTTTAACCCGACATATGAGACTGAAACATTCAGTTTCTACAACAGCTCCTTCATCATCGGTATCATCTACCATACCCACTTCCACAGTTACAGCTTCTACAACACCGTCGGTACCTGCTACAACACCCACTTCACTAATGGCTCCTTCAACTTCGTTACAGTTGGCCCCCTCATCATCGAAGAAGAGAGAGTTAGATGAGGAACAATCCACAGATGGTAAAAAGCACAAACCCTATGACCCATTAGCAACACTACCATCTGATGTGCGGGATGTATATCAACAAAACTGGTCAGTCATAAACACTCACGCTAGTATCAATAGAACAGTTTCCACATACACTTTCTTCCACTCACCTGATCGTCCATTCATCACAGACTGGTCTATTCTTTTAAGAGATGTGTTTGATAGTCAGACAACTCGTTTTAAAAATAACTATGGTCACAATCTTATCCTCCGTCACAGAGAGGATGGAGATTTACGCTTCTTCCACGCATCCCTTAATAATTCAGCTGTTCTCGAGTTCCCAAAGTTAGTCAATAATCGTGAGGATTTCACCAGATTCGTTGATTCTCTAAAGGAACATAACCCCGTAGACACTGCCATGCTCAACAGACCCGATACAAAGTGGATGGTGGAGAGCATTCCCGCCACTAGTTTTTATTTATTCCACATTCAAGGGTTCCCAATCGGGTGATTAGTCATCGCGTTCGAGCTTGTGTGGTCAAAACGGAAAGTGAGATTGGCGGGAGACATGGTAGGAGAAAAGACTAGGAGGGGATTAGGAGAACGGAGAGCGAGAGAGAGAGAGAGAGAGATGTTAAATTTTACTGTACAAGTATAAAATATCTGTTCACTGATGAATTAATATAATTGTTATTGTGAAAAATATATAGAAAGCTTCATATTTGTTTATTGTACCTGTCTTGGTTAATTCACTTGTCAGAGAGAGAGAGAGAGAGAGAGAGAGAGAGAGAGAGAGAGAGAGAGGGAGAGATCGCGCGAACAACTATTACTGATGAGCAAGCGAGAGCTAGCACCTGCTTTCCTCCCTTTTCAAAACATCACAACACACTATTTATTTACAAGCACACGCATATCGTGAGGCAGTGAGCATCACGAGGTCACCTATGCTCACCGAGGTCTCGCTGTGTTGGTTGATCCGTCTTGCTGCGTGTATACTTTCTATATAGACAAAAACACAGGGTATTTAACAAAACGCAGCTGCGTGTATACTTTCTATATAGACAAAAACAGGGTATTTAACGCAGAAAAACGCAGAAATGGGGGGCATTTCAGCCATCGCTGTCTTGGTCGATCCGTCTTGCTGCGTGTATACTTTCTATATAGACAATAACACAGGGTATCGAGGTCTCGGTGTCTTGGTCGATCCGTCTTGCCGCGTGTATACATTCTATATAGACAAAAACACAGGGCATTTAACAAAACGCAGCTGCGTGTATACTTTCTATATAGGAAAATAACAGGACATTTAACGCAGAAAAACGCAGGAAAGGGGGGGCATTAACCGCCATCCCTACGACTAGCACATCGATTGTTTAGTGTAAAGTACGACATAAAGTAAAGCACATCGATTGTTTATTGTAAATATCGACATAAAGTAAAGCACATCGATTGTTTAGTGTAAATATCGACATAAAGTAAAGCACATCGATTGTTTAGTGTAAAGATCGACATAAAGTAAAGCACATCGATTGTTTAGTGTAAAGTAAAGCACATCGATTGTTTAGTGTAAAGATCGACATAAAGTAACGCACATCGATTGTTTAGTGTAAAGATCGACATAAAGTAACGCACATCGATTGTTTAGTGTAAAGATCGACATAAAGTAAAGCACGTCGATTGTTTAGTGTAAAGTAAAGCACATCGATTGTTTAGTGT
Organism: Megaustenia siamemsis; assembly: GCA_032433765.1. Lineage (NCBI taxonomy): Eukaryota > Metazoa > Mollusca > Gastropoda > Stylommatophora > Ariophantidae > Megaustenia > Megaustenia siamemsis. Next base: position 99,844,619 of record JAVIAB010000047.1, on the reverse strand, counting down.
AAAGTACGACATAAAGTAAAGCACATCGATTGTTTAGTGTAAATATCGACATAAAGTAAAGCACATCGATTGTTTAGTGTAAATATCGACATAAAGTAAAGCACATCGATTGTTTAGTGTAAAGATCGACGTAAAGTAAAGCACATCGATTGTTTAGTTTAAAGATCGACGTAAAGTAAAGCACATCGATTGTTTAGTGTAAAGATCGACGTAAAGTAAAGCACATCGATTGTTTAGTGTAAAGATCGACGTAAAGTAAAGCACATCGATTGTTTAGTGTAAAGATCGACGTAAAGTAAAGCACATCGATTGTTTAGTGTAAAGATCGACGTAAAGTAAAGCACATCGATTGTTTAGTGTAAAGATCGACGTAAAGTAAAGCATATCGATTGTTTAGTGTAAAGATCGACATAAAGTAAAGCACATCGATTGTTTAGTGTAAAGATCGATGTAAAGTAAAGCATATCGATTGTTTAGTGTAAAGATCGACGTAAAGTAAAGCACATCGATCGTTTAGTGTAAAGTACGACATAAAGTAAAGCACATCGATTGTTTAGTGTAAAGATCGACGTAAAGTAAAGCACATCGGTTGTTTAGTGTAAAGATCGACGTAAAGTAAAGCACATCGATTGTTTAGTGTAAAGTAATAGTAGTAGTAGACTCCGTCAGTCAAATTTGATTATGGATTTTTCAGCGCCCCTGGAAATGTTATGTTTTCTTTTCTTTCGTTTCGCCGTGCGTTCTCTTTTTCTATGAATCTGTCTGCTTCTTGTTTGAGGTGGACCTTTAGAGTGTGTTTCCAGAGATTGCGGTCTGCAGCTATGTCTTCCCAGGCTGCAGGGTTTATGCTCATAGTATTCTTGTCACGTTTACTTACGTCTACAAATCGAAGTTTTGGGCGTACCTCTAGCCCTTTTGTCATCTGCCAGTTGTCCGTAGAGTATATATATTGGTATGCGGCCATCTGTCATACGTTGAACGTGGCCAAGCCAGCGTAACCTACGTTGTTCGAGCAGTGTGTAGATAATCGGGAGGCCTGTACTAGTCTTTACCTCCACGTTTGTCACTTTATCCTTCCAGGTGATACCAAGAATACGGCGTAGACATCGCATATGGAATACATTTAGCCTTCTCTCCTGCTTTGCATAGGTTGTTCAAGATTCACTGTCATGCATGGAGAATACTAATTATGCAGGCATTGTAAACTGCGGCCTTTGTTTTAATTGTCAGTTTCTTGTTTTGCCAGACACGCCTAGAAAGACGGGCAAAGGTGGTAGCAGCTTTACCAATGCGGGTGTCAATTTCTGTATCTAGAGATAGTTTGTCGTTGATGATGGACCCCAGGTAGTTATACTGCCGCACGACATCGAGTTTATAGTTGTCGATAAAGATTGAAGGTGTTGCTTCAAAGTCCTGACCGAGTATGTTAGTTTTCTGCACACTTATTTTTAGACCGAGGTCTCTGCTGGCATGTAAAAAGCCTTGTACCATGCTCTGGGGTTCTTCCTGAATTTGCGTGACAAGTGCAGCGTCGTCAGCAAATAACAGGTCTCTAATAAAGATGCGTCTAATTGTGGACCTTGCCTTTAGTGTTGCGAGATTGAACAACCGACCATCAGATCTAGAATGAAGATAAACTCCTTTGTTCGCATTTGAGAATGCATGTTTTAATAGGGCAGCGAATATGATTCCAAATAGAGCCGGAACATGAACGCATCCCTACTTGACGCCACTGCGTATGCCGAAGGGTTGTGATGTGCTGCCGTCGTATTGGATGGTGCCCTTCATGTCCTCATGAAACGATTTGACTAGCGTCAGTAGAGTATGTGAGCAGCCTATTTTAGAAAGTATTTTGAATAGACCGTTCCTGCTGACAAGATCAAAGACCTTTGTAAGGTCAATAAAGGCGATGAAGAGAGGCTTTTTCTGCTCTCTAGATTTTTCTTGAAGCAGACATAGAGAGAAAATCATGTCTGCAGTTGATCTTCTGGATCTAAAGCCGCATTGCGATTCAGGATATACGCGTTTTGCGAGTTTTTGTAGCCTTCCTAAGATGACTCTGTGCTAAGGTCTTGCAGATGATGCTGAGTAAGGCGATGCCTCTGTAGTTGTTGCAGTCGCTTCTATCTCCTTTATTTTTGTAGAGAATTACAATCGCGGAGTCTCTCATATCTTGAGGAATGGCTTTCTCTTTCCAGCATAGATGTAGTACTTCAAGCAGGGGATGTTAACAGAGCATGTTTGCAAAATTTGATCAGATCGGGAGGGATTCCATCTAGTCCTGGCGCCTTGCCGATGGCCAAGCTATCTATAGCCTTGCTAAGTTCCTCTACGGTTGGTTCAACGTCTATCTCTTTCACAGGTGGGAGACATTGTATGGCGTCAAGGGCGTTTGGTGTAACAGTGTTTTCTATTGAATAAAGTGAATAATAATGTTCCACCCATCATTCCATCTGTTTGCCTCTATCTGTTATTTTCTCCCCAGTGGATGACTTTAGTGGGGCAATAGTGTATTTTGTTAGTCCAATGGCTTTCTTTATGCCATCATACATTACTTTTAGGTTTCCAGTTTGAGATGCAGTCTAGATGCTGTCGCAAAGCTGGAGTCAGTACTCATTAGCACAGCGTCGAGCTGTTTGCTGGACTTTGTTTCTGGTCATTTTAATAGCCTGCAGAGTATTTGCATTAGGTGCGCGCTTGTGATCTAAGAAGGTCGCACGTTTAGCTTTGATTACAGGTGTCATAACATGGGAGTTGGCTTCAAACCAATTAAGTGTCAGTTTTCCAAAGATGCTAACAGCGTTGTTATAGATGACGTTATGGAGATGTTCCCATTTTACCATAGCGCTGGTGTAGTGTTCATGAGTGCTCAGCGACTCCTTGAGGGTCTTGTTGAACTGCTCGACCAATCCAGAATGTGTTAGCTTGCTAGTGTCTATGCGTGGTCTTTTCTTTACTTGCACGGTATAGTGGATCCTCCTGGGCAATAGATTGATTTTGCAGCAGACTAGTGAACGATCCGAGTCGCAGTCTGCACTGTGGTATGACCGTGTGATGATTACAGATTTGAGGAAAGGGGGTCTGACAAGTATCACGTCCAGCTGGTGCCAGCGTTTTGATCGTGGGTGTCTGACAAGTATCAAGTCCAGCTGGTGCCAGTGTTTCGATCGTGGGTGTCTGCGAAGTATCAAGTCCAGCTGGTGCCAGTGTTTCGATCGTGTGTGTCTGACAAGTATCAAGTCCAGCTGGTGCCAGTGTTTCGATCGTGTGTGTCTGACATGTATCAAGTCCAGCTGGTGCCAGTGTTTCGATCGTGGGTGTAGACAAGTATCAAGTCCAGCTGGTGCCAGTGTTCGATCGTGTGTGTCTGACATGTATCAAGTCCAGCTGGTGCCAGTGTTTCGATCGTGGGTGTCTCCAAGATACTTTATGCTGAAGCTTGGTTTTGAAAAAAGTTTGTGTGACGCACATGTTTGGTAGGCGCAAAACTCTAGTCGTTGGCCGTTTTCATTTAATTTACCAACTCCAAAGCGACCGAGGCAGGTTGTCCACGAACTGTGGTCTGCACCAATTCTAGCATTGAAGTCCCCCAATAGAATAGTGTGATCTTGTCCTGGTATACTTTCCATGACTTCTGTCAAATTTTCGTAGAAATTGTCCTTGGTTTCAGATGACGAGCACAAGGTTGGAGCGTATACACTCATAAGAGTAACTTGTCCTGCTGTTGTATTGTGGCGAAGTGTTATTATCCGCTCTGATGCATTCTGACCGAGTGTAACCAGACCTTTTAGAGATTTGTTCACAGCAAATCCCACACCGTGTTCTCTGATATTGTCTCTGCTCTTTCCTTGCCAATAGAACATGTAGTCCGCCTCGTTCAGCATGCCTGATCCTGCCAAACGCGTCTCTTGAAGTGCGGTTATATCCACCTGAAGTCTTTTCAGTTCATTATTGATTATGAATGTCTTTTTGGCGTCATGTATGTTGTGGAAGCTGTCAGATAGACCAGTTTGCATTGTGCAGACGTTCCAGCAACCTAAACGTAAGTTGAGTTTCTTGGTTGTTGGTTTCACTGTGTGGCAGGTGTGGATGGTAACATGTCGACACCAAAATGGCGATTCTGGAGTGTCCTCTCCAGGACGCGTGCTTGGGCAGAAAAAGAAAGAGACAAGTTGTTGCCCATGCAGCATGTTTCTTCACTCCACGCAGCCGAGCGATCCAAAGGTCTAGCAGGGAAGAACAGTTTGGTACCAACTGCGCCACAGGAGTTGCCAGAGCAATGTTGAAATCAACACTGAACTGCCTTAGGGACTCCCATCTCCGGATTTTCCCTCAGGGTTTACTCCCGAAGTCTATTCCGTGAACCGGTACCCGCTACACAGCGGGGGTTGTAATCGGAGTTCACCTTCTCCTAGATGCGTTGCCATTTTTAGGTTAACAGGTCGCATCACCCGGTGGAGGAGGTTAGGCATTAGGGCGCCTCTGATTCGCCGGCGAAAACGCCATAGGGCATTTGGGGCATTTGAGAGAAATAGTTACACCACGCAACTAATTCACCCCACCCTTTGTATCGCCACTTGACTTCGTTTTGCGGAACGCGGCTGGTTATTCTATATTCGCAGCACACCTCTATATCTAGAGGCCGGCCACTGTTCCACTAGTGGACACGTTTAGAAGTAGGTCAAGCCACCTACCCCTAGGCGATAGGTGGATAGTGCCTAAGCTCTCTCCACACGTGAATCCAATGTTCATATCATCGAAGATGGTTCAACTTACATTGAGTCCACAATGAATGAAAATATCATCCAATCCTTATCAGTGACAAGCACATCGAAGAAATAAAAACAATCACATTGGGGTATTGCTTGGTCTCGAGGTCTCTGCACGGTTAGGATTTTTTAATTTATGATTTCTCTCTGCGGCAACCACGCCCGGCTTGAAACGAAAAAAAATATGAGTACCTCCGAAGTCGGAGTTATCTGCATGTGCGGCGATGTACCCCTGTGCACACGGCTGCCAGGGAAAAAACGGATTAACACGCAAAATTCAGTTCCTAGTCTCTAGGGACTTCGTCAGAGGTAAAAACTGGCGAACAAAAATAAAAAAAAAAACCAACGCAGGAATCATGCAGGAGAACTGCTATCGGCGTATGGATCCTCTGCTGTCAGCGTTAACCGAAACTTAGCCCGCCCAACAAATGATTGATCGATTCGAAAGTAAAGCACGTCGATTGTTTAGTGTAAAGTACGTAAAGTAAAGCACGTCGATTGTTTAGTGTAAAGTACGTAAAGTAAAGCACATCGATTGTTTAGTGTAAACTACGTAAAGTAAAGCACATCGATTGTTTAGTGTAAAGTACGTAAAGTAAAGCACGTCGATTGTTTAGTGTAAAGTACGAAAAGTAAAGCACGTCGATTGTTTAGTGTAAAGTACGTAAAGTAAAGCACGTCGATTGTTTAGTGTAAAGTACGTAAAGTAAAGCACGTCGATTGTTTAGTGTAAAGTACGTAAAGTAAAGCACGTCGATTGTTTAGTGTAAAGTACGTAAAGTAAAGCACATCGATTGTTTAGTGTAAAGTACGAAAAGTAAAGCACATCGATTGTTTAGTGTAAAGTACGAAAAGTAAAGCACATCGATTGTTTAGTGTAAAGTACGTAAAGTAAAGCACGTCGATTGTTTAGTGTAAAGTACGATAAGTAAAGCACGTGGATTGTTTAATGTAAAGTACGTAAAGTAAAGCACATCGATTGTTTAATGTAAAGTACGTAAAGTAAAGCACGTCGATTGTTTCGTGTAAAGGACGAGGTAAAGTAAAGCACATCGATTGTTTAGTGTAACGATCGACGTAAAGTAAAGAACGTCAATTGTTTAATGTAAAGTACGAAAAGTAAAGCACATCGATTGTTTAGTGTAAAGGACGACGTAAAGTAAAGCACATCGATTGTTGGAAAGTAAAGCACATCGATTGTTTAGTGTAAAGATCGACGTAAAGTAAAGCACATCGATCTTTTAGTGTAAAGATCGACGTAAAGTAAAGCACATCGATTGTTTAGTGTAAAGATCGACGTAAAGTAAAGCACATCGATCGTTTAGTGTAAAGATCGACGTAAAGTAAAGCACATCGATTGTTTAGTGTAAAGATCGACGTAAAGTAAAGCACATCGGTGGTTGTTTAGTGTAAAGATCGACGTAAAGTAAAGCACATCGATTGTTTAGTGTAAAGATCGACGTAAGGTAAAGCACATCGATTGTTTAGTGTAAAGATCGACGTAAAGTAGAGCACATCGATCGTTTAGTGTAAAGATTGACGTAAAGTAAAGCACATCGGTTGTTTAGTGTAAAGATCGACGTAAAGTAAAGCACATCGATTGTTTAGTGTAAAGATCGACGTAAAGTAAAGCATATCGGTTGTTTAGTGTAAAGATCGACGTAAAGTAAAGCACATCGATTGTTTAGTGTAAAGATCGACGTAAAGTAAAGCACATCGATTGTTTAGTGTAAAGATCGACGTAAAGTAAAGCACATCGGTTGTTTAGTGTAAAGATCGACGTAAAGTAAAGCACATCGATTGTTTAGTGTAAAGATCGACGTAAAGTAAAGCATATCGATCGTTTAGTGTAAAGATCGACGTAAAGTAAAGCATATCGGTTGTTTAGTGTAAAGATCGACGTAAAGTAAAGCATATCGATTGTTTAGTATAAAGTTCGACGTTCAGTAAAGCACATCGATTGTTTAGTGTAAAGTTCGACATAAAGTAAAGCACATCGATCGTTTAGTGTAAAGTATGACGTGAAGTAAAGCGCATCGATTGTTTAGTGTAAAGATCGACGTAAAGTAAAGCACATCGGTTGTTTAGTGTAAAGATCGACGTAAAGTAAAGCACATCGATTGTTTAGTGTAAAGATCGACGTAAAGTAAAGCATATCGATCGTTTAGTGTAAAGATCGACGTAAAGTAAAGCATATCGGTTGTTTAGTGTAAAGATCGACGTAAAGTAAAGCATATCGATTGTTTAGTATAAAGTTCGACGTTCAGTAAAGCACATCGATTGTTTAGTGTAAAGTTCGACATAAAGTAAAGCACATCGATCGTTTAGTGTAAAGTATGACGTGAAGTAAAGCGCATCGATTGTTTAGTGTAAAGTTCGACATAAAGTATAGCACATCGATTGTTTAGTGTAAAGATCGACATAAAGTAAAGCACATCGATTGTTTAGTGTAAAGTTCGACGTAAAGTACAGCACATCGATTGTTTAGTGTAAAGTACGACATAAAGTAAAGCACATCGATTGTTTAGTGTAAAGATCGACATAAAGTAAAGCACATCGATTGTTTAGTGTAAAGTTCGACGTAAAGTACAGCACATCGATTGTTTAGTGTAAAGTACGACATAAAGTAAAGCACATCGATTGTTTAGTGTAAAGATCGACGTAAAGTACAGCACATCGATTGTTTAGTGTAAAGATCGACGTAAAGTAAAGCACATCGATTGTTTAGTGTGAAGTACGACGTAAAGTAAAGCACATCGATTGTTTAGTGTGAAGTACGACGTAAAGTAAAGCACATCGATTGTTTAGTGCGTCATAATAGACTAGTCTGAGACAGCAGTAAATGTGTTCTGTAACAATAAATGTTGCAGGTGAGGACTTCAAGGACGCGTGGCCAGGAAGATTGCTTGTGTCAGGCGCTTGGTGGTTCGACCAGTTGTTATGCGCTCACTTGAAGAAACAAGAACAGTGCAGACACAGACCATCAAGCCAAACTTCCACTTCAGACCAAATAAAGTCTTGAAAATCTATGCACTTTGACGCCCCCCCCCTCCCCCCACTTATCCTGGCAGCATGGGTGGTTGATCTAGCTGAGGTTTGCTTTAATTTGATTGGCTAGTACAGTGTTTATCAACCTTTTGTTGTACCGTGCGACCACCACCCCCTCCCCTCTTATCCGAGCAGCGTGGGTGGTTGATCTAGCTGAGGTTTGCTGTGATTTGATTGGCTAGTACAGTGTTTATCAACCTTTTGTTGTACCGTGCGACTCCACCCCCCCCCCCCTCTTATCCGAGCAGCGTGGGTGGCTGATCTAGCTGAGGTTTGCTTTGATTTGATTGGCTAGTACAGTGTTTATCAACCTTTTGTTGTGCCGTGCGACCCCCCCCCCCCCACAAGCAAACATATCGAATTATATATGATACAGCAATTACATGGAGTTATTTTTAAATGTGAGGGTTGAAATAACAAATAGATTTTGGCAAAATTAACTGTTCCCCCAGTATGCCTGGTTGTCCTTTTTTGGTTATCAGTTTTGTCCATGTTATCAGAAGCAGTTTATTTAATCTTTTTTTTTTCATTTAAATTTGTCTATTTCTGAATTAACATTTTTTCCCCATTTGGCTTTATAACGTTATCCCATAACATGTGCAACTAATGCTGTGGTTATCTTATTTTATCTTTATGGAACATGCTTCAGGTTGCACTTACATGGTCGCATACTTTCATTGGAAAGTGTCATATCACAAATGAGCACATGGGTTTTGTATGGTCTTGCTAGGTCGAGATAACTCCGTAGCCAAGATGCTCGAGTGAGTATTGTGGACATTGCTTCTGTGCCCAGATAGCCAGGATGTATTCACTTTGTGATATTCTGGGAATGGGGACACACTTTTGAAACAGATGGAGAACAAATTGTTTATGTTTGCAGCTACAAAATAATGATCGCTTTTAATCAATAAAACAAAGAGAGAATTTCCCAAACAAAGGCAAATGAAAGTGTATGTCATTGCTATGTTGTTATTATCATTATCTATATCTATAGAAGCATCGGACGTCACGGGACGCGCCAAGATGGCAGCTTATTTACAATCGAGCCATGGTCTAAACAGTGTTGACTCTGAACATCACGAAATCTGTTATCACAGCGAGTTGGCAGATTTTTAGAAATATAATCACAGGTTTGAAAATAAATGTTTGTACACAGTTCGTTAACCATCGCTGTACAGCAAGTCTTTATTCTACTGGCTTCGCACACGACCTTGGAAGCTTAGGACCTAATTTGTGCAAACGGTTGGTTTGAGGCAAATTGTGCGTTACAATGTCACTGCCATAATGACTCAGTTTGTGACAAGAATTCAATTTCAGACTGGATCTAACAGACTCCAATCATGATAGTAACTACCGCTGCCCGGAGGGGCTTCAAGAAACAGCTGAATATAATACACTGGAATGCGGAGGGCATATACCATAAGACACTGGAATGCGGAGGGCATATACCATAAGACACTGGAATGCGGAGGGCATATACCATAAGAAACAAGCTCTAACAATCAGACTAGCGGAGGAGGAGATAGATGTTGCTTGCATTCAGGAATCTCATCTTAATCATCAGCACAGATTTATGATCAGGGGCTATCAAACATTTAGACAAGACAGGGAAGGTCACAAGGGTGGAATTCTTATTCTTATTAAACATTCCGTCCCAGCAAAGATAATAGATGTATTCACAAATGGAGAGGCAGAGATCATTGGTGCAGATCTATACATTAACTCCGCTTGTATAAGGATATATAATATATACTGTCCAAATGACAAATTACTGAAGCTGGAGTCAATGGAATTAACACCATCAAAGTGTCTGGTAGTAGGAGACTTTAACAGCCACTCTGAAAGATGGGGAAATAAGGAGTCCAATGTGCGAGGTGAAGAAGTGGAAGAATGAGAATTAGACAACAACCTATTCCTCATAAACTCTAGGGAGGATCCCCCAACTTTCTACTCAAGAAGATGGAAAACAACTTCCACCCCCGACATAGCGTTTGCAACTGTAGACATATCTATCAAAATAACCAGAAAAGTGCTGAACCATAGACCAGTCAAACTTTCAGTGGATCTTGCTCACAAACAAGAGTTGCAAATACCTCTTCCACGCTGGAACTATAAGAGAGCAGATTCGGCAAAGTTTGCAAGTCTCACTGATGCATATACCGCGCCTATCAACACCCACGAAAACAAGGTCAATAATATGATAGAGCGGTTAACAAATAAAATCCTGAGAGCTGCTAAAGAATCCATTCCTAGAGGAGCAAGAAGAAACTACAGGCCATACTGGAGCAAGAAAATACAACGACTGGAAGAGGAACTGGACTCTGCCAGAGAACTAGCTGAAACATCACACACCACAGAGAGCAACATTGCCTACAAATCAGCCTCGGCCAAATACAGACGAGAGGTCATGACATCAGCCAGACAGAACTGGATAGACAAAACAGAGAGCCTTAATCTAGACAAAAATGGTCATAAACTATGGAAACTTGCGAAAGCTCTGAGTGACGAAAACACTTGCCGACATCCAATATCATTAACACTCAATCAGAACATCCTCACAGGCAAAAGGGCAGCAAATCTACTAATAGAGACTTATAAAAACATTAGTAGAATAATCATTCCAATAGACAAACAGAAAGCTGCAAGGCGGGAAAACCAAGATGCAAAACACATGCCTTTTGCACCAGAAGAACATCAGACGAACATCTTTACCCCAACTGAATTAGATGTTACCCTCAAAGGATTGAAGCTCAAAAGTTCACCTGGTAAAGATGGAATCTCCAACGAAATGCTCCTAAATCTGGGGCAGAGCGCCAAGAGCCAGCTTCTAAGGATAATAAATGCTAGCTGGAAAAGCGGTCATGTGCCGTCAATCTGGAAAGAAGCTATTATGGTGCCCATCCTCAAAAGTGGAAAAGACCCACTAGACCCAAGTAGCTATAGACCAATTAGCCTACTGAGCTGCCTGAGTAAACTCATGGAAAGGCTGGTTAACAGAAAACTTATGTGGCATTTGGAGACAAAACAACAAATCGTACAACAGTAAAGTGGATTCCGTAAGCACAGATCAACTGAAGACCTGGTCACCTACATCGCACAGGAAATAGAGGATACTCTACAAGAAAAGAAACACACACTGGCAATGTGGGTCGACATGGAGAAGGCTTTTGATTGGGTATGGCGAGAGGGTTTAAAGAACAAGCTTTTTAGACTTGGCATCCAGGGTCGTTTATTCAATTTGGTCTCTCAATACCTTCAGGATAGGACGGCCAGAGTACAAGTTCAAGGTCAACTAAGTAAGAAGGTCTCTATCGAGCAAGGTGTCCCACAAGGCGGAGTCTTGTCCCCAGCACTCCTTTTAATTTTCATAAATGACATCGTAATGGACATTCCATCCAGAATACACTCAGCAATATACGCAGATGATCTGGCGTTATGGGCTCGCGAGGAAAGTATGTCGGTAGCTGAACCCAGGATGCAAGATGCCCTAGGTGAACTTGAAAAGTGGACGAACACCTGGTTCTTACCAATCAACGAAAGGAAAACTTCATACACAATTTTCAGCCTATCAAGAAAAACACTCTCTGCAAATTTGAAGTTAAAGGATCATACACTCCCTATTGACCACAACCCAACATATCTTGGTGTCACTATGAATCACAGAATGACTTGGAAAAATCAGATAGATAGAGCAAGGATGAAAGCCAGAAAACGAACAAATATTATGAAGAAATTGGCAGGAACGGACTGGGGAGCAGACAGCAATATTTTGAAAAGACTATACGTAGGAAGAGTCAGACCAGTTCTAGAATATGGAGTCACAGCCTGGGCTATGGCTTCCAAATCACACCTTAGCAAAATTAACAGAATACAGAACCAAGCTGCCCGTATCATCACTGGTGCTATTAAATCTACACCTATCAAAACTCTAGAAACAGTAACAGGTTTACAACCCTTAGATGACAGACGGGTCACTAAAGTATTGCAACAGGCGGAGAAATACAGAAGGCTCATTAGCCACCCCATGCACCAAAGAATATCTGGTTCCGGAATTGTACGACTAAAGAGGAACAACTTCGCTGCAATTGCCAATGAACTAACTACTGGAGACCCAGTTCTTTCCCAAACAATATCGGAACCCTTGGGCCCATCTGATATGTCTCCTCATGGAAAACATAAAATGCCAGAACTTCAGGAAAACATAACAGGAATCATGAAAAAAGGCACTCAATCAGACACAGAAAGCAAACACGTAGCAGAAAAACATATACACGATACTTACCCACAGGACTCTTGGTCCCACATATATACAGATGGCTCTGCTACAAATGCCACCAGAAATGGAGAGGGAGGTGTGTTCTTGATGCTGACCAATCAGGACGAGATCACCAAGTCAATAGCTACTGGAAAATTCTCAAACAACTTTAAAGCAGACTCTAAAAAAAACCCAAGAACAATGAACTAGATGACTTGAGAACTACCCTGGACCAACTATACAATAACTTCCAGAGAGTAGTCATTCAGTGGATACCATCACACTATAATATACACGGGAACGAACACGCAGACAAATTAGCTAAAGAGGGAGGGAGATTACCACAAGAGAACAATCCGCTCAGTTATGATGAAGCCAAATCCATCCTCAAGGGTCAGTTCCATGAAAAATGGAAACGTGAACACCCAAAGCATAACGAGAGTGACGGATACCACCAACTATCAAGGAGGGATCAAGTCATCATACTTCGCCTACGCACAGGCCACAATAGAATGAGAAATCACATGTTCACCAAATTCAAAATAGGAACTACCGGCCTATGCCACTGTACACTGGACAATATGACTACAAATCATGTTCTACAGGATTGCCCCCAGTACACGGACCTGAGAAGAGCAATGTGGTCCACGCCCACCTCCCTGGAGGAGAAATTATATGGGGCGATCGATTCGCTTAAACAGACAGCTGACTTCATGAGAGAGACTGGAATCCTACTCTGACTGAGTCTTGATCGCAGAGAGAAAAAGAGAGAGAGAGAGTTTGTGACAAAACTACATGCCCAAACAATGACAGTTGTCAGCACGAACATTTGGGATCCCAGTGTCAGTACTTGGTTCTCGTGTACAAATACGCCAAAAATCTGAACCTAATTTCCTGTTTGATAACAACGACACCACATGTGATTCGGACACAAATTCTACATCAGTTGAGGCAACTCTCAGCCAATGTTTGCTGTTCTCCTGGTTTAGGATTTATGTGAATGACTTAACAGTTCCGGACAGTTTCACGGTAAAACTAAATGGTTCTGCCTCATGTAGCAATGATTCAAGCTTTGTAGTTAGTCAGCACGAGATTGATGTCTTTTGCTCTGGGGTTGGTCTGATCAACAAGTTATGGATTAAAGGGACGATAGTTGCAAATATCTGCTCCATCTACATTGGCGTGGGTCGGAATGTGGCTCTCAAACAGAACACAAACCAGGCCGACACATTTAATGCTTGTTATACAGGAGACGGATGTGGACCAGAGTGTTCCAGTGTTATGATATATCATACCCTAATGTTTCTGTGAACACCTATTGTAGTCACCACACAAACTCCAATAGCACACATTAAGATTGAGTTCTCACCGACCATTTCGCAGGCCGGCAGTGCACTGACGGTGTGTGAGGTGCAAATATTTACAGACACCTATTGTCTGGACGGGTATTCTTGGTCGTTTTGTGCAGTGTGTAGCGAGTGTAGCAAAAGCTGCGACGTCATCATCGGCACGTGTCACGGCAAATGTTCACATGGGATCTACGGACACGACTGCTCCAGGTCTTGTCTCAGTGTCCGTCCTTTATGTGAGAAAAAATCCCTAAACTGATTACAATGTAAACATCCTGGCTATACCTGTAATAACACTTGTCCCGATGGTAATTTTGGGCTACAGTGCGAACAGACGTGTTCTGATGGCTGTGACATCATATGTGACCCGGAAAATGCAGACTGCACGTGCAAAGAAACGTACTACGGGCAAGACTGCACTCTCAAATGTCCGGACAACTGTTTCAACGACATCTGTGAACAGTCAACCGGGAACTGTGCATGCATGGAAACGTTCTACGGGTCAGACTGCTCTCAAATCTCCGGACAACTGTTTGAACGAAACCTGTGAAGAGTTAATCGAAGCCTACGTCTCGTATGTCGATGATTCCCACGTTAAGAAGAGTCTGCAGACTTCAACAAACCCAAGCATATGGATACCTCAATGTGTTTATGTGCTAGACTTTGTTTATTTCTTGGTGTTTTTCCGTGAAGCCATGGCTCATATCTTAATGTGTTTCTGTGTTAGTCATGGCTCATATCTTGGTGTGTTTTTGTGCTAGCCGTGGCTCAAATCTTAGCTTGTGTGTGTGCGTGTGCTAGCCATGGCTCATATCTTGATGTGTGTCATGTTAGTCATATCTCATATCTTGGTGTGTCCGTGTTATTCATGTCTCATATATTTATGCGCGTCTGAGTTTAGTAATATCTCATATCTAAGAGTGTATCTGTGTTAGTCATGTGTCATATCTTCGTGTGTGCATGTCTGGGTTAGGGATATCTCATATCTTGGTGTGCATGTTTATGTTAGTCATATCTTATATCTGTGTGTGCATGTCTATGTTAGGTATGTGTCATATCTTTGTGTGTGCATGTCTATGCCAGTCATATCTCATCTCTTTATGTGCATGTCTATGTTAGTCATGTGTCATATATCTTGATGTGTGTAGGTGTTAGTCATGTCTCGTATCGCTGTGTACATGTCTATGTTATTCACATCTCATATCTTTGTGTGTGCATGTATGTGTTAGTCACCTCTAGTGACTCGGGCAGATGGTGCTCGTAAACCTGGGAAGGCAGACCATCTAAGGGCAGAATCCCCCTATAGAAAAGACAATCTGCTGCCTTGCAGGAAGATTGGGGACAATCAAAGGCTAAGGAAAGCAAACCTGAATAAAATGCTGGCTGAAATCGGATGCACTGGACCACTGGCGCAGAACACAGTGCAACGTTTTTAACGGGTGTTCAATCAGAGTGGATCTGGCAGACTCTAAATGTGATGTTCCGTCTGTGGGGGCGATCAACACACTTAACCTGACAGCTGACTTCACGTGAGTAGTATACATGGGTCCAATTGGTTAGCATTGTGGCGCTAAATTAACAAAGATATATAGGGCGGCGCGCGGCGCAAATTTCGCGCCAAATGTACACGAGAGACAAGGGGAGTTAACCGGGACCAGAGTCGGGGTGCTACGGAGCTCGTGCTCTATGCTGAGATTCATATATTTTTTAAAATTCCAAATTATTTTTAAAAAAAACATGAAAGGGGTGGTCGAGTATCATTTGCCAGGATAGGGGGAAAAAGGGGGGGCGGCGCGTGGCGCGCCTTTCCCGCGAAATGTACACGAGAGACAAGGGGAGTTAATCGGTCGTGCGACGGCGTGACCCCTCGTCGGCTGCGGTCGGTGTGACCCCTCGGCGCTCCGCGTGCCTCGTGACCCTCGTGATCGGTGACGCGTAGTTGTTGTTTCATGTGTTTATTGTTGAGGAATGTCGGTGTTCAATGGTTGACTTATCGTCTCGTGATGTATCGCTTATTGTTGTTAAGATTGTGGACTAATGTATTGAAAGTGGTTAAAATGTTTATGACGTGGCGATGTATTTGTTGATGGTCATTGTTAGGAAAACCGCGTGGGGTATCGCTTATTGTTGTGAAGTTAATCGCTTATTGTTGTCAAGAATGTGGTATTTTAAATGCTGACTGAAAATAATGAAAGGAGGTTATTTTAAATATTGGAGAACCATGTTCACAAACATCACATTTGTATTCCGGACGCATATGTACACTAACAACATGTCGCTTTATGTCTCGGCTCCGGTTGAAAGTTTTGGAGCACAGATGACAAGTGTTAGGCATCTATAGAAAATAAAATTGAAACATTGCATTAATAACATTGAATATCAATTACAAAAAGACTTGAAATGTCTACTTTTTAAAGAACCAATAAGATAAACATATGCAAAACGAAGGAATAATACACTCGACAAGGCTTAACATACGTACTTTATACACATCACCATTAATACAACTGAAATTCCTTTAATGATAACCTATCACATCGTTATGAGCTAAGAGAAAAACAGAAAAAAATTCAACTTACACCGTAAAATATTCCACTACAACACAGACCGCTAGACTGAACAGTACTATGAAAATAAACGTCCGTGAATCAAGCGCGCTTATAACACGAAGTCTCACATCCGATTAGTTTAAATATAATCTGGTAAATAAAATTTGGACGACACTATTCCACCCTCGACTAACATCTAGGTTAACCAATCAGAGAAGAAGATTTCTATCGGACACCCATCAACGAAATGACTGACCTCTGGATTAACTAATCAGAGAAGAAGATTACTGTTATCGTGATAACTGACCTCATTTTCAACTTGAAGTGCTGTCGAGTCTGATGCATGGGTTACTTTAACTGTAAGCGTATGTCTGATTACAAGATTCTCAGATATATACACTTGAAACCCCAGAGGTGTTACTAAAAATAGAACTGACCTATGAGGCAATACCGGATGTGTTACTAAAAATAGTTTTTGACCGCTGACGCAATGCCCGTGGAGTTTCTAAAAATAGATTTTGACCTACGATGGCAGTTTTATGATTTTACCTCCTGACCGTTTTTGGTGACTACGACCCTGAATTCGACGAAAAGCGTAGATTTTCACCCTAGGCATACCCCAAACTTTATTTTAGACATCCCCATTGCAAAAATTTACATTAAAAACCACTTTTAGGATTTTACCCCCTTATCATTTTTCTGAGCTTGCCTCCTAGGTTTCTGACCTTCCCTCTTTGGTTTCTGACCTTTCCTCCTTGGTTTTCTGACATTCCTGCCTTGTTTTCTGCCGTACAGATGACGACTTTTAAATTGACGAAGACAACTTTTGTATTGACAAAGACAGCTTTTGAATTGACAAAGACAACTTTTGAAATAGCATATGAGGGACACAAGTTCCGCAATATTAGAGAACGATCGAGGCGTGATTTGGTCTAACTTTTTGGAGTTTGGAAGTAATTATCTGTTTGATGTGTCTAACTTTTATGGGTATGGGAGTAGATTTGTATGGTTTTAAGGTCGACTTTTTGAATATGAGCCTAAATTTGTGTGTTCTGGCGGTAAAATCTTAGTGATTTGGTCTAACATTTTGGACCTTGAATATAACTTCCTGCTCGTTGTATCCAACTATTTATAACTGTCATGGAACTCCTGGTATTGCATCAGGGGTCAAAACGCGTTCAAGTAACCCGCCGCTTGTATTATTTCCCCCACCATTGACCCGCTAGGAAGATTGTATCAGGGGCCGAATCGATTTAAAGTAACCCATGCATCAGACTCGACAGCACTTCAAGTTGAAAATGAGGTCAGTTATCACGATAACAGTAATCTTCTTCTCTGATTAGTTAATCCAGAGGTCAGTCATTTCGTTGATGGGTGTCCGATAGAAATCTTCTTCTCTGATTGGTTAACCTAGATGTTAGTCGAGGGTGGAATAGTGTCGTCCAAATTTTATTTACCAGATTATATTTAAACTAGTCGGATGTGAGACTTCGTGTTATAAGCGCGCTTGATTCACGGACGTTTATTTTCATAGTACTGTTCAGTCTAGCGGTCTGTGTTGTAGTGGAATATTTTACGGTGTAAGTTGAATTTTTTTCTGTTTTTCTCTTAGCTCATAACGATGTGATAGGTTATCATTAAAGGAATTTCAGTTGTATTAATGGTGATGTGTATAAAGTACGTATGTTAAGCCTTGTCGAGTGTATTATTCCTTCGTTTTGCATATGTTTATCTTATTGGTTCTTTAAAAAGTAGACATTTCAAGTCTTTTTGTAATTGATATTCAATGTTATTAATGCAATGTTTCAATTTTATTTTCTATAGATGCCTAACACTTGTCATCTGTGCTCCAAAACTTTCAACCGGAGCCGAGACATAAAGCGACATGTTGTTAGTGTACATATGCGTCCGGAATACAAATGTGATGTTTGTGAACATGGTTCTCCAATATTTAAAATAACCTCCTTTCATTATTTTCAGTCAGCATTTAAAATACCACATTCTTGACAACAATAAGCGATTAACTTCACAACAATAAGCGATACCCCACGCGGTTTTCCTAACAATGACCATCAACAAATACATCGCCACGTCATAAACATTTTAACCACTTTCAATACATTAGTCCACAATCTTAACAACAATAAGCGATACATCACGAGACGATAAGTCAACCATTGAACACCGACATTCCTCAACAATAAACACATGAAACAACAACTACGCGTCACCGATCACGAGGTCACGAGGCACGCGGAGCGCCGAGGGGTCACACCGACCGCAGCCGACGAGGGGTCACGCCGTCGCACGACCGATTAACTCCCCTTGTCTCTCGTGTACATTTCGCGGGAAAGGCGCGCCACGCGCCGCCCCCCTTTTTTCCCCTATCCTGGCACATGATACTCGACCACCCCTTTCATGTTTTTTTTTAAAAATAATTTGGAATTTTAAAAAATATATGAATCTCAGCATAGAGCACGAGCTCCGTAGCACCCCGACTCTGGTCCCGGTTAACTCCCCTTGTCTCTCGTGTACATTTGGCGCGAAATTTGCGCCGCGCGCCGCCCTATATATCTTTGTTAATTTAGCGCCACAATGCTAACCAATTGGACTTTTGTATACTACTCACGTGGGAGTCTGGAATCCTACTCTGATTGAGTCCTGATCGCAGAGAGAGAGAGAGAGAGAGAGAGAGAGAGAGATTATCTATATATTTTAAGTTTAGTGCATAATGTTAATTACAATAATTGTTATCAATACATTTTCTATAAACAAACAATATTGCTATATATTTGATATTATATTCTCATACATCAAGGATAATATCGATCACGAGAGATTTCTTTTATTCAAGACAGTAATCGGTATGACACAAGCTTCCCTCTTAGTCTGATCGGGTTTGGCAAACATATAAACATAATCGATACTCCGACAAAGTTCGTCAACACACCTTGCATAGGATTAAAGAGAAGGGGACGCAGAACACACCTTGCATAGGATTAAAGAGAAGGGGACGCAGAACACACCTTGCATAGGATTAAAGAGAAGAGGACGGTCAACACACCTTGCATATGATTAAAGAGAAGAGGACGGTCAACACACCTTGCATAGGATTAAAGAGAAGAGGATGGTCAACACACCTTGCATAGGATTAAAGAGAAGAGGACGGTCAATGATTAAATAGAATAGGACGGTCAACACACCTTGCATATGATTAAAGAGAAGAGGACGGTCAACACACCTTGCATAGGATTAAAGAGAAGATGACGGTCAATGATTAAAGAGAAGAGGACGGTCAACACACCTTGCATATGATTAAAGAGAAGAGGACGGTCAACACACCTTGCATAGGATTAAAGAGAAGAGGACGGTCAACACACCTTGCATAGGATTAAAGAGAAGAGGACAGTCAATGATTAAAGAGAAGAGGACGGTCAACATACCTTGCATAGGATTAAAGAGAAGAAGACGGTCAACACACCTTGCATAGGATTAAAGAGAAGAGGAAGGTCAATGATTAAAGAGAATAGGACGGTCAATGATTAAAGAGAAGAGGACGGTTAGGTTAAGAAGAAGTCGAGTGGGGGATGGGAGATAACTAAATAAAAAATATGTTTCCACAGAGGTCAAATCCGTCCATCTAAGATGGTCACTTTTGAAGTTTCACCAAATACTTCTGATGTGGGGTTGTCGCTAATGAAATAATTCACAGACTGGAAACAGCGGTATACGAGCGTTGTGTTCTACAAACAAAAGCATCCCTGTATATGACTCATGAGTCTCGTGACGTAACCCCCCCCCCCCAAATTTTGCCATTTTAACCTATGCGTCCCCCACCCCCGGAATATACTGTTGTTCACCGAGTGCCATATGTCCCAGGCTGAGACACACTGATCCAGCACACCACACACAAGACGTTTAGACTTCCGCTTCCATTTTATACAATAGGAGCAGCATCTATGGCTAATACGATACTGCTAGCTCACTTGGTGAAGCAAGAACAACATGGACAATCACATGTATTTTGCTAACTCATGACTAGTGGCAATAAAAACAAAAGAATTGACAATTTAGCATTAGGATTCAAGTACCAAGCTTATTGGGATAAAGGCGATAATGTCTCTCCACAACTTCCTCTCTCTACGGCTGTTTATCAGTTCTTTTTTTGACTTCCTAACAAACCGTTCTCTCATCTTGTGGGTGTGTTTGTTGCTTTGATCTTATTTACAACGTGTTTATCACTTTTTATTACCTGCCCACCTTGTTCTCACATCTTTAAAATCACATTTCTGTGGCCTCAAATGATTTTCTTATCTGTTCTCCGATTGTTCATGATTCACTTTCATATATCAGGGCTAGCTCTATAAAAGGCTGAAGAACTCTTTTTCTTATTTTCATTGTCAAAGATGGATTGTGAAATATCTTTATATACATATATTTTTTTTGGGTGTTGTTGTTGTTGTTGTTGTTATGGATCCAGTGACCTTTGAGCTGATGCCCTTCGGCCCAATGCCATGTAGTAGTATCTGCAGGTATTTTTAAGTTCTGCTGTGGTTCCGTACAGAGTATTCCATTTGGAGGGTCTTTGGGGAAATAGTGTTGTTCTGATGTCAGTGAGCTCTGGACATTGAAACAGGCGATGTTCTACAGTTTCTTGTGGGTGATTACAGAGTGGACATACTGGGGTGTGGTTTTGTTGTATTCTATTAATGTGGTTATTCAGCATAACATGTCCTGTTCTCAGTCTGAAGATGGTGGTTTTGTCTCTTCTTGTTAGGTTGTTGATGTTGTCTTGTGGATTTGGTCTTGCCATATATTTAAAAAGCTCTCTCCCTGTTTTCCCTAAGGCCCATCCATCCAGCCACTCCTCCCTACTGTTGGAGTTTATGACTTGTTTGGCTGTGTCTAGTGTGATGGATGTATGTATCTGTGTCTGTTTAGATCCTCTCTTAGCTAATGTATCTGCCTTATCATTTCCTGGTATGTTTGAGTGTCCCGGGATCCATTGCATTACCAATCTTATGTTATGTGTTTCAATGAGTTTGTCTGTGTCTATGATAAGCTGTGTGAGTTCTGGTTTGTTCGTGTTGTTTTCCAGTGCTTGCAGAGCCGATTTGGAATCCGTAAATATAACTGTTTGTTTTCTTTGATGGTGTGGTATCGAAAATCGTATTTAAATGATAAATTGCTGTTTCAAAAGCTGTTATTTCTGCTTCACAATTGTTACAGACTTCACCACAAGGGCCACAAATTTCTTCTGCTGTTCCATCTGGATAATGTATTAGTATTCCATATCCAGCTTTTGAAGTAGCGTTAGTGGCTGCACCATCTGTGTATATATGTATCCAATCCTCTGGATAAGTATCTATTGTTTTCCTTGCTGCTAGTGTTACTGATACTGGGTCTGCTTTTTTACCTGTTCTGTTACATATTTGTACATTTATTTCAGGTTTTTTAAAATTCGTACTTGGTGGCATTTCTTTGATGACTCTTGATGTTTGTAGTCGTTTTTCAGGTAGATGGAATTTCTTTTGTATATTTCTAACATGCTGTAATACTGACATCTGCTTAATTCTTTGTTTTGAAGTCCATGTATCTACTAATTTTCTGTTAGGGTGGTCCTTCTCCATTCAACTCTAAAGGTTCAACATTGCAGTGGATCTCGCAGGCTGCAACTGGAGTGGACCTCATTGCACCGCTGATGAGTCGTAATGCATTATTTTGTTTCTTGTTCAGTGCCACGTTAGTTGTTTTGCTGCATGTCACTAGGGGCGAGCTACCATGATCCAAAACAGAGCGAACATATCCCAGATAGAGATTTCTAAGTGTTTATTTATCTGCTCCCCATAAGGTGCTGGAAAGCCTTTTCATTAGTTGAAGTCTTTGTGTTGCTTTCTTAGTGAGATTCTCTACGTGTTTCTTCAGGTTCAGTTGTCGGTCTAGTTGTATTCCTAAGTATGTAGGGCGTTCCTCTTTTTGAAGACTATTGTGTTGGAGATTGAGTTTGATGTTTGCCTTAGCTATTTTGTTACTTCTAGTAAATACTGTATATACTGTTTTCTGTACATTTATTTTTATTTTCCAGGTATTACAGTACTCTTCTAGGTGTCTCAGGTCTTTGTTTAGTTGTGCTTCAGCTGTTCTAATATTTTCGTTTGTACTCCACATGACCAGATCATCCGCATAGATAGCTTTTTTATTTATCAGGGTTTTGGTAAGATCATTTATATATATCAAAAATAGGGTACAACTGAGTGGTGATCCCTGTGGTAATCCTTCTTCTAGCACCTCTTTGTCTGAAATGGATTCATTTAATTTAGTTTGTATTGTTCTGTCAACTAGGAAATATTTGACCCATTTGTACAGTTTCCCATGTATTCCGGCATCTCTCATCTTCAATAAAAGCCCTTTACGCCAGACTATCATAAGCCAGCTGCAGGTCCACTAGGATGGCTAGAGTATGTTGTCTCTTCTGAAATCCATCTTGGACCTGTTGTATTAACCTGAGGATTTGGTCTTCTATGTTATTGCCTGCCCTGAAACCAGCTTGTTCGTAGCACAGAGTATTAGAGGTTTCCAGATACCAGTATAGTCTGCTATTGACCATACTCTCAACTATTTTACCTATGCATGATGTTAAGGATAGGGGACGATAGCTTCCAGGGTCATCTGGAGGCTTGTTCTTTTTGAGCAATGGCACTATATAGGCATTTCTCCATGTCTTGGGAATTTTGCTTTCTTTCCATGACTTGTTGATCAGTCTGAGTAATGTTTCTTTCCCTGACTTGCCGAGATGCTTTATCATCTCATTGTGTATCTTGTCGGACCCTGGGGATTGTCTACATTTTAATTTTCTTAATGCCTTTTCTAGTTCTCTCATGTTAAAATCTTCTTCAAATATTGCAGCATTTGTTGTTGGGGCTCTTTCAATTAATTTTAAATTATGTAGATGGATTTTATCGCTATCTGTAAGTTTGTTCGCTCTGTTGACTGAAGCAAAGTAACTATTACATTTTTTAACTATATTTTTTTTAGAGCTGATGGTTTCATTATTAAATTTGATTGGTTTAGGATTTGGTTCTCTTTTATCACCAGACAAATGTTGCATACGTCTCCATGATTTATTTCCTTCATGTAGCAAATCGAGTTTACTGCATGTTTCTTGCCATTTCTCTTTCTTTGCTTTTTTAGTAACTAGTTTGACCTTAGCACTAGCCTTGTTATAGCTTATTTTATTATTCAAAGTTGGGTTCTGCTCAAGTATTGTTCTGGCTTTCTTTCTTTCTGATACTGCTGTCTCCAGTTCTGTGTTCCAAAATGGTCGATATTGTGTTCTACATCCTTTAGGTATAGTTTGTTCTGCAGTGTTGAGTATTATTTGTGTGAACATCTCGTTTAATTTGTCTACGCTGTTGTCTGTCAGATTTGTCAGGAGTTGGTCGGATTTTTCTTGATATAGCTTCCAGTCAGCATTCTTGATATAGCTTCCAGTCAGCATTCTTGATATAGCTTCCAGTCAGCTTTCTTGATATAGCTTCCAGTCAGCTTTCTTGATATAACTTCCAGTCAGCTTTCTTGATATAGCTTCCAGTCAGCTTTCTTGATATAGCTTCCAGTCAGCTTTCTTGATATAGCTTCCAGTCAGCTTTCTTGATATAGCTTCCAGTCAGCTTTCTTGAAATTCCATCTCGTTCTCTGTTTTGTTTGGATTTTTGTTGTTTTTGTGTCTACTATGGTGACTATGGGTCTGTGATCACTGCGGTGACTATGGGTCTGTGATCACTGCAGTGACTATGGGTCTGTGATCACTGCGGTGACTATGGGTCTGTGATCACTGCGAGGACTATGGGTCTGTGATCACTGCGGGACTATGGGTCTGTGATCACTGCGGTCTGTGATCACTGCGGTGACTATGGGTCTGTGATCACTGCGAGGACTATGGGTCTGTGATCACTGCGGTGACTATGGGTCTGTGATCACTGCCTACGTCACCAATGACTTCAATGTGGCAGTAGCTTATAAGATCAGCCGAGCAAATGGTCAAGTCGGGCCTACTAAGGGAGAGATGAGCTCTATGTAGGAGAGTTGGTGTTGATTCTGTGTCCTGCATGATTGTAAGATTAGTTGATTCTGCGTCCTGCATGATTGTAAGATTAGTTGATTGTGTGTCCTGCATGATTGTAAGATTAGTTGATTCTGCGTCCTGCATGATTGTAAGATTAGTTGATTGTGTGTCCTGCATGATTGTAAGATTAGTTGATTGTGTGTCCTGCATGATTGTAAGATTAGTTGATTGTGTGTCCTGCATGATTGTAAGATTAGTTGATTCTGCGTCCTGCATGATTGTAAGATTAGTTGATTGTGTGTCCTGCATGATTGTAAGATTAGTTGATTCTGCGTCCTGCATGATTGTAAGATTAGTTGATTGTGTGTCCTGCATGATTGTAAGATTAGTTGATTGTGTGTCCTGCATGATTGTAAGATTAGTTGATTGTGTGTCCTGCATGATTGTAAGATTAGTTGATTGTGTGTCCTGCATGATTGTAAGATTAGTTGATTGTGTGTCCTGCATGATTGTAAGATTAGTTGATTCTGCGTCCTGCATGATTGTAAGATTAGTTGATTGTGTGTCCTGCATGATTGTAAGATTAGTTGATTCTGCGTCCTGCATGATTGTAAGATTAGTTGATTGTGTGTCCTGCATGATTGTAAGATTAGTTGATTGTGTGTCCTGCATGATTGTAAGATTAGTTGATTGTGTGTCCTGCATGATTGTAAGATTAGTTGATTGGCAAAGATCTTCTATGTAGGAGAGTTAGTGTTGATTCTGTGTCCTGCATGATTGTAAGATTAGTTGATTCTGTGTCCTGCATGATTGTAAGATTAGTTGATTGGCAAAGATCTTCTATGTAGGAGAGTTGGTGTTGATTCTGCGTCCTGCATGATTGTAAGATTAGTTGATTGTGTGTCCTGCATGATTGTAAGATTAGTTGATTGTGTGTCCTGCATGATTGTAAGATTAGTTGATTGGCAAAGATCTTCTATGTAGGAGAGTTGGTGTTGATTGTGTGTCCTGCATGATTGTAAGATTAGTTGATTGGCAAAGATCTTCTATGTAGGAGAGTTGGTGTTGATTGTGCGTCCTGCATGATTGTAAGATTAGTTGATTGGCAAAGATCTTCTATGTAGGAGAGTTGGTGTTGATTGTGTGTCCTGCATGATTGTAAGATTAGTTGATTGGCAAAGATCTTCTATGTAGGAGAGTTGGTGTTGATTCTGCGTCCTGCATGATTGTAAGATTAGTTGATTGGCAAAGATCTTCTATGTAGGAGAGTTGGTGTTGATTGTGCGTCCTGCATGATTGTAAGATTAGTTGATTGGCAAAGATCTTCTATGTAGGAGAGTTGGTGTTGATTGTGTGTCCTGCATGATTGTAAGATTAGTTGATTGGCAAAGATCTTCTATGTATGAGAGTTGGTGTTGATTGTGTGTCCTGCATGATTGTAAGATTAGTTGATTGGCAAAGATCTTCTATGTAGGAGAGTTGGTGTTGATTGTGTGTCCTGCATGATTGTAAGATTAGTTGATTGGCAAAGATCTTCTATGTAGGAGAGTTGGTGTTGATTGTGTGTCCTGCATGATTGTAAGATTAGTTGATTGGCAAAGATCTTCTATGTAGGAGAGTTGGTGTTGATTGTGCGTCCTGCATGATTGTAAGATTAGTTGATTGTGTGTCCTGCATGATTGTAAGATTAGTTGATTGTGTGTCCTGCATGATTGTAAGATTAGTTGATTGGCAAAGTATCTTCCTGCATGATTGTAAGATTAGTTGATTGTGTGTCCTGCATGATTGTAAGATTAGTTGATTGTGTGTCCTGCATGATTGTAAGATTAGTTGATTGGCAAAGATCTTCTATGTAGGAGAGTTGGTGTTGATTGTGTGTCCTGCATGATTGTAAGATTAGTTGATTGGCAAAGATCTTCTATGTAGGAGAGTTGGTGTTGATTGTGTGTCCTGCATGATTGTAAGATTAGTTGATTGGCAAAGATCTTCTATGTATGA
Organism: Megaustenia siamemsis; assembly: GCA_032433765.1. NCBI lineage: Eukaryota > Metazoa > Mollusca > Gastropoda > Stylommatophora > Ariophantidae > Megaustenia > Megaustenia siamemsis. Next base: position 99,818,586 of record JAVIAB010000047.1, on the reverse strand, counting down.
GAGTTGGTGTTGATTGTGTGTCCTGCATGATTGTAAGATTAGTTGATTGGCAAAGATCTTCTATGTAGGAGAGTTGGTGTTGATTGTGTGTCCTGCATGATTGTAAGATTAGTTGATTGGCAAAGATCTTCTATGTATGAGAGTTGGTGTTGATTGTGTGTCCTGCATGATTGTAAGATTAGTTGATTGGCAAAGATCTTCTATGTAGGAGAGTTGGTGTTGATTGTGTGTCCTGCATGATTGTAAGATTAGTTGATTGGCAAAGATCTTCTATGTAGGAGAGTTGGTGTTGATTGTGTGTCCTGCATGATTGTAAGATTAGTTGATTGGCAAAGATCTTCTATGTAGGAGAGTTGGTGTTGATTGTGCGTATTGCATGATTGTAAGATTAGTTGATTGTGTGTCCTGCATGATTGTAAGATTAGTTGATTGTGTGTCCTGCATGATTGTAAGATTAGTTGATTGGCAAAGATCTTCTATGTAGGAGAGTTGGTGTTGATTGTGTGTCCTGCATGATTGTAAGATTAGTTGATTGGCAAAGATCTTCTATGTAGGAGAGTTGGTGTTGATTGTGCGTCCTGCATGATTGTAAGATTAGTTGATTGGCAAAGATCTTCTATGTAGGAGAGTTGGTGTTGATTGTGTGTCCTGCATGATTGTAAGATTAGTTGATTGGCAAAGATCTTCTATGTATTTTCCTGTGGGATTTGAATTAGAATATCCCCATTGTGTTGAATGTCCATTAAAATCTCCAGCCAAGATAGTTCTATGGTAGGTGACTTCATCAAGTTCTGTTATGTTACAATTTGTGCCTGGTGGATTGTAAACATTATAAATATTATACTTGCTGGATGCAAACCAAATTGTGGCTTTCTGAACATCTGTTAGTTCTGCATTATTTAGTGGCACTACATCTCCCTGTATATTGTTTTTGATGTAGGTGATTATACCCCTGCAGTTGTTGGTACACTTACATGGATAGCTGGTGTAACCTGTTATATATGTGTCTATGTTCTTGTGTAGTGTTTCCTGCAGTAGGACAATATGGATCTGGTAATTGTACATGATTTTGGTTAGCTCTGTTTTCCTATTTTTGAGGCCTGAAATATTAAGTTGTAGTATGTTTAATTTATTTGTTTTTCATCTCTGACCAATCTTCATGCTCTTTCTTCCATTAAAATATTTATATATTGAACTTTGTTGGATCCGAGGTTTCTGGTTTTTGTATGAGCTGTTTGTATTTCTTCCAGTGGCTAATTTATCGCACAGTCCAGCCTGGTCGATCACTATCTGGCACGGACCTTGGGACCGAGGCGGCGTCCGAGCTCGTATTGATTTATATTCTTGATGTACATGGCATTGTTAAAACTGGGGGACCTGTGGGCTATCTTCCTACCCCAGGATGAAGGTTTTGCAAATCCTCGCCTCAATTCCATCCATGACATGTATTGTGTCTCTGTCTCTGCTGACAAATCATCCATCCGTTTGTTCACTTTCCAGGCCCTGTATTCAAGCAGGATTCACAACAGCCCATTCCCCGCCACCTACTGTCACTGGCACTTACTCCGTTCATTCAGGCCTATCTCATGGGGGCCAAATGTATCGACAGAGGATCGTCACGTCCTGGGTCACTTGCATCTATAGGGGCTCACCTCCCCCCGGCCTAGTTATACCACATGTTGGTTGGCTCTAGCCCTGCATCTATAGGGGCTCACCTCCTCCCGACCCAGTTATACCACATGTTGGTTGGCTCTAGCCCTGCATCTATAGGGGCTCACCTCCTCCCTGCCCAGTTATACCACATGTTGGTTGGCTCTATCCCTGCATCTATAGGGGCTCACCTCCTCCCTGCCCAGTTATACCACATGTTGGTTGGCTCTAGCCCTGCATCTATAGGGGCTCACCTCCTCCCTGCCCAGTTATACCACATGTTGGTTGGCTCTAGCCCTGCATCTATAGGGGCTCACCTCCTCCCGACCCAGTTATACCACATGTCGGTGTGCTCTAGCCCTGCATCTATTGGGGCTCACCTCCTCCCGACCCAGTTATACCACATGTTGGTTGGCTCTAGCCCTGCATCTATAGGGGCTCACCTCCTCCCGACCCAGTTATACCACATGTTGGTTGGCTCTAGCCCTGCATCTATAGGGGCTCACCTCCTCCCGACCCAGTTATACCACTGGGAGCTCGGACGCGCCCAGGACCAACTTTGCGATAACAGGGGACCACGTGTAGGTGTGGCCTTGGACATGGTTGCCCAGTGGAGTTGAATTTAGTCCATCAAAAACAGAGAGGATTTTGTCAAAACAGAGAAGGTTTTGTCATCCGATATCCACTGAGCCTGGCAAATGAGAGGCTATGAACGCTTCAAATACCTTTTGGTGATGTCAAGAGCGGACATCACCCACCCCCCCTCCCCCCTTTATTTATTTATTTTTTTTTTGGGTAGCCTTTGCTATTCTGCATCTCAACTTTATCTGCACCTACTTTCTAAAGTTTACACTATTCCAAAGTATCTGAATTCATTGGCCTGTTCTAATATTGTTCCATCTAATCTGTGGGTTTAGGAGATCCCTCTTTCTTTACTGTGACAATTCTTCTATCTTGTTTGCTTATGAGACTGAGGTCTTTATTTTTACTTTCCATCGCTATAATCATCATCTTAGGGTGCCGACTCCGCATCGAAGGTTGGCTACCATGGAGCGCCATTCCGCTCTGTCTCTTGCTTTGATGGTGCAGGTTGTCATAGGCTGGCTCGGTCTATCTTTTGATACTCGTCCATGTTAGTCTTGGTCTGTCTCTGCCTCTTTTACCTTGTATTTTCTCTTCCAAGATTACTGTTTTACCCCTCGACGCTGAAAGGCAAATGAGGAAGGAAAAAAGAAGAAGAAGAAGTTGTGTCTTTTAATTGGGCCCAAAAAATCTCCTTATTCTTGTTTGAATTGTGTTTAGTAGTTTTCTTTTCATTTTAATTTGTTTTAAGATTTACTTATTCTTTTTTTTTCTTTCCATCAAATTATTCCAATTCTATAAATCCACATTTCAAAGGCTTCAATTTTCTGTTCTGTTTTCGTGTCTAATGTCCGTATTTCTGCACCATGCATGAATGTTGAGAAGATATACCATTTTGCTATTCTTAGTTTTAGCCCTGGTGTTATTTGTTTTGATGTTAGTATGTTCTTCATGACATTAAAATTACTTTTTGCCATTCCTACTCTTTTGTTTATTTCAGTTGTACATTTTCCATCACTGGTTATAGTATGTCCAAGGTAGTTGTAGTTCTGAACTGTCTCCAGGTCTATTCCTTCAACTTTGATATCCACTTGTGAGTTTTGAGCATTTTCTTATTATTCTTTTATGATCATAGTTTTAGTCTTTTTGATATTCATATCTAGTCCCTATTTTTTGCTTGTCATGTTTATTTCATTACGTAATGGTTGTAGATCTTATGATTTTCTGCTAGTAATACAGTATCACCAGCATTTCTTAGATTATTGATTATCTTTCCATTAATGTTTAGGCCTGGCATCTCTGTGATGTTTTTAAAGATTTGCTCAGTGTATAGATTGAACAAGGAGTAAAGGCATCTGATGATAATGAAAATTCAAAAAAAGAAGAAAAAAGTGGTATGGTAACAGCTTTACGTAGGTAAGTAACAAAACAAAAGTCTACGTTTAGGCCAAATAGGTCTTCAGCTGGAATAACAAACAACATGCAAATATATATAATAATGAATACATAAATCTAACTACATGGCGATAATATTGAGTTATTAGCGGGTCATCATCATTGCACTCCGAACATGTCCATAGGTACTCAGATCCCCTCCTCAGCTAGGCTCGCAGTGTCAGGCGCCTGACGACTCCAGTTCTGTGTTGGCTGATTAGTCTTCTTACACGCCCACTAAGTTTATCGTGTATGGTTGTACCCATCTTAACTCCCATCTCTTTCACCCGAAGGAGTGACGTACACACATGGTTATCGAAGTCCTATGTCCTTCCTACTTCCCGGAGGGCATTAATAATGTCAGCCAGATTCATGGGTTGATCGTCATGAACAATAGCACAGCCAGCCAACCCGTCCGCTCTTTCATTTCCCCGTACTCCCTCATGTCCTGGGACATAGACAAAGGTGACCTTACGTATTTTTGACTTCTGCATTGACTCTACCCATTGCATACATACAGATCCATAGATCCCAGCTAGATACTCAAGAAAGGAAATTTTAAAAAGTCACTTCCCTGCGGTCCAGAACCTGGTCAGCTTCTGACTAGAACTAAATAAGTGTGTGGGCTGACTAACTATATATGTCACTGACCAGGCAGTCAGATGAGAAATAAAAAGGAAGGGTTCTAAAAATATGGGGAGGTGGGTACACGATACGTATAAACTGTGAATATCTTACTGTGTGTGTGCACAACGAACAGATGTGCAAAAAAAGCATGTGTACATAACCATGCATGCGTACAAGCATAAATCTGTATATATTACCACAAAGCACTCAAAAGAAAGCCAAAGGTGTCCAATGTGTCAATACATATGCAGACAAATATACATAAATGCATAGGTTCGTTATCACATGGGGTAAGAAATTTGTGGTAGGTGTCCTATGTATATGAGAGCGATATGTTTATGCCTTGGGAAGACAGCCAACCCAACTGGCAATGATACGATTATCAAGGGCGAACCGGCTACGATTGCTGGAGTGACATGAGACAATGCCAGTAACTTGCATGTCAGGTATATCATTGTGGTCAGGGGTGTTGAAATGGGCAGACACCGGGCTGCAAGTCTTTTGTTCAACATCACGAAGATGTTCCCAAAATCTGTTACTCAAGTGTCGTCCACTCTCGCCCACTTACGTCATCTGGCAATGCTTACATATTGTGGTGTAGATGATATTCTGTGACACACAAGTAAACCCCTCCTTGATGTCGAATCGTCTATTAGGGAACAAGACCAAATCGATGTAAAGCACGTGGTTAGAAGTTCTGCATACTCGATGTCCACAACGAACAGTACCTGAAAAAGCATTGTCTGGGATGATGAGACGGGACGCTCTAGGAGGGAGGAATTTATCGTCTATAATCTGCTGGATGTTCTCTAGGCAAACCTTCCTTCTATATGCTTGCTAATATCCACAAGCTCAATAGTCCTGGTCGTACCATTGTTTCAGCATGTAGTTGTCCCACAGAAGATATATCCGACTATTTTGATAGCATTTTCTAACCCATAGTGACATCTCTTCCCATATATGTCAAGACATGAACCATGTCCTCACTATCTTCTTTTCTCTTTCCCTTACCTCAGAACGCTCGTACCGACTTTTCGTCCTCGGCGTATGCTCACTGTATACCTCTATCCCTCATGCTGATGGTCTAATAGTTCTTCAATTCTTTCTCGGCCAAAGAAAACATCCATCTGTGGATACTTCTACTCACCTCCGCCTCACTGAACTTGTTCTCAATCTTAATACTTTCGAATTAAATGGTCAGTTCTATGACCAAGGGAGCCGCGATAGCTCAGTGGTTAGTGAACTGGACTATAAAGGACAAGAGGTAAGGTTCGATCCCAACCGACGGCTCCGGTTCACCCAGCCTTAAATGGGTACCGGATTTTTTTCTGGGAAAGTAGAGCGGCACGAGCGTAATACCGACCACATTACCTCAAAAATCATGTGCTGAAGGTCTGTAAAATTTATGGTCACTAACACCATATTCCCTATACGCCACTTGGCGTGACGGGGGTACTTTACTTTTTACTTTTTTTCAATGACCAAGTCAATGGTGTAGCTATGAAAACCAAGATGGGTCCCAGTTATGCTTGCCCGTTCATGCGTCACATTGAACACCAAATACTGAACTCGTACCGTGGCCCCCTTCCCTTAAATACCTCCGGCACATCGATGACGGGTTTGGACTGACTTGCCTGAAGATGACATTTCTAGGATCATCGACTACATTGGCAACTTTCATAAATCCATCAAGATGACATCACATATCTCTACTTTGTCCGTCAATATTTCTTGATTTGATCGTCTCCCTGGGTACCTCCAGCCTCCACACTTCCGTCTTCTATAAACCCACAAACGCCCACTGTTATCTTCTCTACTCATAGTCTCATCCATCTCACTGCAGATATTCCATTCCATATTCTCAATGATTACCACTTCGTCGTATCTGTCAGGATGATCAAAATTTTCTCCAACAGGCCCATCTGATGTTAAGTTTCTTTAGGCGTCGTCTCTATCCTGACTCGGTTCTTCAATCTGCCTTTTAGCGAGCTTTCGATGTTTCTTGTCATGTGGTACTCACCCCATCCATCCGCCGTTCCTCTGATAGGACCATATTTACCCTCACCTACCATCCTCACAACATGGCTGCGGCGAGAATCCTTAACTGGTACCGCTCCATTCTCCGCTCAGACCCCACTACCCGCCTAATTTTCAGTGATCCTCCTTTAGTCGCCTTCAAACGCGCCAGGAGTGTTAGAGACATTCTTGTCACGAGCCGCCTCCCCGGCTCAAACCACAAACACCCTGGTACTGTTCGTTGTCGTCGTCGAGTTTGCAGAACTTCTAACCACGTGCTTTACATCGATTTGGTCTTGTTCCCTAATAGACGATTCGACATCAAGGAGGGGTTTACTTGTGTGTCACGGAATATCATCTACACCAGGGATGGCCAATTAGGTGCCCGCTGGCCACAAGTGGCCCGCGACGTCCTTTTTGTGGCCCGCGGCGGATAAAAAATAAAATCAAGTTGCATTGAGCAAAATTTCCTGGGTAAAATTGATTTAAAATTTGTTACATTAACTTCTACCGTGGAGAAAGCTAACTCAAATATTCCCTAGTAGACCTATGTTTAAAACTCGGAACACTCTAGTTGTTAGTTTAACGTCGACTTCCCGTCATTCCCGGCCCATTCTTTTTTTCCTTTTGATCATCCTGCGACCGACATAAACAAAGGAAGAAGACAACGAATGGTTCTAGAGTCGACTCTCGGTTCGGCGAGTTCAAACAGTTTCCGCCAAGAAATACTGTCAGTCACCCACCTCCTCCACCCCAACACATTCACCTCACAATTATTTTACTTTCAGTTTCTTTATCTCCAAACCTCTTTTCATAAGTCAAAATTATATATCCGATCTGATCATTTTGATTTTATCGAGTTACAGTGAACAGTTCCATTTTAACAGGAAACAGTGCTATTGTTGTAATCTGTGTTTTCATTGTCTGTTGCTTCGGTCGTGGTATAATATGAACAATAAACGTCAATTAAATGAAAAAATCAGATTTTTTCATGAGAAATGGGAACATGATTTTTTGTTTATCAACAATAAGGATAGCAAACCACAGTGCCTTGTGTGTTTTCAAGTGTTGTCTGTAAATAGGTAATTGAGGTACGCGTGGCCGTGCGGCTAAAACCACTGTTCCGCTAGCTGAAAAGCCGACGTACGGCGTTCGAAGCCCGCGGTAGACAGAAAGGATTTTTTTCTATCGGGGGTGAAATAAAAAAAACTGAGCCTCACACGTCGTGGCGACTGCTTGACCAAGCGGCCTTTATCCCTCGGGTTCTATCGTTGCCCCCCGACATACACCAGCAATGGTACTATGTGTCGTAAAGAAGATAGTAGTAGTAGTTAGTCTGTAAATAAAGAGTATAATCTTAAACGGCATTACACACATTACATTTGATTTGAAAATCAGGAACTTTGTTTTTGTGCATAGTAATTTTGATTTCCATATTTGATCAAGGTTTCTGAAAGTCATTGATGTCTTTGCTGTTCTGATTCTAATTTCTTTCTTTGTGTCTCCTTCTTGTTATATGGAGCTTCCATGATATAAAAAGTGATCTACTTCTTCCACTGCATTTCCTTCCATGTATTTTTTTTTCTTCTGGACGAATTCGGTTTGTCATGACTTTTGTCTTTTCTTGGTTGATCTAAAATACTATTTTTCTAGCCATTGGTGACAGGGCATTTTTTTTTTCTTGCATCATGTTCACATTGCTATTGATAAGAATTAAGTCGTCCACAAAATCAAGGTCTTCCAACTGAGATCCAAGTGTCCATTCAATGCCTCTGTCATCGGTATAGCACTTCTGCACCTTGAAGTTGATGTCAATTCCAAATAACAAGGGAGATCAAATACATCCTTGTTTCACTCTGGTATCAATCTGGTATCAATCTGGTATCAATCTGGACCATTCACTCAGTCATGCCTCTGTGAGAACTGCACATGAGAAGCTGTCGTACAGATCTTTGATGATGTTCATCATTGTTGGTACTAACCAGTACGTTCCACAATGAGTCTCTGCTGTCAAAAGCCTTTGAAACATCAATTCAACTGACAAGAAGTGGTGTCTGCTTTATGTTCTTTTATCATCATTCTTAGGATGAAAACATGATCATGTTCTTTTATCATCATTCTTAGGATGAAAACATGATCATGTTCTTTTATCATCATTCTTAGGATGAAAACATGATCATGTTATTTTATCATCAAAATTAGGATGAAAACATGATCAAGGTAGCTTCGTCTTTTTTTTTAAAATCCTGCTTGTTCTTCAGGCATAACACTGTCTACAGCATCTTTGATTCTGTTCATGATGGTCTTACATAATACTTTAGACATAACACTGTCTACAGCATCTTTGATTCTGTTCATGATGGTCTTACATAATACTTTAGACATAACACTGTCTACAGCTCTTTGATTCTGTTCATGATGGTCTTACATAATACTTTAGACATAACACTGTCTACAGCATCTTTGATTCTGTTCATGATGGTCTTACATAATACTTCAGACATAACACTGTCTACAACAACTTTGATTCTGTTCATGATGGTCTTACATAATACTTTAGACATAACACTGTCTACAGCTCTTTGATTCTGTTCATGATGGTCTTACATAATACTTTAGACATAACACTGTCTACAGCATCTTTGATTCTGTTCATGATGACCTTACATAATACTTTAGACATAACACTGTCTACAACATCTTTGATTCTGTTCATGATGGTCTTACATAATACTTTAGACATAACACTGTCTACAGCATCTTTGATTCTGTTCATGATGGTCTTACATAATACTTTAGACATAACACTGTCTACAGCATCTTTGATTCTGTTCATGATGACCTTACATAATACTTTAGACATAACACTGTCTACAACATCTTTGATTCTGTTCATGATGGTCTTACATAATACTTTAGACATAACACTGTCTACAGCATCTTTGATTCTGTTCATGATGGTCTTACATAATACTTTAGACATAACACTGTCTACAGCATCTTTGATTCTGTTCATGATGGTCTTACATAATACTTTAGACATAACACTGTCTACAGCATCTTTGATTCTGTTCATGATGACCTTACATCATACTTTAGACATAACACTGTTTACAGCATCTTTGATTCTGTTCATGATGACCTTACATAATATTTTAGACATAACACTGTCTACAGCATCTTTGATTATGTTCATGATGGTCTTACAGAATACTTTAGACATAACACTGTCTACAGCATCTTTGATTCTGTTCATTATGATCTTACATAATACTTTAGACATAACAGTGTCTACAGCATCTTTGATTCTGTTCATGATGATCTTACAGAATACTTTAGGCACTACACTGTCTACGGCATCTTTGATTCTGTTCATGATGATCTTACAGAATACTTTAGGCACTACACTGTCTACAGCATCTTTGATTCTGTTCATGATGATCTTACAGAATACTTTAGGCACTACACTATCTACAGCATCTTTGATTCTGTTCATGATGGCCTTACATAATACTTTAGACATAACACTGTCTACAGCATAATTGATTCTGTTCATGATAACCTTACATAATACTTTAGACACAACACTGTCTACAGCACCATTGATTCTGTTCATGATGATCTTACATAATACTTTAGGCATTACACTGTCTACAGCATCTTTGATTCTGTTCATGATGACCTTACATAATACTTTAGACATAACACTGTCTACAGCATCTTTGATTCTGTTCATGATGACCTTACATAATACTTTAGACATAACACTGTCTACAGCATCTTTGATTCTGTTCATGATGATCTTACAGAATACTTTAGGCACTACACTGTCTACAGCATAATTGATTCTGTTCATGATAACCTTACATAATACTTTAGACATAACACTGTCTACAGCATCATTGATTCTGTTCATGATGACCTTACATAATACTTTAGACATAACACTATCTACAGCATCATTGATACTGTTCATGATGACCTTACATAATACTTTAGACATAACACTGTCTACAACATCTTTGATTCTGTTTATGATGATCTTACATAATACTTTAGACATAACACTGTCTACAGCATCATTGATTCTGTTCATGATGACCTTACATAATACTTTAGACATAACACTGTCTACAGCATCATTGATTATGTTCATGATGATCTTACTTGACTTAATCCCCTTGTTAGCCGTGAGCTATGAGCTCTTTACAGCTTAATGCCTCTCGCATGAAGGCGCAGATCCTTGAATGCAGATCCATCAGTATAAACGTGAACGGCATTACGTGGATACTGGTCAATGGTTTCCAATGCTATAGCTTTGAGTATGGGGGGTAGAATATTTCTATCTGCTAGGGGGTCGGAGAGCTCAGTCCTGACATTGGGGACAACTATTTGACGGCAAAGTGCTTCAGGACGGATGGGCATATCTTGAAGTCTGTCTGCTGGGAGGTGATAATTGGAACTGTAGTTAGTTTCACGGTCTAAAAAGGATGGTTTCTTGATTAGAGTTTTCTGCCGCCACTTTTCTACCATAATGCGATTTTCCCCTGTTGGTTCCGTCCGCAAATATCTCTCGCAGGTTTCCACTACAGCAAATTCTCTTCGAATGCCAAGAGGTTCGATGTTATTGTGTATTTCGCAAGCATTATTTGGAGTTGATTTCATGGCACCGCTAATAAATCTCAGGGCTTGATTTTTAATTTTATCTAGGCTTTGGAGTAGAGTCTAGCTAGCAATAGATTGCAGAGGTAGTGAATAATCTATTACTGATCGCACGTAACCAATATAGAGTTGACGCAGTGTTTGTTGGTCTGCCCCCCATTCACAAGTGGCGAGGTGCTTGATGATCCTGAGTCTAGTTGTGGTTTTCTCTATCAGCTTGTTTATGTGTTGTTTCAGAGATAGCCTTCGGTCTAAGTCAACTCCCAGGTATCTCGGATATTTGTCGTAGTTTAGTTTCTCTCCGTTCATCCGGACATCTATTTCTTCCCCTTTGACTTTGTTGCTTAGGGTAAATATACTGTAGACTGTCTTCTCAGAGCTAGGCACTAACTTCCAGAACTGGCAGTAAGCAGCAATGGTAGTGAGGTTCATATTTATGTTATGGGTAAGGGCTTGAATATTCTTGCCTCTTACCCAGATGGCAAGGTCGTCCGCAAAAAGTGCCTTACGACATGTGATATATTCTGGCATGTCATTTATAAACATAAGGAACAATGTGCAAATTAGGGATGATCCTTGAGGTAGGCCTTCCTCCAGAGTTCTTTGTTTGGAAGTTGTTCGTGTATGTTGTTTGTATTGTTCGATTACAAAAGAAGCCCTTTATCCACTTGTATATTCGTCCTGCTATTCCCATTTTTTGCTGTTTAAATAGAAGACCTTTTCTCCAGACTCTGTCATACGCTTGTTTCAGGTCAATGAATGTGGCTATTACGTGTTTTTGCTCCTGGAATGAGTCACCTATCTCTTGAGTGAGTCTTATCAGCTGGTCCATGGTACGCTTGTTCTTTCTGAAGTCTGCTTGCTAATTGTTGAGTGTCTTCGTGTTCTCAAGCCACCAGTACAGCCTTTCGTTGACCATTCGTTCTGCTATTTTCCCCAGATTAGAGGTCAGGGAAATTGGTCTGTAACTGCTGAGGTCGTTGGTATTTTTACCTTTCTTTAGTAAGGGTGTTACATTTGCTTTCTTCCACTGGGCCGGCAGCTTACCCTCTCTCCACGTTATGTTGATAAACTCTAAGATAACAGCACGTTCTTTGATTGAGAGGTTGGTAATAAGTTCATTAGTCAGTCTATCGGGACCAGCTGCTTTCCCCTTTTTACACTTATCAAGGGCAGCTTTTAGCTCTGGAAGAGTGAAATCTTTTTCAAAGACTTCAATGCTTACTGTATGGCGCTTTTCCATTTCTTTGGTGAGTTTGTTAATAGCGTAGTCTAGTCTTTGGTTGTCTCGTTGTTTGTTGATACTGACGAAGTAATTGTTAAGGGCTTCTGCTTTCTGCACTTAGATATCAGTTTCTTCATTGGTTTCTACTGAAGAAACCTCAGCCTGTATGTTGTTCCGAATGAGTGACATGATCCCTTGACATTTCCGACACTTGCATCGGTGTGCGGTGTAGCCTTTAATATGGAAATGAGCTTCTCTTGGTAGCATTGTTTCCTGGATGAGTGCAACGTGGGTGTTTTGATCTGATAGTAGCTTCGCCAACTCCAGTGTTTTAGTACGTATTCCTGAAATGTTGAGTTGGAGGATGCGGAGAGTTGAAAAGTTGTGTTTGGGTCCGGTAGCATACTTGTCACTGCCCTCCCCGGGTTGCAGTGTTGAGTTGCAGGATGCGGAGAGTTGAAAGGTTGTGTTGTGGTCCGGTAGCATACTTGTCACTGCCCTCCCCGGGTTGCAGTGTTGAGTTGCAGGATGCGGAGAGTTGAAAAGTTGTGTTTGGGTCCGGTAGCATACTTGTCACTGCCCTCCCCGGGTTGCAGAGGACAGCGCGGGCCTTGTTGGGGTCCGGTAGCATACTTGTCACTGCCCTCCTCGGGTTGCAGAGGACAGCGCTGGCCTTGATGACCGAGGCGTCGCCCGAGCTCGTATAAAGTGGGTTGTCGTAATCGAGGCATGATAATTATTGGGGGTGTCATGGGCGCTTTCATTTTCATCCCCAAAGGACTGGTTTTGGGCTCGGTGTGTTGGTGTCCTAGGATCGTCGCGTCCTGCCAGTAGTTTAACACATGCTTATGGGTCAGCGGGTTCATCATTCTCTCGTCAGAAACGCTGACACAGTCTGCAGCGGTGATGTAAACTGGCATTCCCCGCCACCCAGGTACCTGCACAGAGAGTCAGAGGTGCGATGACCGCCTAGCTACGCTCCTTTGACGTCCATGGGGATTGACAAACAGGAGACAAAAGGAAGGATCGAGGCAAGAACACATTTGACCCATGTGTTGGGGATGGGCTAGTGAATTTAGTGCACGCAGTTTCTTACACAGTGGGCTGCACTATCGCACTTAGAGGGTACCATCCTCTCCTTGGCCATTTATGTCGGGCATTACACAATGCTGCTTGTTGTAGGGTTGGCCTTACCCTGGACGGGCTGTTAACTGGTATCTCTAGTTAACGGGTTTCCGTCAGTGTGTCCATGGTGTGTTAGACTAAGGCCCAGTGTCCAGGAAGAAAACATTCCACTTGAATACACACACAAACCCTGGTTGTAAACAATAGTGTCGGTGGCAGGTATCCGAGGGTGAGCGATTGTCAGCTGTAAGTAGGTTATGACAATTCGTTCTTGAAGCTACAATGGGCCTACACGCATAGAATTTTAACACTGTATGCTTATTAGTTTATTGTCGGTAATTATTTCAGTCACTTTATAAATCCTCCAGAAAAACAATAACCACACAAAAAACTCAATCCGTGTGAATGGACATACACAAAAAATTGTAAATCACTAGAGCGATCTGCAAGCAGTTACTAGGCTACGCCATGTTACCGGAAGAGGCCATGATGATCTTACAGAATACTTTAGACCTAACAGTGTCTACAACATCTTTGATTCTTTTTATGCCGACCTTACAGATCACTTTAGAGACAACTGATGGAAGAATCACACTTCTTCTTGAGATGCCCTTTTTGAATGTTGACAATTATACCTCTTTTCGTGGAGAGCACAAGCATACCAGAAGATTAATACAGATACAGAGCATCCATTGCACCACGTGCTCAACACAGAGAAAGGTGCCATGCTAAAAAGAGGCAAATCATGGGTGGGCCGAGCAGAAGATGTCATCAAACAGGTCTGTGGGCTTACCAATATCAGCGTTGGTGAGGAGTGGATACCGGTGCCTACGTCATTCAAGGGGACTTTCTCGTGTATTGTCACACTCGACAGGAAAAGTAGGGAACAGAACCCGGTCGTGGTTAATGCTGAGGTCAACGGTCTCATCTGCGATAACACCGATGAGAAAGATGCAGTCATATATACAGACGGATCTGTAATACGACACCAAAGAAGTGCATGGGCATTTACAGCACGCTCGGCAGGCAGAATAGTCAAAGAAGACAGTGGTGCATACGTTATGACCACGAGTAGCATGACGATGGAGGTGATGGTAGTGACCAGGGCATTCAACTGGTTAAAGTCTACATCCACGCATGCATACTGAGTGATTCGATGAGCCTGATTAAAAAAAGTGGAGACGGGCTCTGTACGCATGCAATGTTTAGAGTCATTGCAGAAGTCCAAAAAACGTAAGGTTACCTTTGTCTGTGTCCCTGAACATGCGGGAGTACGGGGAAATGAAAGAGCGGACAGGTTGGCTAGCTGCGCTGTCGTTGAGGACGGGCAACCAATGGATCGGGCGGACATCATCAATGCCCTCCGAGATGTGGGAAAGGTACTAGACTTCGAACACCCTAGATCCACGTCACTCCTTCGGATGATAGAGATGGGAGTTAAGATGGGCACAGCCAGAAATGAAAAACTTAGTAGGCGTGTAAGATGAGTTATCAACCAACACAGAAATGGAGTCGTCAGTCGCTGGACACTGCGGGACTTGCTGAGGAGGGGGTCTGAGCACCTATGGACATGTTCACAGTGCAATGATGATGACCCGCAAATAACTCAATAACTTGAGCACATTACCTGGTATAGTTGAAACCTTTGAAATGTGAATTTATAGAAGAATAGGATGGAAAGAAAAGAAAACAAACGATGAAATCTTAAATCATCTAAAAACGAAAAGAGAACAACTAAACACAATTCAAAAAAGACAAATGAGATTTTGGGGGCATGTTAAAATACACAGCAGCGTACTAAAAGTAATCTTTGAAGGATAAACACAAGGTAAAAGAAGCAGACCAAGGCTAGCATGGACGAGTAACATTAAAAAATGGACAAATCAGGATAACCTGCATTATCAAAGCAAGAGGCAGCGGAATGGCGCTCCAATGGTAGCCATCCTTCGATGCGGAAACGGTACACAATGGTTATGAGGCAACATAGCAGCAAATGCCAACAGAATAAAATAACACAAATTATTATTATACGGCGCTGAAAGGCAATTGAAGCCTTTGAAATGGTGGATATATAGAAGAATAGGTAGATTTGGATGGAAAGAAAAGAAAACAAACTATGAAGTCTTAAAACAACTAAAAATGAAAAGAGAACTACTAAACACAATTCAAACAAGACAAATGCGATTTTTGGGCCATGTTAAAAGACACAACAACCCACTAAAAGTAATTCTGGAGGGGAAAATACAAGGTAAAAGAGGCAGAGGCAGACCAAGACTAACATGGACGAGTAACATCAAAAGATGGACAAACCAGCCTATGACAACCTGCACCATCAAAGCAAGAGACAGAGCAGAATGGCGCTCCATGGTAGCCAACCTTCGTTGCGGAGATGGCACTCGATGATGATGAAAGGCAAGCGAGGAAGGAGAAAAGAAGAAGAAATGAAATCAACACCATAATCATATTCTGCTAACTCAATTAGCACATGGATAGTACAATGAATAAAACGACGAGGACGAAAGAACTATTTACTAGCCACGTTGGAGGGCATCTCTTGTCTATCTTCGGAGTCGTCAGTCGCTGGACACTGCGGGACTTGCTGAGGAGGGGATCTGATCACCTACGGACATGTTCGCAGTGCAATGATGATAACCCGCAAATAACTCTTGTTTATCTGTTTACTTTAAATGAGAAAAGAACAAGTCATCCGTTTCTGTGAATGGTAAACTTTATGATGGAGAAGCCTGTGACGTGAACCTTAAGTGATCAAATAAAATAAATGTTGGTGTTGTATGAAAATAAAAGAAACGTGTCAAGAGTCAGCTAGAAATCATAGATAGCCCGTCATAGTCCTATAGCTGGCTGGTCGCCACGCTGTGCCAACATTTATTGTTAAAATAACAGTTACAGTGAACAACTAACTCTTATGTAGTTTACACAATTTTTGTGGAAAAGGTCAAGTTGTCGGCAGAAGTCTTCCCCAGCACAGCACGGCGTCGAAGGCTTCAGCAAAACATAAAATAATGTTTGCATATTTTACAACTTGAAGTATTTCTTTTTGTTATTAAAAAAAATAATTTTATTTGCCACTATGGCAACACCGCCAACATTTATTGAGGAAATCGACTTCGAAGAGCTAAAGTTTTTAGAGGTTTGTAGTTTGTTGTTATCATTATGATTATTTAAAGTGTTAAAGTCATTATTCATGATTTATTTTATTATGATTATTTTATTACACTTAGTTTAGTAAGTCAACTTAGTGACTTACTTTCTTCACTTACAGATGATTTATTAATGATTTAATTTAATGAATTATGATTTTGTTGTGAAAACAAATAAATTACTTGTTTCTTGTTGAAAGACTTAACTACTCTGGCAGTGGCACAAATTAACAGTGACTTGAGAATGAGTGACTTGAGTGACTTAAGTGACTACACTTGAGTACAGTACACTACTCTCATCTGCCGAGTCTGAAACTGAAAACTGAAAGTCTCTTTACCTTTTGCCTTTTTTTCTTTTAGTAGTACAGCAGTACTGTTCAGTACACTTGAGTACACTCAGACACTGACTTAGTCTTAGTTAATTTAACTGTTATAATAGTAACTCTTACTTTTAGTTTTAGGTAATGGACCATACATTCATTCCACTGAGTACACTTTTACTACTTGAGTAACAAAAAGTTGTTGTTAGTCAAGTAGTAAAAGTGTACTCAGTTTTTGAAAAACACTAACAGATAACATAACACTCTCACTGAGTCTGTGCAGTCTGGTACAGTCACTGAGTTGACTGCGTACTGAGTCAGTGTTGAAGTGTTGTGTTAGGTGTACAATCATACTGACTGAATCAATCGCCTTGAATCAGTACATTATTTTTCTGCATCTTGAATTATTAAAGTAAATAAAACCTGACTTTTGAACTTTTTAACTATGACATGGATTGGATGGTTTTTGTTTTGACATGCATAAAGAAGACTGTAAAGTAGTAACTACTTTATAAAATATTTTAAGCATACTATAAGTACTTTTATAAAATATTTTTAAGTATAAGTACTTTTATAAAATATTGAAAATAGTCATTCAAAATTTAATATGTGATGTAATAGTTAGATTGCCCTTACAATTTTATATTTAAATATATCTTCATTATGATTGTGTGATAATTAGAAAAAAAGTGATTAACTCTTTCAGGATCAGAACAGGAAACATGTTATTTTTAGGTTTGGACCAGATTAATTCTCCTGTTTCAAAAAATGTCACCATATACCTTTTTCCTTTGACTACTTCGCAATATAATTTAGATAAATATGGTATGTGTAAGAAACACAGGAAAATCGATACAGAAAATGAAAATAGCAATATATTTATGATATGCTATTATTTAAAGGAATAAATATATTTTTTTAAAATATAAAATATTCAAGGTAGACAATTTTTAATTAAAAAATAATGTAATTCACTAACCTTTTTCCATGAAGTGTTGCTATCCATTTGTCTTGAAATATGACACAACATTATCTTCTTCTTCTACCTTTCAGCTCCCTGTGGACCATAGGTCTTCAACAAACACTTTCCAAGTCATTCTGTTTCTTGCCATTCTTTTAAGATCATACCATGTCTTCCCCATCATCTTCATCTCTGCTTCTATATGTCTTCTTCAAGAATTCTTTGGTCTTCCTCTTTGTCTTTTCCCCTGGGGATTCCAAAAAAGGACCTGTTGTGTAATACTCTCAGATGGCTTCCTCAGTGTGTGTCCTATCCAGCGCCATAGTCTTCACTGTATCTCTTTATCCACTGGTATTTGACTGGTACATTTCTATAATTCTATGTTAGTGAATTTTTCCTGCCATTTCCACCCTTTTATTCCGCGTAAGCATCCATTAATGAAAGTCTGTATCTTCATGATTGTCAATTTTGTTCTCCATGTTTCACAGCCATATAATAGGACTGACTTAAAAGTTGGAGTTGAAAATGTTTATTTTTGTATTTAACCTAATTTCTTTGGACTTCCATATGTTTCCCAGTGCAACAAAAGCTCCTCTTGCTTTTGATATCCTTATTTTGGTATCATTTTCTGTTCCTCCCTCTTTATCTATATTACTACCCAGATATATATAAGATTGTACGTCTAGTAGAGGTATTTCTCCTAATTTTATTTGGTTATTGCCAACTGCATTAATTCTCATAATGTGGGTCTTATCTCTATTAATTTTCAGTCCTAGCTGTTGTGATTTTTCATCAAGTATGTTCATTATGATTTTATGCTGCATCTGTTGATGGCTGTGTGATAGGAGAGCTATGTCATCAGCAAAGTCTAAATCGTCAAGTTGCTTGGTCAGTGACCACTGGATTCCATTTCTGTTGTTTTGAGTTATTTTCATAATCCAATCTATGGCCAGTAGAAAGAGAAATGGAGACAGAAGGCATCCCTGCCTTACTCATGTTCTTATTTCAAATGCTTGTGTAAGCTGCCCTTCATGCATTACACTACATTTCATTCCTTCATACATTGTTTTTATCAGGTTAATAAACTTTATGAGGATTCCGTAATGACTCAGAAACATCCAAAGCATTCCTCTGTCTAAACTATCAAATGCCTTTTCGTAATCTATGAATCCAATATAAAGTGGGGACTGTAGTTCTAAACTTTGTTCAACTATTATACGTAGAGTAGTTATTTGATCAGCACATGATCTGTTCTTCCTAAACCTGCTGGTTCATCTCTCAAATGTTTCTCTATGGCCTCTTTTAATCTCTCCATAATGATTCTGCTTAATATTTTTCCTGGCACTGATAGTAGCATAATTCCCCTATAATTTGTGCACTCCTGTAAACTTCCTTTCTTTGGATCATATAACCTTCTTTCCAGTCTTTAGGTATTTCTTCCCTCTCCCAAATTTTATCTAATAGATTATGTAACATCTTGGTAGAGATGTTAATATCTGCTTTGATGGCTTCAGAAGGAATTTCATCTGGTCCTGTGGCTTTACCATTTTTTAATAGTTTGATGGCTTTCATTATTTCTTCTTTGCTTGGTTTTCCACCATTAACGTGTAACTCTCCTCTGCTGGTAGTATATCTGGAGGATTATTTGAGCCGGGTCTGTTCAAAGTTCTTCAAAGTGCTCTTTCCATCTCTCCATTTGTTCCCTTATATTACTAAGCACATTTCCTTTCTTATCTTTAATAAAGGCATTGATCTGTTTGTATTTTCCACTCTATTTCTTTGTGCTGTTGTACAGTTCTTTCATATTCCCTTTATTTGCTGCTTCTTCTGCCTCTTTAGCTAGTTCTTCTATATATTTCCTCTTATCCCTTTTAATGCATCTTCTCACTTCTTTGTTCACCTCTGTGTAAGCTTCCTTTGTTTTGGCTTTATTACTTCTCTTTTTGCTTTTATTTATGTCTGCTTTCTTGTTCTTTCTTTCTTAATTTTATCAAGGGTCTCTGCTGTCATCCATGCCTTATTCTGGCATTTTCTCTTTTCCCCAGCGTTTCTTCGCATGTCTCTTTCCTTATATCCTTTACCTGTTTCCAATGATCTTCTATATTTATTGTATTTTCTAGTTGTTGGAGGACTTGGTATTTGTTTGATATTGTGACTGTGAATTTATCTTGAATTCCTTGTTCTTTAAGAAACCCTACATTGAAATACTTTCTACCCTTATTCTTTATAGTATATGTTTTTTATTTAAGTTTGGCTATCAGAAGATGATTACTAAGAATAATCATGAGACATGTAAGGAACAAAATAAAACCAGAAATAAGTGAGGAACAATGTGGATTTGTGGAAGGAAAGGGCACCAATAATGCAATATACATCTTAAGAACATTGATAGAAAGATCTATAGAGGTAAAGAAAGATCTATATATGTGCTTTATAGACTACACGAAAGCAGTTGACAAAGTAAAAGCATGTGGAAATAATCAATATGCTGGAGAAATTAGACATTGATGGCAAGGATCTGCGAATCATAAAAAACATGTACTGGCAACAAATAGCAGCTATACGAATTAACAATAAAACAGGACAATTCCAATATAAAACAAGGAGTCAGACAAGGCTGTGTTCTGTCACCGGATTTGTTTTCACTTTACAGCGAATATATTATGAGATCAATAGTAGACAAAAAAGGAATTGAATTCAACGGTCACAACATAAATAATTTGCGATATGCGGATGACACAGTCTTAATAGCAGAGACAGAGAACGAACTACAAGAAATGATAGACATAATAGTTAAAGAAAACAACAAGAAAGGTCTCAGTCTGAATAGTAAGAAAACAGAAGTAATGGTTATATCGAAGAAACAATTATCACCATCATGCAGCATAAAAATAAACGAGACAAATCTGAAACAAGTGCAACGTTTCAAATACTTGGGCACAATAATAACATCAGATGGGAGATGCACCAAAGAAATAAAAAGCAGAATAGCTCAGGCCAAAATAGCATTTCAGAAAATGAAAAATATCTTATGCAACAAATCTATGTCAATAAAAATGAGAAAGAGAGTTCATCGGTGCTATATAGAACCAATTCTGACCTATGGAAGCGAATCATGGACAGTAGACAAACAAATGAAAAGACGATTAGAGGCCACAGAGATGGGATTTCTCAGAAGAATGTTGAAAGTTCTCTGGACAGCTAAAAAGACCAATAAGGAAGCTCTCAAAGAGGCCAACACAAAAAGGGAGCTCTTAAAAAACATCAGAAAGAAGCAATCAACATTTTTCGGGCACATCACGAGAAGAGGAAAGTTGGAATACTTGGTTACAACTGGTAAAATAAAAGGAAAGAGAGATCGCGGACGACAAAGAAAGAAAATACTGGATAGCTTGGTGTCATGGCATGGAAAACAGTCAACAACAGAACTGATACGATGCACTGTAAATAGAAGATTGTGGAGGGACATGATCGCCTACGCCAACCGGTATGGCACATGATGATGATTAGAAGATGATGATCTGAAGCTCTACATCTGCCCCTCTATATACTTTTACATCCTGTAAGGATGGCTTAAACTTATTGATACATTTGTGATTAATTTGATTTTCCGTTGTATGATCTGGTGACACCAATGTAGCTTTATGTATTCTATATGTTGGAATATTGTTCCTCCTAGGCTCACTTCATTAAGGGCACATAAATTCACAAATATCTCTCCATTCTTGTTTATATCTCAAAGTCTGTTTTCCCATAATCTCTTCGAAGCCTCTGTTGTCTGATCCTACTTTAGCATTTAGATCTCCCATCAAGATTATAATATACTTGTCTCGTCTTTCCTCCATCTGACATTGTAACTGTTTATAGAATTCATCTTTAACTAAATCATCCTTATCATTGGTTGGTGCATAGCATTGGATAATGTATAATTTTATTTTGTTTTTTGTTGTTTTAAATGTTCTCATTAGTCTTGGCCCTACTGCTTCCCATTCTATTAGTGTCTTCTGCACATTGATTGATAACATTATAGCTACCCCTTCACTATGTTGTGGTACAGGTTCCTGGGGTCCTGATGAAAAAATCATCTCTCCTGTATTTAGTTTTGTTCTTTCCGTTCCTAGCCATCTTGTTTCGCACATTCCCAGAATATCTATCTTGTAGTTTGTCATTTCTGCTGCTACCTGTACAGCTTTTCCTTGTTCGTTTAGGGTACGTACATTCCAGGTGCCAATTCTGGAGGATTTCCTGGTAGACAAGCGGTGAGTCAGCAACCCAGACTCCTACGGCTTTCTCCGGCTTGCATCATGCATCTCTTAGACAGAGACTTTATCTTTCCTGGATGACGGATTTACTTTTATTCTTTTTGACTTGTCCATGTTTGTGAAGTTTTTTCGGCTTATTTTTTTACAGTATGGGGTAGCCAGTCCCATGCCCAACCCTCCTTTCTCGCCTCTTATGAACATGCCTGGTAGGGTACAGCGCCACTATTCTTTACTCTCCTTTTTGGACCCGGCAGTGCACGGGCGACACAACATTATGCATAATCCAAATTCCTCCAAAATACAGTTTATTTGATTAATTTATATCATCAAATAACAAAATTATGCACATTATTATTAAAGAGGCATCCACTAGCTAAACTAATAAGAACATGTACTGGCAACAAATAGCGGCCATAAAAACTGGAAACCAATTGGGATTGTTTCAACAAATAAAACAGGGTGTAAGACAAGGCTGTGTGCTGTCACCAGATTTGTTTAATATTTATAGTGAGATTATTTTAAGATCCATAAGGGGCATGCCTGGAATAACAATTGGAGGTCATAATATAAATAATCTAAGGTATGCTGATGATACAGTCTTAATCGCTAAGAGTGAAAATGAGTTACAAGAAATGTTGGACATTATAGTGAAAGAAAACAAAAATAAAGGACTCAGTCTTAATAGCAAAAATACAGAGGTAATGGTAATAACAAAGAAAAAGACATCACCTCAGTGCAAAATAAAGACAAATGGAAAAATATTAAAACAGGTAAATTAATTTAAATATTTGGGAACTTTGTTAACCTCAGATGGAAGATGTACAAAAGAGGTGAGATGCAGAATGGCTCAGGCAAAAGCAGCTTTCCAAAAAATGAGGAAGATACTATGCAATCCATTTTGACAATAGAAACAAGAAAAAGAGTTCTTAAATGTTACGTAGAGCCAGTCTTAACATATGGATGTGAATCATGGACAACAGACAAGAAAATCACTGGAGCCCTTAGTAATGTGGTTTTACAGAAGAATGTTGAGAGTACCATTGCTAGCTAAGAAGAGTAATAAAGATGTTCTGAGAGAGGTCAAAACAAAAAGAGAGCTAATTTCCAATATTAGGAAGAAACAATCATCATCTTTTGGCCATGTAATGAGAAGAGAACAACTGGAATATATTGTAACAACTGGGAAATTTGAGGGATGAAGAGATAGAGGGAAGCAAAGAGAAAAGATACCAGACAGCTTAAAAGAATGGTTTGCAAAAAGTCAACAACAGAAATGATAAATAACTGTCGAGATCGAAAGTTGTGGAGAGACATGATCACCTACGCCAGCAGGCCCGGTACTTGATGATGATGATGACTAGCTAAACCTAAGCCTTGGTTTTTTAGCATGACTATTACTAATATTGGTATAGAATGGAACGAATTCAAAACAAACGAGGAAATTAGAGAAATCGCCAATCAACCACTAATATCTTCAGTAATAAAGAAAAGACGATGGTCATACGTTGGACATGTGATGAGAAGAGATAATAATCGAATAGCAAAGCAAGCCCTCATATGGGAAACAACAGGTAAAAGAAAAAGAGGAAGACCCAGGGAGACACTGAGAAGAACATTGATGAGAGAGGCAAGAGCAGCAGGAATCGGCTCCCTCAATGAGATAGAACTGCTTGCACAGAACAGAGACAGATGGCGAGATTTGATAAAATATCTTTAAAAGAAAACTGCTAGAACAAAAATTCATATAGGAGAAGGTGTATCTTGGTCTACGCCCTATGGGCCGGTTACGGCTCGAAAGGTCAATAGATAGATAGATTACTAATATTACAACCCATAATCACAACAACAAAATTATTGTCAGAGTTTTATACTATGAATACTCTGTTTCTGAATCACTCAATAACAAGGTTTCGAACATAGATCTAGTTTGTTCTGCACTGTGTCGTTTTGGTTGACTGCAAGAAGTACGAACAGTTGGCATGACCATTATGTGACAGAAATTTGAGAAAAAAAAACAATGGATATAAATTAACAATTTTCTAAAATTCAAATTCTGAAATCACATAACATGAAGTTCTGTGACAGCTTTCCTTCATCTGGAAATCAAGTATAAGTTGAAATAAAAACCAAAATCAGTGAAAACGAAACAAATATTCAGCTACACTCGTCAGAGCCGAATTTTTTGTAAATAGTCAGAAATCAGCAGTTTTTATCAAACTGATGTGTCAGATATTAGTCCTGAAAGAGTTAATTTTTAAGTGAAATAATTGTGCTTTAAAGCGATTAAGAGAAATATAGTGGAAAATATCACAGGGCCCATTTTTTGGACAGTTGCTCAAGCCCGGAAAATTGAGAGTTTTGTCATGGTAGATGATACATGGTTTTTAGAGGTGATAGCCCCTTTTGTTTATTAATTTTTTAGATGAGTCTGTATTTACAGATTGCTTTCAAAATGTGCACACAATAATGTATAAATGAGTGCTGAATTAAAAAAAAATATGTTTTTGTCAATATTCAAAGGTAAACTAATTACTAAAATACAAATAAAAGTGGGTTGTCAGCAGAGACAGAATCAAGTATGGCGCAAGCGATAATTTCATAATCACATGGTCTCTGTAATATTTTTTTTGCGAGCGCCTGCCATTACATATCGATTTCAAAATTTGCATATTTGTATAAATGAACTACTCAATGACATATATAACACTGGACACATACTCAGAGATCTACTAAAATCTGTCTTTGTAGTTATATCGAAGAAATCAGGCACCACTGATTGTGAAGACCATCGCACTGTTAGTCTCATGTGCCATATGACTAAAATATTATTAGGTGTCATCATGAGATGTGTAAGGAACAAAATAAAACCAGAAATAAGTGAGGAACAATGTGGATTTGTAGAAGTTAAGGGCACCAATAATGCAATATACATCTTAAGAACATTGATAGAAAGATCTATAGAGGTAAAGAAAGATCTATATATGTGCTTTATAGACTACAAAAGCAGTTGACAAAGTAAAGCATATGGAAATAATCAATATGCTGGAGAAATTAAACATTGATGGCAAGGGTCTGCGAATCATAAACAACATGTACTGGCAACAAACAGCAGCCATAAGAATTAGCAACCATACAGGACAGTTCCAGTATATAAACCAAGGAGTCAGACAAGGCTGTGTTCTGTCGCCGGATTTGTCTTCACTTTACAGCGAAAATATTATGAGATCAATAGTAGACATAAAAGGGATTGAAGTTAACGGTCACAATATAAACAATTTGCAATATGCGGTTGACAGTCTTAATGGCAGACACAGAGGATGAACGACAAGAAATGCTAGTAAAAGAAATCAAGAAGAAAGGTCTCAGCCTGAATAGTAAGAAAACAGAAGTAATGGTCATATCAAAGAAACAATCAACGCCATCATGCAGCATAAAAATAAACAGGACAATCGACAAATCTGAAACAAGTGCAATGCGTCAAATACTTGGGCACAATAATAACATCAGATGGAGGATGCACCTCGGCAATAAATTTGTTCTCTTATGCAACAAATCTATGTCAATAGAAGTGAAGAGAGTTCGTTAGTGCTATATAGAGCTAATTCTGACCTTTGGAAGTAAATCATGGATAGTAAACAAACAAATGAAAAACGAATAGAGGCCACGGAAATGGGATTTCTCAGAATAGTGTTGAAAGTACCCTGGACAGCTAAAAAAGACCAACGAGAAAATTATCAAAGAGAATCATGAGAAGAGGAAAGTTGGAATACTTGGTTACAACTGCTAAACTACAGGGAAAGAGAGATTGCATATGACAAAGAGAGAAAATACTGGATAGCTTGGTGTCATTGCATAGAAAACAGTCAACAACAGAAATGATACGATGCACTGTAGAACGAAGATTGTGGAAGGACATTATTGCTTATGCCAACTGATATGGCACATGATGATGTATAAATAAGTGCTGAATTAAAAATCTCTTTTATCAAGATTGACCAGCATTTAACTATTTTAATGTTGAATAAACACACAAAATTCACACTTACCACATCAAATCGCGTATATCTTGAAACTATAAGGCTAATTCTAAAAATTCTTTCACCTGGCATTAGGGTTGTTCCTGACCTGTCGATATATATATAATATAATATACGATAATGTACGAACAATGGCCACGCCGACGAAACAAGCACAAGTCACGAGTGAGATGGTTAGACACTATCTAGATATTTTAGGATTAGGCGAAGTGCGCTGGCTTTGAACAGGTAGGAAATCTGTTGATAATAAAATAGTAGTTTTTTCTGGAAGGGAAGATGGAAAACACTGTGAAGGAGTAGGCATAATGATGACAGACATAGCTGCAAGAAGTTTATTAGAATAGGAACTGGTAAATAGCTGTCTGATGCGAACACGCTACAAAACAAAATATGGAAGACTTTCAATTATTCAATGCTATGCGCCTACAAACAAAGCTGATGATGAAGTTAAGGACGATTTTTATAACCAACTACAACAACTTATAAACAAAATACCAAAACACGATCTTTTAATTGTAATGGGAGACTTCAACGCTAAAGTGGGAAAAGACAACGCAGGAGTGGAACATGTAATGGGGAGAGAAGGCTGTGATACTACAAGTCAGAATGGAGAAAGATTAATAGAATTATGTTTAATAGAAAATTTAGTTATAGGTGGGACATTATTTCCACACAAAAATATTCACAAAACAACATGGATATCTCCTGATGACTGAACTTCAAATCAAATTGACCACCTGTGTATTAAACAACAATTCAGATCATCATTGATAGATGTAAGAGCATACAAAGGTGCTGATGTTAATAGGGACCACAACCTGTGCATTGGGAAAATAAGATTAAAATTTAAATCCAACAGAAGAGATCAACTACACGTAAAATTGATAGTTGTAAACTGAAAGAAGAAGCCATCAAGAAAAATTTTAACATAGAACTAAGTAATTGTTATGCAGCACTCGCTGAAATAGACTTAGATATCGATGAAATGTGGGACTCACAGAGCAAAATACTAATGACAGCAGCAGAATCAAGTGCCGGACTGAAGAAAATGAAAAAACAAGCTTGGATTTCAGACACTACATGGAAATACATCAAAGAAAGAAGAGAAGCGAAGAGAGCCATGACTAATGTAAAGATAGATCTTGCAAAGGTCCTGGCAAAAGCAACATACAAAGAATTAGACAAAGTAAAAAGTTCTGCAAGAAGAGATACAAGAGCTTATATAGACAATTTGGCAGAGGCAGCTGCAATTACAGGAGACAGCAGAACTCTCTATACTGTACAAAAGATGCTGACAAACACCTATACATCCAGTGGAACACCAATTCTAGACAAATTTGGATTAATGCTAACAACAAGCGCAGACATAAAAGCTTGATGGGCGGAACACTTCAAAGAAATTCTTAACCGTCCACTACCCCACAATTGAATAGATTTTGTAGCTGAAACACCAGCAGCAGAATTAGATGCAAATTTAGATGACTTCACCTAGAGTGAAATAGAAACCACCTTAAAGCTAATGGCTAACAAAAAAGGCTGATGGAGAGGATAAGTTAACAGCTGAGATCCTCAAGGCAATTGATAGCCATAATTTAATACATCTCCAGAAAAGGTTCAACATCATTTGGAAAGCAGAGAAGATACCTCATAAATGCAAAAAAGAAATCATTGTAAAGATTCCAAATAAGGGCAATCTCAGAGATTGTAACAACTGGAGAGGCGTGACACTTTTGTCAGTTGCCTCAAAGTTATTCTGCAAAATCATCCTAAATAGAATAAAGGATTCAATGGATACAGTAATGTGTGAAGAACAGGCTGGGTTTAGAAAAGGGAGAAGCTGTCTTGACCACATTTTTACTCTATGACTTACATTGGAGGAACACATTGAAAAGCAAAAACCTTTTATACTTCACTTCATTGACTTCAAAAAAGCATTCAACAGTATTCATAGAGATTCTTTGTTGAAAATTCTGAAGCAATGTGACTTACCATAAAAAATCATAAATATTATTAAAGACATGTATGATGGTTACACATGTGCAGTTCGAACAGAGGAAGGACTGAGCGAATGTTTCCCAATAGAAACTGGGGTTAAATAAGGATGTATTTTATCGCCCTTGTTATTCGGAGTTGTTATGGACTTCATAATGAAGAAATGCTGCACTGGTAATAAAGGCATCGAATGGATACAAGGAGACCATTTGGAGGACCTGGACTTTGTTGATGACACAGTTCTCATCAGCAGTCAGATAAAAATGATGCAGGAAAACACAAATGAACTATCATCAATAGCCAGCAAAATTGGGCTTGAGATCAATCATGAAAAGACTTTTTTCCCATAATTTAGTGTATAACTTTCCCACATGGCTGAGAAGGGCCATGAGACCTCTATATTGATTGCAGTCTCTATTGTTACCTTTCTTTTTGCATATTGATATGGTGGTGGCCTGTTGTTCTTCTGGGGCTTTCTGTTGGTGCCATGCTGTATCGAATATTCTGTGCAGCCATGTAACTCCTGTTCCTCCTGCTGATGCTGTTATTTCTACTGGTATGTTGTACCCTGATGCATATTTTATTACTTCTTTGATTTCTTCTTTCATGTTGGGTTCAGTATTTGTGCTTTTGTTTGGTTTTTGTTGTAATATTTGTAGTTGGTGCCATATTCAATTGGTCTTCGAATTATTCTTTCCATCTCTGTTGCACATGTTGGTTATTTGATATTGGCTGTCCTTTGTCATTTATTGGTTCAGTGAGATTGTGATTCTCTTTTCTTGCTCTTGTTGCTTTCACTGTTTTGTAGGTAGAAGTCTCTTGTGGCTGTCTTGTAGTCCCAGTTCATCTTTCGTCCAAATTATGTCTAAGTTTTTTGCTTAGCTTCTTTAATCAAAATTTTAACTTTTTTTCTGGACTAAGGCATATTTTTTATATTCTTCTTGGTTCTTCTTCTCCTTCTGATCTTTAGTTTCTTCTTTTCATTAACTGCTTCGCTGATTGTGTCACTCCACCAAGGGCCACTCCTCTTCCTTATTTTTGTCCTTTGTTTTGTTCCACATTCTGTTATTCTGATGTTGGATATTGTTTTCTTAAACTGCTTCCACTCTTCTACTGTGTTTACTTCATTAGGGAGTTACTTGAATTCCTCTGTTAGTTTTTCATCTAAAAATTGTTTATGTACATTAAACTAGTAATTACTGGATAGAACTCTCTTTGACAAAATGTAAAATTACACCTACTTGTACACTGCTTAGTCTCAACTTCTTCTCTTGTGGGCAGGTTGGTCTTGAGGCAAGACGCCGGCCTCAAGACAGAGAGGTTATGGGTTCAAATTCCGACTGCATCAGTTGGGATTTTTATTTATGATTTCTCTCTGTGGCAACCACCCTGGTCTCAGCAGCGAGGCCCGGCTTGAAACGTCAATTACTCATGGACGTAAAAAATATGAGTACCTCCGAAGACAAAGTTATCTGCCTGTGTGGTGAAGGACCCCTGTGCACAGGCTGCCAGGGAAAAATAGATTAACACGTAAAATTCAGTTCCTCTAGGGACTTCATCAGAGGTCAAAGCTGGCGAACAGAAAAAAAAATCTTCTTCCCTTCTTCTTTCCTTCCTCATTTCTATTCAGCGTCGAGGGGAGATATAAATTGTATCTTTTGCTTGTTATGTTTCCTAGTGTTTCTAATATTCTATCAGTCCATCTTTTTCGCTGTCTCCCCTGGGGTCTGGTGTTCTCGCAATGTTCAGGCTCGTTGTGTTGTGTTTTTATCTTTTCGCCTTGTCACATGGCCAAACCATTTTATCTGTTGTTTCTTTACATATTCTGTGGTGGGAGTTATTCCTAGCTTTTTTCTCAGTTCTTCATTTCTGATCTTATCTCTCAGACTGTTCCCTTTCGTCTAACACATTTCACCTCAGTAGTGCTTATTTTTCTTTTATTCTTGCATCTGGGGTCCAGAACTGGCATTGGTAGAACAATTTTGGGATGAAGATTGTATTGTACAGTGACTGTTTTGCCGTTATTTAGTCCCATCATGTACATTATAATGAATAAAGAGAAGAAGAAATCTGTAAGTAAACATTGTGTGTGTTACAGTGAAGGGGGACACATCATTGAGCAACTTCAGGTGCTTGGAGACAAAAGAAGCCTTCCTGTAACAAAACTAACACATTCTAAAGTTATCAACAATACACTCAAATCTAAATGAATGTTTACAAATAACAGAAAAATTGTAGTTTTTATAATTTGATCTATCATAGTTATATACTTTCATTCTGAAATATAGGTCGTTGGCAAAGGTGCATTTGGAGTAGTTAGCAGAGCAAAATGGCGGAATAAAGATGTCGCTGTGAAAAGAATTGAAACTGAGTCAGAGAAGAAAGCTTTCATGCAGGAGCTCAAACAGCTGTCTCGAGTAAATCATCCAAACATCGTCAGGTTGTATGGCGCCTGCCGTGAACACCCAGTGTGTACACTTTCATTCTCTTTGATGTTTAATGGTCTAGTTTAAATGTGTGTTAGGTATGTTCAATTCAGAGTGAATGTACTCTTAGGCAAGCTAGAATATGTTAGTAATTGTTACCAGAACATTCTATAACATCTGTAGAAACATCTGACTATTTTAATTTCAATGTACTGTTATATGTTGAGGGGGGGGGGGCAATACACCAACCAGAAACTGGGCTGAGGGCTTTCAGCAACTCACAGCTGACTGCTTGTGTCAGGATTAGCAAACAAACGGGGTTGATGCAGGCCAGTGATGCTCATGGAAGCAGACTAATAGGTCAGGCAAGTGAGGTTCAAAGAGGGAACATATCTCAGTAAGCAAATATGCTGTGTTGAAGTCATATATGTTGGGCTGAAAGGTGCAAATACAACTTTGCCTCAAACTGCAACACAGCTCATCTAGGTTTACTTAACATCCTTCTAAAGGTGGACAATAGAAAGATACAATTGTGTGGTTACACAAGTACTATGGGCTGCAGACAAATGTTGTGCCAATAAAAGTGTGTTTAATTTAATGGATATTTTGATTTCAACTTTCATGCAGAAATAGTGGTCAGAAATTGCAATTATCAAAATAGGCTTTTGTGTTGGTCTGGTTGTGGAGTTTCAATTTTAAGATAATCCATGTTTCAAGAATGTACTCGTTTGTTGTGAACACAGTTTACATGTTTCAAGAGTGTACTCATTTGTTGTGAACAGTTTACATGTTTCAAGAATGTACTCATTTGTTGTGAACACAGTTTACATGTTTCAAGAATGTACTCATTTGTTGTGAACACAGTTTACATGTTTCAAGAATGTACTCATTTGTTGTGAACACAGTTTACATGTTTCAAGAATGTACTCATATATTGTGAACATAGTTAACATGTTTCAAGAATGTACTCGTTTGTTGTGAACACAGTTTACATGTTCCAAGAATGTACTCATTTGTTGTGAACACAGTTTACATGTTCCAAGAATGTACTCATTTGTTGTGAACACAGTTTACATGTTTCAAGAATGTACTTGTTTGTTGTGAACACAGTTTACATGTTCCAAGAATGTACTTGTTTGTTGTGAACACAGTTTACATGTTTCAAGAATGTACTCGTTTGTTGTGAACATAGTTTACATGTTTCAAGAATGTACTCGTTTGTTGTGAACACAGTTTACATGTTTCAAGAATGTACTCATTTGTTGTGAACATAGTTTACATGTTTCAAGAATGTACTTGTTTGTTGTGAACACAGTTTACATGTTCCAAGAACATACTAAGCTGCTATCACAAAAACGCCTTTGTTAATGAAACAAGACCAGATACAGAATGTGTAAATTAGCAGTAGATAATAGTAGTGATAGAAATTTTCGGCCCTAAAAGAACAAAAATAGGAATCTGGAATGTAAGAACAATGGCTGTGCCAATGAAACAAGCACAAGTCGCAAGCAAGATGGATAGATACAACCTAAATATATTAGGCATAAGTGAAATGCGCTGGCTAGGAACATGTAGGAAATCTTTTGATAATAAAATAGTAGTATTTTCAGGAAGGGAAGATGGAAACCACAGTGAAGGATTGGGCATAATGATGATAGACAAAGAGCTAAATCGCCACTCAACCACTATCTTCAGTACTCAAGATAAGATGATGGTCATATGTTGGACATGTGATGAGAAGAGATAATAATTGAATAACAAAGCAAGCCCTCATGTGGGAAACAACAGGTAAGAGAAAAAGAGGCTGACCCAGAAGACACTGAGAAGAACATTGATCAGAGAGGCAAAAGCAGCAGGAATCGGCTCCCTCAGTGAGATAGAGCTGCTTGTACAGAACAGAGACAAATGGTAAGATTTGATAAAAGATCTTTGCAAGGATTGAGACTGCTAGAAAGATGAAAAAAAATGTAGGAAAGAGAAAGAAAATATGGGTCTATGCCCTATGGGATGGCCACAGCTAAAAGGTCAATAGATAGAAAAACATACTCAGTTGTTTGTTGTGAAAACAGGAAATCTAGTGTAGAAATGAAAGAAAAAAATGATATGGTTAAAGCTTTACATAATTAATGGATGACACGATTTGAATGACACTTCAGCTCAACAGGCCTTCTGCAGGAACAATACACACAGATATATAAGTAGATAAAATTAGCCCTACATACTACAAATGTAGTACCCTACAACTAATAATGAAGTATCTAAAACATAATAATTTTGTACTAAAATGAGAAATATAAAAATGTCTTCCCTACGTAATGCGCTGAGGACAGGAGGAAAATTAATGCTGGCTAGTCCAAGCAGGATACCCGGTATAGATGACCAGCTAATGTGATGACCAAAACACGTATCTACTCTAAACTAATGTTGGAACAATGACATCAACCCTTACGTATGCGCGTGAAAGCTGGAAAGCAACAAAAGATACAGAAACAAAGTTGAACGCATTAAAAAATAAATGTCTAAGGAAAATACTTGGTATAGCGTGGAACAAATTAAAAACAAACAAGGAAATTAGAGAAATCGCCAATCAACCACTAATATCTTCAGTAATAAAGAAAAGACAATGGTCATATGTTGGACATGTGATGAGAAGAGATAATAACCGAACAGCAAAGCAAGCCCTCATGTGGGAAACAACAGGTAAGAGAAAAAGAGGAAGGCCCAGAGAGACACAGAGAAGAACATTGATGAGAGAGGCAAGAGCTGCAGGAATCGGCTCCCCAATGAGATAGAGCTGCTTGTGACAAATGGCGAGATTTGATAAAATATCTTTAAAAGAATTGAAAACTGCTAGAACAAAAATTCAGATAAGAGAAGGAGTATGTTGGTCTACACCCTATGGGCCGGCTACGGCTCGAAAGGTCAATAGATAGATAGTTAGGTTAAAATCTACTCTAACCTAATGTTGGAACAATGACCTGGTATTTTCCTGGGTTTAGTTAGGTTAGAATCTACTCTAACCTAATATCAGAACAGTGGCCTCTCTTTAACAATAACTCTTCATTACTTCTTGTTTTCTTAGTAAGCCTCACTTTAATGTTTCTGTATATGCCATTTCTCTCCTTGGAAGATGCTACTTCTGGTCCCTGTTAATTTGCATTTTAGTAACTCTTTCTATTTAACCAAGGTGAATGGCCTCTCTTCCAGAAAAATGAAATCTGAGACTAATCTAAAATGTCCTCACTTAAACTCTGAATGTTAATATCCCTGTACTTCTGACTCAAAGTACATGCTTTTATGGTGTGTTTTTGTGACCAATGCTCCATTCTGTTTGGTTTTATTTCTAAAACAAGGCATTGAATTTATTTGACCTGTATTTAGGTTGATTTCAAAGATCAGTACTAAATTCCCTTAAAAGCGTTACTTCTTGTTCAGTTAGCAACCTAGTCAACTTGTTGCAAGGTATTTTTTATTTGTATTTTCCAGTGTCTTTGTTTGGTCAAAGTACTTGGTATAATGTGGAATGAATTCAAAACAAATGAGGAAATTAGAGAAATCGCCAATCAACCGCTATCTTCAGTAATCAAGAAAAGATGATGGTCATATTTATTACATATGATAAGGAGAGATAATAACCAAATAACAAAGCAAGCCCTCATGTGGGAAATGACAGGTAAGAGGAAAAGAGGCCGACCCGAAGAGACACTGAGAAGAACATTGATCAGAGAGGCAAAAGCAACAGGAATCGGCTCACTCAATGAGATAGTGTTGCTTGCACAGAACAGAGACAAATGGCAAGATTTGATAAAAGATCTTTACAAGGATTTAAAACTGCTAGAATAAAAATTGAGTTAAGAGAAAGAGTATCTGGGTCTATGCCCCATGGGCCGGCTACGGCTCGAAAGGTCAATAGATAGATAGATTTACATTATTCTGAATATATAGATTTGTCTATCATTATTACTGTCATATACATTTGTTGCAATAAAGGAAAAGTTTAACATAGAGCTAAGTAATTGTTATTCAGCACTTGGTGAAATAGACTTAGATATCAATGAAATGTGGGACTCACAGAGCAAAATACTAATGACAGCAGCAGAAGCAAGTGCTGGACTGAAGAAAATGGAAAAACGAGCTTGGATCTCAGACACCACATGGAAATACATCAAAGAAAGAAGAGAAGCGAAGAGAGCCATGACTAATGTAAAGACAGATCTTGGAAAGGTTCTGGCAAAAGCAACATACAAAGAATTAGACAACAAAGTGAAAAGTTCGGCAAGAAGAGATACAAGAGCTTATATAGACAACTTGGCAGAGAAAGCAGAGACAGCTGCAATTACAGGAGACAGCAGAACTCTTTATACTGTACAAAAGATGCTGACAAACACCTATACATCCAGTGGAACACCAATTCTAGACAAATCTGGATTAATGCTAACAACAAGCGCAGACATAAAAGCCCGTTGGGCGGAACACTTCAAAGAAATTCTTAACCGTCCACTACCTCACAGTTTAATAGATTTTGAAGCTGAAACACCAGCAGCAGAATTAGATGTAAATTTAGATGACTTCACCTTGAGTGAAATAGAAACCACCTTAAAGCTAATGACCAATAACAAGGCTGCTGGAGAGGATAAGTTAACAGCTGAGATCCTCAAGGCAATTGATAGCCATAATTTAATACATCTCCAAAAAATGTTCAACATCATTTGGAAAACAGAGAAGACGCCTCATAAATGGAAAAAAGGAATCATTGTTAAGATCCCAAAAAAGGGCAATCTTAGAGATTGTAACAATTGGAGAGGCGTGACACTTTTGTCAGTTGCCTCAAAATTATTCTGTAAAATCATCCTAAATAGAATAAAGGATTCAATAGATACAGTAATGCGTGAAGAACAGGCTGGGTTTAGAAAAGGGAGAAGCTGTCTTGACCACATTTTCACTCTACGACTTATATTGGAGGAACACATTGAAAAGCAAAAACCTTTTGTACTTAACTTCATCGACTTCAAAAAAGCATTTGATAGTATTCATAGAGATTCTTTGTGGAAAATTCTGAAGCAATATGGCTTACCATCAAAAATCATAAATATTATCAAAGACATGTATGATGGTTACACATGTGCAGTTCGAACAGAGGAAGGACTGAGCGAATGTTTCCCAATAGAAACTGGGGTTAAACAAGGATGTATTTTATCGCCCTTGTTATTTGGAATTGTTATGGACTTCATAATGAAGAAATGCTGCACTGGTAATAAAGGCATCGAATGGATACAAGGAGACCATTTGGAGGACCTGGACTTTGCTGATGACATAGTTCTCATCAGCAATCAGATAAAAACGATGCAGGAAAACACAAATGAACTATCATCAATAGCCAGCAAAATTGGGCTTGAGGTCAATCATGAAAAGACTAAAGTCATGAAAAGTTTAATTCCAACAAGTGACAAAATATACATGGAAAACAAACCAGTAGAAGAGATCGATCACTTCATCTATCTTGGAAGTCACATTGATCGAGAAGGGGATACGAGCAAAGAAATTAGAATCAGACTGGCTAAAGCAGCAATGTCTTTCAGAAGCCTTGAAAAGTTGTGGAAATCAAAACTCATTAGCACAAACACAAAACTTAGGCTATTCAAATCAAATGTACTATCAACCCTTACGTATGCATGTGAAAGCTGGAAAACAACAAGAGATATCGAAACAAAGTTGAACGCATTCGAAAATAAATGTCTAAGGAAAATACTTGGTATAGAATGGAACGAATTCAAAACAAACGAGGAAATTAGAGAAATCGCCAATCAACCACTAATATCTTCAGTAATAAAGAAAAGACGATGGTCATACGTTGGACATGTGATGAGAAGAGATAATAATCGAATAGCAAAGCAAGCCCTCATATGGGAAACAACAGGTAAAAGAAAAAGAGGAAGACCCAGGGAGACACTGAGAAGAACATTGATGAGAGAGGCAAGAGCAGCAGGAATCGGCTCCCTCAATGAGATAGAACTGCTTGCACAGAACAGAGACAGATGGCGAGATTTGATAAAATATCTTTAAAAGAAAACTGCTAGAACAAAAATTCATATAGGAGAAGGTGTATCTTGGTCTACGCCCTATGGGCCGGTTACGGCTCGAAAGGTCAATAGATAGATAGATACATTTGTTTGTTAATGCACGGTGATAAGATAGAAATATAAATATGCAACATGCTGATCTTTCAACAAATGCTACCAGAACATTTGACCCAAGGTTTGTCATGAAAAAGGCTGATTGATGGAATATTAAAAACACTCGGAAACATAATGGCAGGAATGGCCAACAGAAGAACAAAGGCCACAAATAGCTGGGTGTCCCAATCACATTTCTTAATGCAGCACTTCTTAACAGTTTTACTACTAATGAGGATATTGTAACAAAATTTGAAGCAGACTTGCCTCGTTTTATAAGAAATATGACAACATAATATCATTGCTAGAAGAGACCACCATTTGTATCCAGGCAAGACTGAACCAAATGCGCCATATTTTGGAAAGTCCTTGCCAGTGCATTCTCTGTCACTGCTGGGTTTGTGGTTTGTTTCACTGTTACTCTTAGATATCTCGATATGATGTCATCTGTGGTGCACCTCTTCAGCTTTATTTTCACTTTAGGGAGCAATTGGGGGGGGGGGGGGGCGTGCTAGGTCAGGTGAGGTTCCATGACATCATGAGTGCAATGCTGTATCTGATGGAGGCTTTCTCAATATTTGACTCTTATATGCCAACGATGTCACATGACTTATATTGGCGAGTCTGTGAGACGTTTAGCGGAATGTTTTTGTGAACATTTTTGAGATGTTCAGCAGAATACTGGCACTCCAGTGGCTTCCCATTTCAGTTCCTCAGACCACAAGGGCAAAGACCACATCCGTATCACTGGTATTGTCCTTTGCCACTCTGGTGACTGCAGCCGGTTTGCTTTGGAGAATCGCCTCATAGTCCAGTTTGGTTCGCTGACCCCACGAGGCATGAATGTATCTCACTTGTAAACATAGTTTCCCTTTAGTTGCTCCTTCCCTATTGCATAGTCTTCTCTGCTGCCCATGTTTGGGCACATTAGTATATCCACTATGCAATGCTATTCACAGCTCTCCTCCACTATTCACAGCTCTCCTCCACTAGACCCCACTGCGATATTTCAGTGGTCTCCTATACGTCTTTTGTCTGTGCTGCTTACCTTTCACATATTTTTTTAGTGTACACCACTCTCAGACATCTCATTCTTTCCTCCTTTCGAGTACCTATTATTCTTCTGTTCTATTCTTTATCCTTTGTGTATGTACACTGACCTCGGTGTGTACTCTTCTGGCTATGTGGGCATCATTCACATATTTCTACATATATATGGTTGTCCCTGTATGGGTGTGTATATGTATGTATGTGTTCATTTGTATGCCTGTAGGTTTATAGATATATGTTTGTATGTGTATATGTGTATATATATATATATATATATATATATATATATATAATATATATATATATATATATATATATACGCATATGTGTGCATATATACATGTATGTGTGTGCTCGTAGATGCGTATGGACATTATCGGTGTCGATGTAGAGACCACCTTGACTGTTCCCTCCCACTCACATATTTTTAGAACCCTTTACGAGCTATTGACCCTCCCATCAGCAGGGTAATTACAGCGCACACCTGCGAATAGTTCTTTCTCTTTCTGGCCACGGTGCATGACACAAGGAAGAAATTTGTTGTTTCTTAAACCAGTTTAAATTATTTTGTTTTGGTTGTTTCATTACTAGTTAGTTATATAGGATTAGTTTTATTCATTTACATATCTGAGTGTGTGTTGTTTGATTGTTCCTGTTGAAGGCCTATTGAGCCAAAGCATCATTCAAATTTATGTCATTTATCAATTACGTAAAGCTTTTACCATACCATTTTTTTTTCAATTCTCCCTCAATATTTGACTCTAGATCCATATAGCTAGACTTCTGTGCATTCCTAACACTACACCATTTTGTGATCAATGTCTGTGTAATCATGGGGATCAAACATTTCTTTTTTTGTTTTAAATGGCCATTCAGTTTTTGAATTTCTCATTGCCTTATCCAAGAGATTACTGAGCTATGGATCCATAGAATGATATTGGTTATTCAACTACAGAAAATCTGATTTGTTTTCCCTTCTTTTTCACCAAAAAATTAACACACAGCTGTACTGTATTTTGTCAGAGATTTAGCAGACATGTAGATACTTTAATTTCGTCTCTCCAGGTATGTTTGGTCATGGAATATGCTGAAGGAGGATCTCTCTATAATGGTGAGCCATTGTGTAAATATTTAACTTTGTTTCTACCTGAAGACTTTCTCAAGTCAATTGCTTCCTCTTATTCTAAGAATTTACTATTTGTATTTCTGTGATTAGATTATAAAAGAAAAGATTATTTTGTGTAATATCTGTCTAACAAGTTCACTTTTATAAATGTTAACAGTTCTTCATGGATCAGGCCAGCAACCAAATTATACAGCTGCTCATGCAATAAGCTGGTGCCTGCAGTGTGCTCGTGGTGTTGAATATCTACACAATATGAAACCAAAAGCACTGGTTCATAGAGATCTCAAACCACCCAAGTAAGTGTTTTTTTTCAATTCATTATATCATCTTTTGGTGAAGAAAAAAAATATATATCCATTAGAAGAAACCCACAGGAATTGATTGGTCTTATTTTTGAGTAGGCAAAGATCACAATAGCATCTTCAATTAGGAAGAGAAGATGGATATGTGTTGGGCATGTGCTGAGAAGAGACAATAAAGGAATTTCAAAACATGCTCTTCTGTGGGAAACATCAGGATGCAGGAAGAGAGGAACACCTAGGGAGAACAAAAAACACTTATAAAAGAAGCAAAGTTGGCAGGCATAGACTCATTTGATAGATTAAACATCTTGCCAAGAATAGAGATGGATGGCGAAAAACATTACGAGTCCTATGTGACGTTTAGCGATGCTGGAAGAATCATGGAATAATTGGGGTGCTGCAGTAAAGCTGGTGAGTATGGAACAATGTGACCATGTAGCCTTCCTTAGAAGCAGTAATGAAAAACAGTACATGAACAAAAGGAATCTTACTTCATTATAGAAAGTAACTAAGAATAGTGTGTATAGAAAGAAAAATATATAAAGAGACTTAGATGCCATTGGAATCCTGATGCTCACACCACAAATAGGTGATGTAGAATGGCAACAAGAGAAAAAGGGGACAGAAGTGAAAGTAATGACCCCGACCACTACTCTGGGAACAAAGGCTGAGAATGGGCCAGAGAAAGATGTAACTTAAATAATAGAGGACATAGGGGCTAGACTAGGAAACATATGAGTGACAGTCACAGCACAGACAGGTGTAACTTAAATAATAGGTGATAGAGGAGCTAGCCTAGGGAAACATATGAGTGACATTGACAGCACAGACAGGTGTAACTTAAATAATAGGTGATAGAGGAGCTAGACTAGGGAAACATATGAGTGACATTCATAGCACAGACAGGTGTAACTTAAATAATAGGTGATAGAGGAGCTAGACTAGGGAAACATATGAGTGACATTCACAGCACAGACAGGTGTAACTTAAATAATAGGTGATAGAGGAGCTAGACTAGGGAAACATATGAGTGACATTCACAGCACAGACAGGTGTAACTTAAATAATAGGTGA
The DNA here is from genome assembly GCA_032433765.1 of Megaustenia siamemsis. Lineage (NCBI taxonomy): Eukaryota > Metazoa > Mollusca > Gastropoda > Stylommatophora > Ariophantidae > Megaustenia > Megaustenia siamemsis. The sequence continues at coordinate 99,778,381 of JAVIAB010000047.1, read as the reverse complement.
TAGAGGAGCTAGACTAGGGAAACATATGAGTGACATTCACAGCACAGACAGGTGTAACTTAAATAATAGGTGATAGAGTTCTAGTTCTTGCAGTGTGGTGTTTGATGCTGAGCACCATGCAGATGATCCATATTCTAAATGTGGACTTATACTCTGTTGGTAAACTTTACTGAGTATTTTCCCACTCGTACCCCACGTGGTTCCACACAGCTTTCTTAGAATAGCCAATTTCCTCCTTGCTTTTTGGGTTGCCTTATTTATCTGCTATTCTCAAGATAGTTTGTTATCAAATGTAACTCCGAAATACGTAGCTTGTATGTCATCTTTCAGTGTCATATACAATACAATATTTTACTGTCTAACTATAAATTTTTAGATGGTTACATTTTAAAAGTACTTATCTGATCTTGCCCTCCCCATTGAATTGAGCACTTTACACAACTTTTAAAAATATATATCCGTTAGAAACACTTTTTTGGTCACTTTTATCACATAATCCACACTCTGAAATTAAACAAACCGCTGTCTTGGACAACCAGAGTTCATTTTATTCTTTCTAAATCCAGAATGACCTGATTTATTTTGAAATGTTGCTGGATGCATTTCTGTGACTGACCTAGCAAATAATAAAAGAGTTAATAAGGTCATGTTCGTATGGTAATAGATTTGTAACCATTGAGGACTTTGAACAATAAAAAGAGTATCTGGTATTTTTTTAAAGTGAATAATTTTATGCATCTACAATTGACACATTTATATGGAAACATTAGAAGACCGTGAAAAATGGAAGAATTATTTTATGCTTGAGAACAGCTTGCTGCTAATCATGGGGGGAACTGTCCTGAAATTTGTGACTTTGGCACGGCCTGTGATGTTCAGACGCACATGACCAACAACAAGGGAAGCGCTGCCTGGATGGCACCTGAAGTTTTTGAGGGTAAGTAGATGTGATCTTGTCTGTAGAAGAAGAAGAAAGAATGAGCACCATCACGCCATGTCGTGGAAATGCCAATATTTTAAAATAAATCTTGGACACCTTATTTTTGGGGAATTTTTAGTTGCTGTTCCGCCAATGCCATCTTTCAGTATCCAATTAAGCTCAGGTGAGCCTGGAAGCTGTCAATTAGGATTGAATCCTGCCTCTTGTCTATAGCAGTCCTTCAGCATTCGAGTCTTTTGATTATGTGAGCTTGATTCTGTCCTGTTTTATGATGGATGGGTAAGAACAACATGACAGAAGATGAGCTGTTCTATTAGTCGGTACTTGTATTCATTTGTGTGCCCTGATTATTTTTCCTAAATTTACACCATGGCTGACACACTCTTGGTTTGATAGTTTTTTATCTTGTGGTGAATGCTGCCTGTGATTTCTGACTGGGTGTTCTCCCATAGCCTTTCTTTCTCCAGATAGCAACTGCTACTCAACACTGGTTTTGTTTTCTTGGATGTCTTTTCCAGTGGTTAGAGCTTTGAATGCGTCTCCCACTCGCATGGGTTACCCCATCATTGGACACATGGGGTGCTTTTTAGCCGATGCAACAATTTCACTTTTTGCACCCACCTTATCCTGTTTGGAGAAGCCTTCTATCTAATCCTTAGTTCATGAGGTAAGATCTGCAGTCTCATTACCATGATGAAATTGACAGTTCTTTCCAAGTTGTGACAGCTGCCAGAAAACGTTTTTGCTTTTGTTCAGCATCCTTTAGCCAGATTTGACACCGTGGTTCCTTATGGGTTGTTCTCAGATGGAGATATGCCCTGGGTCCTGGATACCAGTTCCACTTGGGCATTTGTTTGTTTGCAATAATTTGAGACGGTAGAGATGACTTAGGCATCTACGGCATCTACAGTGACCAGTTCTCAGATGAAAGATGGTGGTCTACTGGAATCTCTGTAGTTGATGTATGGGGTCATTGTAGTTAATGTTCAGCCCTTTTTTTCCCACTCCCAGTGGTATTTGTTAAATATGATGGTTTTGTTCTCACTGTAGGTCATATGGTGGCAAAAAGGTTCAATTTTGCTGCCTGTTTTTGATAGTGCTTCTGCCCTCTCACTCATTCCAGAATGAGATGGCAGCCACTGGATTATAGTTGTAGTTTTTTTGGACAGTGTTATTTGTTTCCCTCTTATGTTTTGGAGTGTTTGGTCGCTTGTCATGTTTTGTGTGACACTTAGAAGTGAATTGTAGTCTATGAAAAATATGATCTGTCCTGGTGGTTTATTTTCTGATTTTATGAGTGTCTGTGTAGTTTGGTTGATTCTGCTTAGGAAGAAAGGTTTCGGTGCTAGCTTTCCTATCAGGATATCAAGTGTTAATGTCCACACCCCCATTTTTTATTACTCCTTGTGCTGATCAATCTGTGTAGACATGCACCCAATAGTTAGGGTTATAATCTTTATGAGTCATGTTTTCATTCTGTGGGCGGTCAGCGCAGTCCAATGCATTCGTGACTGAGTTACCATGGTGGTCAGTCTTTGTCTGTACCTGCTGCTAAAGTCTGAACAAAATGCGAGTCATTACAAGTTTATAACACTTTTGTGGTGCATCTCATTAAAGTCAGATATAACTTTCAATTGATCTACTAGTGCATTTTTAAAGATTGTGTTATTTAATGTTTCACTTAGTGTCCTGTTTTTGATATTTCTGGTTAAATTCACATGGTCACATTGAAGAAAACATTGTTTTAGGGTAGTATGGTCATCCTGGCTAACAGATTTTATAATGTTACTTTCTTTCTCTGCCTTAGCCTGTAACTTATTCTGTCAATGCATTATTTGTATGGGTGGTATTGTAGGGATATTCCCTAACAAAAAGAGAAGTGCAATGTCTTCTTCCCTCCTGCTAGTCTATGGAACAACCCAGGGTATGGCAGATGACTTATTAAGCCCCACATCCTGATTTCAGGAAAACTTGAAGTCTTGGGATCAAGCTGTGGAAGCGGCTGAAAGTTATTGTGGTGCCCTGCTCCACAATTGAAGACAAATGATGTCATATGTGGAGACAATTGTTATGATCTCTGACCAGTATAGTCACTGCCAAAAAGGAAAGTATCAATTCAATAACTGTCATATTGCCAAGATGATGAGCACAGAAAAAAAAATCTGTATCTCAAAACCACAATTTATTAAATCATGTAAAAGCTGATTAATGGAAAGAGTAAATGCTTTGACCGGGGCTCCATGGTGAGGGGATAAAAGAATAGAACCACTGTTACCTGCCATGCATGTCATAAGAGGTGACTAAGGAGGTTTTGAATTCTCATCTGTACAGTTGAGTAGGATGTGCGTAGAGTGACATTGTCAAAAGAATTTACTAATGCATTTTGGAACATGCTATGACAAGTGGTGGAGTGAATATGGGGAATTCTTGACCACAATGAAGCTGGTTCCATGGATAGCTTTTGAATATCTTGGTCAGTTGCTAACAAAATGATAAAAAGTCTACTAAGGAAATCAAAAGAAGACTGAACAAAGCTTTAAATAAAATGAAACAACTGCACAACAGGCAAGGAATTTGTGTATATCCTTGTATATTTTTGTGTTGTTGTTTATTGTTCCAGCTGAAGGCATACTTGGCTGAATATTGTTCTACTTTTGTTTTGTTTCTCACCTATGTAAAGCTGTTACCATACCACTTTTTCCTTTTTTAAAATTTTCACTCTTATCATCAGCTTTATAGCAACTTCGCATTTCTATACATCTTGATGCTTCCTTATGTCTTTACCCTTTATGATGAAGATTATCTGCTCCACATTTTACTCTATAACAAATTCTAACAATAAATCTGCTCCACATTTTACTCCACTAATAAGTTATGTACTCCACATTTTACCTTATAACTGATTCCACCAATAAGTTATCTACTTCACATTTTACCTTATAACTAATTCCACCAATAAGTTATCTACTTCACATTTTACCATATAACTGATTCTACCAATCAGTTATCTACTTCACATTTTACTTTATAACTGATTCCACCAAAAAGTTATCTACTTCACATTTTACTGTATAACTGATTCCACCAATAAGTTATCTACTTCACATTTTACCTTATAACTGATTCCACCAATAATAAGTTATCTACTTCACATTTTACCATATAACTGATTCCACCAACCAATTATCTACTTCACATTTTACTTTATAACTGATTCCACCAATCAGTTATGTACTTCACATTTCACTTTATAACTGATTCCACCAATAAGTTATCTACTTCATATTTTACCTTATAACTGATTCCACCAATAAGTTATCTACTTCATATTTTACCTTATAACTGATTCCACCAATCGTTATGTACTTCACATTTTACAGTATAACTAATTCCACCAAGTTATCTTCTTCACATTTTAAAGGCTTGTTGTGTTGTGTTTTGGTCTTTCTGTCACATGGTCAAAACATTTTATCTGTTGTTTCTTTATGTATTCTATGGTGGGAGTTATTCTTAGCTTTTTTCTCAATTCTTCATTTCTGATCTTATCACTCAGGTTGTTTCTTCTCATTCATCTAATATATTCATCTTGGTAGTGATTATTTTTCTTATTGTTTTGAGTCTAAAGTCCGTGACCTGGCATTGGTAGCACAGCATTACGATGAAGATTTAGTTGTAGAGTGTCCGTTTTGCTTCTAGTGTTATTTCCTTTTTGGACAACAGTGGTAATAGTTTTATGACGTTTGACAAGCTTGAGTCTATTTCTGCTGTTTGTGAATTGTCATTTGTCACTAGACTCCTAGATATTTAAATTCCTCTACTTGTTTTAATTGTCTGCCATCTATCGTTATGTTGATATTCTGTTTCTCTTTTGCGATATACATGGCTTCTGTTTTGTCGATTTTGATTCTTATGTTGTGTTTGAATGCCTGTTCTATTAAGTCTGTTTAAATGTCCTTGTAGATAATATATTTGTCCACGTAACCGGGTTGCCATAGGTCTGCGCCATATGTCAGCATTGCCGGATGATGTATGTGGGCGAGTCTGGGCGACTTCTGAGTGACAAATTTTCTGAGCATCTTTGTGATGTTGAGCAAAAGCCTGGCAGCCCATTGTTGTCCCATTTCAACTCCCCAGATAACAGTGGTAAACCTGACATGCAAGTCACTGGCATTGTCTCGTGTCACTCCAACGATCATAGCCGGTTCTCCCTTGAGAATCGTCTCATTGCCCAGTTTGGTTCGCTGTCCCCCCAAGCATGAACATATCGCTCTTATACACATAGGATAGCCACTATATATTTCTTACCCCCATGCGCTACCGCATCTAAACATGTATGTATATTTATGTATTGGCACATTTGGACACCTTCAAATTTTCTTTGTGTGCTTTGTGTCAATATATACAGACTTATGCTGTTACGCATGTATGGTTATGTTTTTTTTTTTGCACATCTGTTTGGTGTGTACACCTATAGTTAGATATACACAGTTTTATACATATCTTGTGCCCACTTCCCCATATTTTTAGAACTCTTATTTCTCACCTGACTAGCTGGTCAGCCCACTTACCCATTTTTGTTCAGTCAGTGCCTGACCAAGCTTTGGACCTGCAGGAAAGTGACACTTTTTTTTTCATTTCTTGAGAGTCTAGCATATTATCGCCATGTAGTTAGATTTCTGTGTATATCCTTATATATATATTTATGTTGTTGTTTATTGTTCCAGCTGAACACCTACTTGGCCAAAATGTCGTTTGACTTTTGTTTTGTTTCTCACCTACGTAAAGCTGTTACCATACCGCTTTTTTCTCTTTTTTTTTTTTAATTGTCATAATGTCAGGACACTGGGCTGAATTGACCTTCAGATTTTTGTATGAATATGTCAAGTGTTTATATCACACAAGAAATCTGTTCAGTTTGGGTGGTCCCTGGTTAACTGTTTTTGGGAGTTGTTTTTCTTGTTTTAGGACAGAACCACCTAAACATCACATATATTTAGCTAAAACATAACATATATTTAGCTAAAACATCACATATATTTAGCTAATGTAGTGTTTCTGTTTTTTATTTTTTTTCAAACATTGTCATGCTTTGCATCTTAACATATTTATTAGTTCTTCAATATTATCATTTTTTGATTCTCGAAATGTGTTTCCCTTGTTAATTTTGTTTTAGCTCTTTTAATATTGCCATAGCTTACAACTTGATATAATTTTTAATTCTTTAATGCAATCAGGACATGCATCTGGAATTTTTTTTTAGTTCTTCAATATTGCCGTAAGATTTCTTTAGTGTTCTTATGACTTGCACCATGACATTTTTGCTGGCTCTTCATTATTGCTATGACTTGCATCAGTACATTTTTTTTTAGTTCTTCATTATCATCGTGGTATGCACCTTGACATTTTGCTTTAGTTCTTCAATATTGTCATGATTGGCATCATGTCTTTTTTTTTAGTACATATTGTCATAATTTGTATTTTGACATTTTGTTTGTTTAGTCCTTCAATAATGTCATGAACTTTTATCTTGCAATGCTCTAGAAGTGTTTATATTTTCATTTTCTGATTGTTGTATTTTCAGGTTCTAACTACAGTGAAAAGTGTGATGTATTCAGCTGGGGGATCATTTTGTGGGAGGTCTTAACGCGGCGGAAACCATTTGATGAAATTGGTGGACCAGCCTTCAGGATAATGTGGGCTGTGCACAGTGGTAATTGCTCCTATTTGTTCTTAGACACAGGATTTTAGTATTGGATGCAGCTTTCCAATTTAGATTGAGCCTAAGTTGAACATGTTTTATTGATGAAACTTCTACCACAATCTCACAATTTCTGACTCTTCTTCCTTTTGTTATAAGTAAAAATTCATATCTTACTCTACTTAATATTTATGGATTTGCTATTCTCATTGATCACACTGCTAACATTTACTGCTCACACTTACTGCTAACATTTACTGCTCACACTTACTGCTAACATCTACTGCTAACACTTACAGCTAACATTTACTGCTCACACTTACTGCTAACACTTACTGCTAACATTTACTGCTCACACTTACAGCTAACATTTACAGCTAACATCTACTGCTAACACTTACTGCTAACATTTACTGCTCACACTTACTGCTAACATTTACTGCTCACACTTACTGCTAACATCTACTGCTAACACTTACTGCTAACACTTACAGCTAACATTTACTGCTCACATTTACTGCTCACACTTACTGCTAACATCTACAGCTCACACTTACTGCTAACATTTACTGCTCACACTTACTGCTAACATCTACTGCTAACACTTACAGCTAACATTTACTGCTCACACTTACTGCTAACACTTACTGCTAACATTTACTGCTCACATTTACTGCTCACACTTACAGCTAACATCTACTGCTAACACTTACTGCTAACATTTACTGCTCACACTTACTGCTAACATTTACTGCTAACACTTACAGCTAACATCTACTGCTAACACTTACTGCTAACACTTACAGCTAACATTTACTGCTCACACTTACAGCTAACATTTACAGCTAACATTTACTGCTCACACTTACAGCTAACATTTACTGCTAACATTTACTGCTAACATCTACTGCTAACACTTACTGCTAACACTTACTGCTAACATTTACTGCTAACATCTACTGTTAACATTTACTGCTCACACTTACAGCTAACATCTACTGCTAACACTTACAGCTAATATTTACTGCTCACACTTACAGCTAACATTTACTGCTCACACTTACAGCTAACATTTACTGCTAACATTTACTGCTCACACTTACAGCTAACATTTACTGCTCACGCTTACAGCTAACATTTACTGCTCACGCTTACAGCTAACATTTACTGCTCACACTTACAGCTAACATTTACTGCTCACACTTACTGCTCACACTTACAGCTAACATTTACTGCTCACACTTACAGCTAACATTTACTGCTCACACTTACAGCTAACATTTACTGCTCACACTTACTGCTAACATTTACAGCTAACATATACCGCTTATGTTATAGAGTTTTTGTTTAGTTCTTGAATCTATTATTATTTGGTTATCTTGGTGATCATCTGATAGGGGGTTAAGGCAAAGAAATGCCAGTGAATGCATACAAATGCGAAGCTGCAGTAAAGCTGAATGCGAGGAAAAAATTGAAAAAAAAAGAAAAAATGGTATGTTAGAAGCTTTACGTGATTAGTAGACGACACAGATTCGAACAACGTTTCGGCTCAATAGGCCTTCAGCAGGAACAAACAAACAACATACACACACAGATATGTGAATAAATAAAACTAATCCTACATAGCTAACTAGTAATGAAACATCAAAAACAAAATAATCGAAATATGTTGACATCCCTGTGTGTCATGGACTGTGGTCAGGCTAGGAAAGGAATTTCTCACGGGTGTAGCTGTAATTTATACCCTCTGGTCAGAGGTGAAGGGTTCTAAAAATACACGAGTGGGGGGGAACGCTATCTAGGTACGTCGACTACAAAGGCATAGGCAATATCTGAAAGTATCTAAGGACCCATAAATACATGTATACACACACACACAGATGCGTGTATACACATGTACACGTGCAAGAAGACGTGCACATACTAATACATATCAACATACACATGCATATACACACACATACATGTGTATGCATACAAGCAAGCACACATATACATGCATGTATATGCATATACATATATATACCAATGAAACAGGGAATAGATGAGGGTGTGTGAAACGGGTGTGTAGCGGGGCAACAAGAGAAACAGAGTATTGATGAGAGTTGATTGAAACAGACGATATTAGTAGAGAAATAATAAACATCTAGGGGAGACAAGCAGAAGTGGTCAGGTGTGAGTGAGTGAATTGTTTTATAGAGAAAGGCGAAATAAGCGTGAATGGGTGAGATGTTTTCAGGGGAAGTGGGGAGATGAGAATAGACGTAGATTTTAAAGTGAGTGTGCATTTGAGCCGGGTCCAGTGCGGACGTCTAGAGAAATCTAGTTAGCTTACCGCGGACTAGAAAGGAGTTGTAAATAGATGAAAGTTAAGACAGATATAGGGCGACAGCCAATTAGTTTAGTTATCCTATTTCCAGGAGTTGTGATTGTTAGTTACTAAATGTTGTGTTAGATATGGCAAGATAGAATAGGTGTGATTGTCACTGTTAAGGTTAGGGTTACCTTAGCGGCAACGAAACTGATTGTGAATCAGTGAAATTGACACAGTAGAACATTGTTGGAAACTTGTTAAGTGTCCAGCGCTCGCCGACCTTGAGGGGGTCGTAGAGCAAGACTTATGATGAATATAGAATCAGTGGGATTGTCACTGTTAAGGTTAGGGTTACCTTATTGGCAAAGAAACTGATTATGCATCAACGAAATTGACACAGTAGAACATTGTTTGAAACTTGTTAAGTGTCAAGCGCTCGCCGACTTTGAGGAAGTCGTGGAGCAAGACTTATGAAGAATCTAGAATAAGTGTGATTGTAGCTGTTAAGGTTAGCGTTACCTTCTCAGCATAGAAACTGATTGCGAATCAGTGCAATCAACACGTTGTGGATAATCTCGCTGACTTCGAGGAAGTCGTGGCGGGAAAGTTTAGGAAGCTTATGACTAAGCTTCTACCATGAAAAGAGACTTTCATCGATCGTGTAGATTGTACACATCATTGGGAAACTTCAAGTAAGGGTCCTCAGAGACTTGGGAGCTTATGACTAGCTTCTACGACACACAACTGAACTTGTTAGTCAAGTAGATTACACAGAGTTGGGAACTCGACAAGAGAGTTCCACAGAGTTTGGGCTACCTTAGCAGTCCATGAGAAGTGCACCTGAGGGTGGCACTAATGTCAATCAAGGGAGGGAATTATCACTGTGAATACATGTACTGTTAATTTGTGAATTGTGTTTACATGATCCGGACATGTGCCTTGTCAAATAAAGATGTTTTGTGTGTAGTCAGGACTTGTGTTGAGTCATTAAAACATCTTCAATGTTACAACCATCTAGCGAGTGAACGAGCTGGGAGAAATCGCGGAGGGGGAATTGATAAGTTACAACGTGAAGTACTACACTATAGATCATAACGGTCCAAGGAGAGTCGCAACAGAATGACGTGAAGTACGAGGCATCAATCATGGCGGTCCAAAAGACTGGCATGGCAGCTTGAGAACGGGGCAGATCATCAGAGTGGCGAGCAACTCGTCATTCAGTAATCCGGCCATAAGCAGCATCACGAGCCCTCGCTCATCGTGCTAAAGCACCTCTGGTACTCGGGCTCGTGGTGAAGAGGAGTGATCTCAATCTCAAGGGGACGAGCGGTCAGTCGATCGTTCATGAATCGTCATTTCATCGGTCACGACATTCAAGATCCAGTATTATTGTTTGATCTCTATTCCAAGTGATTATTATTGGTCTCTCTCACATCACGCTGGAGAGCTCTCTCAGCGCAGCTCAGCTCTCTCGCGCAAAAGGGATTTCATTATTACACCAATACCCGTGCCTATGAACACATACATGCATGTGCACATCCATACGGGGACAATCATATGTGTGGAAGTGTGCGTATGACCCACAACCAACCAGAGGGGTTCACACCGGGGTCAGTGTGCAAACTCGAAGGAGAAAGAATAGAACAGTAGAATAACAAGTAATCAAAAGGCGGAAAGAGTGAGATGTATGAGAGTGGGGTGCAATAAAAACATATGAGGGGTAAGTAGCACAGAAAAAGGTATATAGGAGAACACCGAAGTGTCTCAACGGGGACTAGTGGAGAAGAACTAAGAATAGAGTGGCATAGTAGATAGACTAAAGAGCCATAACATGGGTGGTAGAGAGGGCCATGCAAGAGGGAGGGAGCAGCCGAAAGTAAACTATGTGTATGAGTGTGATACATTCATGCCTCGTGGGGTCAGCGAACCATACTGGACTATGAGGCGATTTTCCAAAGTATATCGGCTGCGGTCGCCAGAGTGACAGAGGACAATACCAGTGACACGGATGTCGTCTTTGCCCTTGTGATCTGGGGAGTTGAAATGGGAAGACACTGGAGTGCCAGTATTCTGTTGGACATCTCTTGCATAACTTCATTAAACTTAAACATGGAATGTCAGAGTAGCCAATAGAAACTCTATGGAGAATATTGGTACAGATGATGTCGAGTGTAAGTGGGGTTTCCCATAAAGTTACTAGTGGGGTTTCCCATGAAGTTAAGTATAAAACCTTTTCAGGCTGCTGACATTTTTATGGTTATTTGTTCTAGGTAGAAGGCCACCACCCATTCAGAACTTACCAAAACCTTTGGAGACACTAATGGCCAGGTTAGCTGACTATTAAACTATAATAACTCTTTTTTTTTTATTATTGACTTATACTTGATCATTTATTGCTAATCTCATTCTGATCACTGAGTGATTATTTATTGCTTCTCACTTCTTAGATATCATTTGTTGCTTCTTCTTGCCTTCTTCATGTGTAGCTTTTTCTTTCCTTCCTCATTTGCCTTTCAGCATTAAGGGGAAATATAATTTGCAGTCTTTTGTTCTTCTGTCTGCCTCTGCTGCTATGTTTCCTGGTGTTTCTAATAATCCTCCAGTCCATCTGTCCTGTGGTCCCCATTAGGTCTGGTGTTCTCGTAACGTTTATTGAAGGCTCATTGTGTTGTTCTTTTGATCTGTCTGCCTTATCACATGGCCAAACCATTTTATCTGTTGTTTCTTTATATATATTCCATGACGGGGGTTATTCCTAGCTTTTTTCTCAGTTCTTCATTTCTAATCTTATCTCTCAGGCTGTTTTCTGTTATTCGTCTAACACATTTCATCTCGGTAGTGGCTATTTTTCTTATTGTTATTGAGTTATTGAGTTATATGCGGGTCATCATCATTGCACTCCGAACATGTCCATAGGTGCTCAGATCCCCTCCTCAGCAATTCCCTCAGTGTCCAGCGACTGACGACTCCAGTTCTATGTTGGTTGATAAGTCTTCTTACACGGCCACCAAGTTTCTCATTTCTGGCTGTGCCCATCTTAACTCCCATTTCCATCATCCGAAGAAGCGACGTTGATCTGTGTTTGTCGAAGTCCCGTGCTCTTCCCACATCTCGGAGTGCATTGATGATGTCCGCCCGATCCATCGGTTGCCCGTCCTCAACGACAGCGCAGCTAGCCAACCTGTCCGCTCTCTCATTTCCCCGCACTCCCGCATGTCCAGGGACATAGACAAAGGTGACCTTACGTATTTTGGATTTCTGCAACGACTCTACCCATTGCATGCGTACAAAGCCCGCCTCCACTTTTTTTATCATGCTCATCGAATCACTCAGTATACATGCGTGGATGTAGTCTTGTGACTCTAACCATTTGAATGCCTTGGTCACTGCCATCACCTCCATTGTCATGCTACTCGTGGTCATGGCGTATGCACCACTGTCTTCCTTGGCCATTCTGCCTGAAAAGTGTAAAAGTGTAAACAGTAGAGACGCACCAAGATGACGCCCTGTTGGCTGGCCTATTCATAAGATTCACAGATAAGTGCTGTTTTCCAGTGAAATTTCCTGTTTATTTGTTTGTTTTTATTTATTGTTTTAGGGTTCATGTGAGTGTGCGCGCTTTCTATTTGATGTTAATCACTTTGCTTCTTTTGATTCATTGCATTTTGTTATAATTTCCTTATCTCATTATTCAGCCTTGCTGCACTATTGAACGCGTCAAAATGGCGGTTTGTTTACGCCGGTCTGTTGTCAAGGACGCGTAAGTCATTTAATTTGTAGAAAGCTCTCAGTGTTTCCGCGTGCTGCTGAGCAAGTTACTGGAGTTGGCCAGTTTATAACGTGGAACGGGTTCTAGGCCGTGCGACTGAGCAAGTGCACGTGAGTCTAGGCCATCCAAAGCAACAACGTTCAGCGACGTTCATCAAAGACGACGGTATTATTTTTCTTATTTTATTTGCATCTAGAGTCCAGGACTGACATTGGTTGGTAGCACAACATTGGAATGAAGATTGTATTGTAGAGTGGCCGTTTTTCATCTAGTGTTATTTCCTTGTTGGGCAACAGTGGTGATAGCTGTACAATGATTTGACAAGCTTTGTTGCTTCTTGAGTCTATTTCTGCTCTTTGTGAATAGTCGTTTGTCACTAGACTTCCTAGATATTTGAATTCCTCTACTTTCTTTAGTTGTTTGTCATCTATAGTTATGGTGATATTCTGTTTTTCTTTTGTGACATTCATGACTTCTGTTTTGTAGATTCTCATGTTGTATTTGTGCCTATACTGTAGAGACTAAGTGTTCTTATAGGTCTTCTATTTTTCCATGTATTAGTGCCTGATTGTCTGCAAATAGAAGCTCATTGATCTCCTCTGTGACTGATGGTTTGGCTTACTTGCATATATAGTCCATGTATGTAATAAACAATAGGGGAGATAGTACGCATCCCTGTCTTATACCTGATCTGACTTCAAAGTGGTCTGTATAGCCTGCTGCTGCTCTGACTCTGCAGCTGCTGTTGATGTAGAGACTTTTAACTCTTTCATGATCAGAACAGGAAACACATTATTTTTAGCTTTCTCTCTTCTACCTTTCAGCTCCCTGTGAAGCATAGGTCTTCAGCAAACACTTTCCAGGTCGTTCTGTTTCTTGCTTTTCTTTTAAGATTATTCCATGTCTTCACCATTATCTTCATCTCTGCTTCTATCTGTCTTCTCCAAGAATTCTTTGGTCTTCCTCTTTGTCTTCCAAAAAAAATGCCTGTTGTGTAATACTCTCAGATGGCTTCCTCATTGTGTGTCCTATCCAGCGCCATCGTCTTCGCTGTATCTCTTTATCCACTGGTATTTGACTGGTGCATTTCCATAATTCTATGTTAGTGATTTTGTCCTGCCATTTCCACCCTTTTATTCTGCGTAAGCATCCATTAATGAAAGTCTGTATATTCATGATTGTCAATTTTGTTGTTCTCCATGTTTCACAGCCATATAATAGGACTGACTTAAAAGTTGGGAGTTGAAAATTTTTATTTTTGTATTTAACCTAATTTCTTTGGACTTCCATATGCTTCCCAGTGCAACAAAAACTCCTCTTGCTTTTTGTATCCTTATTTTGGTATCATTTTCTGTTCCTCCCTCTTTATCTATATTACTATCCAGATATATGTAAGATTGTACGTCTAGTACAATAGAGGTATTTCTCCTAATTTTATTTGGTTATTTCCAACTGCATTAATTCTCACAATGTTGGTCTTATCTCTATTAATTTTCAGTCCTAACTGTTGTGATCTCTCATCAAGTATGTTCATTTTATGCTGCATCTGTTAATGGCTGTGTGATAGGAGAGCTATGTCATCAGCAAAGTCTAAATCATCAAGTTGCTTAGTGACCACTGGATTCCATTTCTGTTGTGTTAAGTTATTTTCATAATCCAATCTATGGCCAGTAGAAAGAGAAATGGAGACAGAAGGCATCCCTGCTTTACTCCTGTTCTTATTTCAAATGCTTCTGTATTTTTAGGTTTGGACCAGATTAATTTTCCTGTTTAAAAAAATGTCACCATATACCTTTTTCCTTTGACTACTTCATGTAATAATTTAGATAAATGTGGTATGTGTTGACATCACTGGAAAGGAAAATTGATACAGAAAATAAAATAGCAATATGTTTCTGATATGTCATTATTTAAATGAATAAATATATTTTTTAAAATATAACATATTCAAGGTATATAATTTTTAATTAAAAATATTGTGATTCACTAACCTTTTTCCATGAAGTGTTACTATCCATTTGTCTTGAAATATTACACAACATAATCCAAATTCCTCCAAAATATAGTTTATTTGATTAATTTATGTCCACATATAACGAAATTATGCATATTTTTGTAAATGATCGAATGAAAAATATGACAAATTATGTTACGTCACATAATATTATTTACAAGTCAAGTTTATTATTTTTATTTACACAACTGAACTTATTTTGTGTGATATGCCCTAAAGTACCAGTTTCGTTATCAGAATCAATACCACTCAATTCCTCTGAGGCACTGATAGTGCTGGAATAGAGGCATCCACTATTTAAACCTAAGCTAGATCATCTTGATTTTTTTTAGCATGATTGTTACTAATGTTACAACCTATTATCACAACAGCAAATTATTCTCCAAGTCTAAATACTATGAATACTCTATTTCTGAATCACTCAATAACAAGGTTTTGAACATAGATCTAGCTTGTTCTGCACTATATCGTTTTGGTCAGCTGCAAGAAGTACGAGAAGTGGCCGTGGCCATTATGTGACAGAAATTTTAGAAAAAAAAACAAAGAATATAAATTAACAATTTACTAATGCTCAAACTCTGAAATCACAAGATATCAACAGGAAGTTCTGTGAGAACTCTCCTACATCCAGAAATCAAGTATAGGTTGAAATAAAAACCAAAAATCAGTGAAGACGAAACAAATATTTAGCTACACTCATCAGAGCCGAATTTTCAGTGATTCTGAAATCAGCAGTTTTTATCAAACTGATGTGTTGGATAATAGTCCTGAAAAGTTAATTAGGTTGATTAGATGTTGGCTTACTCTGTATGTTGTTAATATCTCCCATAGTTGTTCTCTGTTTGCTTTGTCGAATGCTTTTTCCTGGTCAATGAAAACTGTGTACAAATTTTGATTGTATTCTTAAAGCAGCGGATAGCAGTGAGAGGTTGAGAAGACAAGTAGGGAGTGAGGTGGTGGATAAAAATAAAAATAACAAATAAAATGAGGGGGATTCTGCAAGGAGTGTGAACAGGTGAATACGTCGTGAACCACAAGGAAAGTGAACACGTCGTGAACTAGGAGAAAAGCGTGAAGCATGATTAAAAATGAGGCAAGGGAGTAAAGTAGACAAAGTGAGGAATTGATAGAGTCAGTCGAGAAGTAGTGAGGATCCGATACAGACGGTTGTGTTTTGGTGTTACAGCCGGTACTGGGGATCAAGGGGGAGTTAGTACACCCGAGAGCGATCCACAAGTTAGTTGGTGTGTGGACGAGACAGGGAACAGATTCGGTTTTCCAGGAGCTCTGGTATGTAGAACAGTACATAGTAAGGATAGGCTAGGTTACAAGTGAACAACACCAACATTAGCATAGTATTAGCAAGTTGTGAATCGTCCCTAGGTTAGCCTCTAGGCAGATTTGTGAATAGTCACTAAGTTAGCTTTAAGATTAATTTGTGAATAGTCACTAAGTTAGCTTTAAGATTAATTTGTGAATAGTCACTAAGTTAGCTTTAAGATTAATTTGTGAATAGTCACTAAGTTAGCTTTAAGATTAATTTGTGAATAGTCACTAAGTTAGCTGCCAGAGAAAGAATCCTAGACTGTGGTTGTGTTTTATTACCACAAACAATGTTTGTCAAGTCGAGAATAGTCAATAGATTAGCTTCAAGAGAAGTGAGCATCTTATGAAGTGTTGTGTCATAGTCATCTTCATGTGCCATACCGGTTGGCATAGGCGATCATGTCCCTCCACAATCTTCTATCTACAGTGCATCGTATCAGTTCTGTTGTTGACTGTTTTCCATGCCATGACACCAAGCTATCCAGTATTTTCTCTCTTTGTCGTCCGCGATCTCTCTTTCCTTTTATTTTGCCAGTTGTAACCAAGTATTCCAACTTTCCTCTTCTCATGATGTGCCCGAAAAATGTTGATTGCTTCTTTCTGATGTTTTTTAAGAGCTCCCTTTTTGTGTTGGCCTCTTTGAGAACTTCCTCATTGGTCGTTTTAGCTGTCCAGGGAACTTTCAACATTCTTCTGAGATATCCCATCTCTGTGGCCTCTAATCGTCTTTTCATTTGTTTGTCTACTGTCCATGATTCGCTTCCATAGGTCAGAATTGTTTCTATATAGCACCGATGAACTCTCTTTCTCATTTTTATTGACATAGATTTGTTGCATAAGATATTTTTCATTTTCTGAAATGCTATTTTGGCCTGAGCTATTCTGCTTTTTATTTCTGTGGTGCATCTCCCATCTGATGTTATTATTGTGCCCAAGTATTTGAAACGTTGTACTTGTTTCAGATTTGTCTCGTTTATTTTTATGCTGCATGATGGTGATGAGTGTGTCATAGTAAAGTAAAAGTAAAGTAAAGTACCCCCCGTCACGCCAAGTGGCGTATAGGGAAATATGGTGTTAGTGACCCTATATTTTACAGACCTTCAGCACATGATTTTTGGGGTAATGTGGTCGGTATTACGCCCGTGCTTCTTTTACTTTCCCAGAAAAAATCCGGTACCCATTTTAAGGCTGGGTGAACCCGGAGCCGTCGGTTGGGATCGAACCCTACCCCTTGTCCGTAGTAGTCCAGTTCACTAACCACTGAGCTATCGCGGCTCCTACTAATTTTTAGGGAATTAGTAAAACCCAGGTGTCCTCGCCAGGATTACGAACCCCGGCTGTTGCCGTGGTAAGCCAACCGCCTATCGATTGCGCTACACGAACATTATTGTCAAGAGGTGAATATGTCACTGAATTAGCTTCTAGAGAAGTTAGCATGTAATGTAGTTGTGCCAGTGCACAACGAACAATTATTCATCAAGTCGGGAGCAAGTCCCTGGTTAGCTTCAAGGGAAGAAATCCTATGAAGTTATGTGTCATAGAACACGACAGTTCATATCAAGTGTCGTAATAGCTCGCAAGGGTCCTGGGCATTAAGACAGGACGCGAGACGGAGTATGATTCTCCACTAGATCACCATATTGGCGAAGGGAAGTGAAACCCAGGTCGCCCAACATTGTGAGTAGCAGAAGGCTGTTCTTATGAGAATAAAAACCTCAGGGTGTGTTAAACCTGGTGTTCATTGATGTTCTTCTAGCACTAGCTGTAATTGTCTGTACCCAGTGAAAGCGAATGCTGGGGTGTCAATCACTAACGGAAGTACTACAAGAAACGATCAATTGGCCATAAGTATCAGACAAGGACAGAGTGACCCAACAAGGGCTGACACAGTAGGGGGATTCCCCTTCATCGCCTCCAGGCAGTCGGACTAGTCCGACCGTACAAGGCCAGGATGATTGCGCTGTATGATCATGCCAGGTCATGCGGGCGTGGGAGACAGTGTAAACCAGGCATTGAGGTCAGATGCTGGACAACAGGCACGTAAAGGCTCAAGGTGTAAGGAGACTTCACAGCATCAACAGAGTGGCAGCTCCAAGTGGTTGAAGGCTCTGTTCTTAATGGGCTGCCGTTGCTGCAGTCGTCAAGTCAACAATCAAGGTTAGCGACGCCACTGGTGGGCGGTCACTGCAATTGAATCAGTCGCAGCAAAGAAGGGAGGAGGTAGAAGGTGCTAGTCTCCACAACGCTGGCACCTACACGGACTGGCAGAAGTGTCATCGTCATCAACAGCATTTTAGTTCCCCAGCAATCTGCCAACACAGCACACAGAAGAAAACACAGGAGAAAAGGACTGGCATATTCTGTCATCTTTTCTGCTAGCTGTTTTAACTGGCTTCTGGTTTTAAACAGTTTTTTATGGCTTTTTACTTATAATTTATTGCTTCTTACTTATCACTTATTGCTTATCACTTCTCACTTATCAATTATTGCTTATCATTTATCAATTATTGCTTATCACTTATTGCTTCTAACTTATCATTTATTACGTATCACTTATTGCTTCTCTCTACTTCTTCTTCTACCTTTTTAGCTCCCAGTAGAGCATAGGTCTTCAACAAACACTTTCCAAGTCGTTCTGTTTTTTGCCATTCTTTTAAGATCATTCCATGTCTTCTCCAAGAATTCCTTGGTCTTTTTCCTTGTTCGTTTAGAGTACGAACATTCCAGGTGCCAATTCTGGAGGATTTCCTGGTAGACATAGGGTGAATCGGCAACCCGGACTCCTTGCGGCTTTCTCTGGCTTGCGTCATATGTCTCTTAGACAGAGAGCCCTTCTCTTTCCTGGATGGCGGATTAATTTTTTCTTTCTTTAACTTGTCCATGTTTGTAAAGTTTTTTCGGCTTATTTTTTTTACAGTATGGGATAGCCATTCCCATGCCCAACCCTCCTTTCTCGCCTCTTACGAACATGCCTGGTAGGGTACAGCACCACTATTCTTTACTCCCCTTTTGGGCCCCGGTAGCGCACGGGCGTTATTGCTTCTCACTTATCATTTATTGCTTCTCACTGATCACTTATTGCTTGTCACTGATTACTTATTGCTTCTCACTGATCACTTATTGTTTCTCACTTATTACTTATTGCTTCTTACATATCACTTATAGCTTGTTATTTATTATTTTTGCCTTCTTATTGATCATTTATTGCTTCTCCCTACTTGATTTATTGTTATTCTCTATCTGATCATTTTCTCTTGATTGTCTTTTTTTTTACCCCCTCAGCCCACAATTGCTAGATGTGGATAATCTGATGACTAATTAACTTTACTCTATCTAATTATCTCTCTTTCTTGATCAATTGTACGATGCATTGTTCACTCTTAGCTGATTTATTGTTTATCTAGCTCAACTAAACCCATTGTTCTCTATTTTAGCTTCTCTGTTCAGTACCTGTCTCCTCCCCCCTTCTCCCCCCCCCCCCCAAACCCCCCCCCCCCCCCTACTATCAAGTCGTCTTCTGTTCTCTTTTCATTCATGTATTCTCTTTTCTTAACCTGTTACACATGGTTAGTAAACAAAGATAGACAATACTGAATAGAATCAGTGTTGTTTGAATATGTGGTTTCTCAGAAAAACACTTAAGATACCATGGACAGCTAAAAAATGTATTCATCATCATCATCAAGTACCGGGCCTAGTGGCGTAGGTGATCATGTCTCTCCACAACTTTCGATCTCGGCAGCTATTTATCATTTCTGTTGTTGACCTTCTGCCAAGCCATTCTCTTAAGCTGTCTGTTATTTTTTCTCTTTGCTTCCCTCTATCTCTTTGTCCCTCAATTTTTCCAGTTGTTACAATATATTCAAGTTGTTCTCTTCTCATTACATGGCCAAAAAATGATGATTGTCTCTTCCTAACATTGGAGATTAGCTCTCTTTTTGCTTTGACCTTTCTCAGAACCTCTTCATTACTCTTCTTAGCTGTCCATGGTATTCTCAACATACTTCTGTAAAACCACATTTCTACAGACTCCAGTGATTTTCTTGTCTGTTGTCCTATTGTCCATGACTCGCATCCATATGTTAAGACTGGCTCTACGTAACATTTAAGAACTCTTTTTCTTGTTTCTATTGTCAAAAATGGATTGCATAGTATTTTCCTCATTTTTTGGAAAGCTGCTTTTTGCCTGAGCCATTCTACGTCTCACCTCTTTTGTACATCTTCCGTCTGAGGTTAACAAAGTTCCCAAATATTTAAATTCATTTACCTGTTTTAATATTGTTCCACTTGTCTTTATTTTGCACTGAGGTGGTGTCTTTTTCTTTGTTGTTACCATTACCTCTGTCTTTTTGCTATTTAGGCTGAGTCCTTTATTTTTGCTTTCCTTCACTATAATGTCCAACATTTCTTGTAACTCATTTTCACTCTTAGCGATTAATACTGTATCATCAGCATACCGTAGACTATTTATATTATGACCTCCAATTGTTATTCCAGGCATGCCCCTTATGGATCTTAAAATAATCTCACTATAAATATTAAACAAATCTGGTGACAGCACACAACTTTGTCTAACACCCTGTTTTATTTGTTGAAACATTCCCAATTGGTTTCCAATTTTTCTGGCCGTTGTTTGTTGCCAATACATGTTCTTTATTATTCTTAGATCTTTGCTGTCTATGTTTATGCTTTCTAAAATGTTTATTATTTCTTGGTGCTTTACTTTGTCAAATGCCTTGGTGTAATCTATGAAACATAGGTATAGATCTGTTTTCACCTCTATGGCTCTTTCTACTAAAGATCTTATGATATACATGGCATTGCTTGTTCCTTTATCTCTAACAAAACCACACTGTTCATCGCTAATTTCTGGACTGATTTTGTTTCGCACTCTTCGCATGATGATTCTTAGTAATATCTTAGTCATATGACTCATAAGGCTTATTGTGCGATGATCATCGCATTCAATCGCATCCGATTTCTTTGGTAGGGCTATGAATATTGATTTGAGCATGTCGTCTGGTATATATCCGCTGTTGTAGATATCATTCAATATTTTTGTTATTATTTCTATTCCAAAATCACCCATGGCTTCAATCTCTTCTTTAGTTATATTATCTGGTCCAGGAGCTTTGCCTGTTTTCATATTGTGCAAAAATGTATTCGTGTTACTAAAAGAGGCAGATGAAGAAAGAAAGATTATAATACTAAATTGGTAAAAGGCAGTTCTGATTTGTAGGGTAATTGTAAAGAGGAGGTGGGATGGAATACTTAGTTGTCTCAGGGAAAATAGAGGATCAGAGAGGTAGTTGTACACAAGGGAAAACGATGCTTGGTGATTTGATGGTGTGGCATGGGAAAAGATCAATGGTAGAACTATTGCACAGTGCACAAGGTCAATGATTATGGAGGAATCTGTATCTGGCGTGTCTCTGCATGAACCATAAATGAATGAATAATGACAATATGATATCTGGCGTGTCTCTATGTGGACCATAAATGAATGGATAATGACAATATGATATTTGGCATGTCTCTGCATGAACCATAAATGAATGAATAATGACTATGGTTATGGAATTATGGTATCACTGCAAACGAATTAAAATCCATAATTACTCATCCGCCCGTGCCAGTGGAATCATCTGAATTACTATCTCATCTCCCAATTAAAGAAAGGTAGCTGTAGTCCCTATCATAGCAGCCTCAGCACACGCCAAAAAAAGACATAAGGCGAAACCGCACAGAAAGTGAACACAGCCATCTGTTCTCCATCATACAATATCATCATTCATCGCAACAATCGGAATATCGAAACACGATCAAAACAGATGAAATGCACAGAGCACTTAACTCAGTAGCTCCTGCAACAAGCTGGACTTGGAATTTGAGGAAACTGCAACAAGGAACACTTTTCAGACATAAGCTTTAATGGTTTCTGCCGCCTATCCATCATATTGACCGAAAGTTTACGTCCTCCTGAAAATGATGATTTTTTTAAAATGTATAGCGCTTGATGATGCTAGGACATCACCTTGACTCCAAATCCGAACATATGAAACACAGTTAGTCATCGGACTATCCCTGTCGCACATCAAACAACAGACTGTAAGATCTCCCTGCAATGTGAATGTGTGGAATTTTGAAACCCTCCTGACTAACATGAACCCTCGGGAGTCACCCTGGTGCTGCTAAGTCATGTACGAAACTCAATTCCACCTTTCACTATTAGTGTACAGCCATTATGATGACATAGCGCACACAACAATGACTACGCCCATAAAATCCTAATTACTATAATAAAAGTGGCCAATAGCGCATGTAAAGATGACAATATGATATCTGACATGTCTCTGTGTGGACCATAAATGAATGAATAATGACAATATATCTAACATGTCTCTGTGTGGACCATAAATGAATGGATAATGACCATATATCTAACATGTCTCTGTGTGGACCATAAATGAATGAATAATGACAATATATCTAACATGTCTCTGTGTGGACCATAAATGAATGAATAATGATAGAATATGAAATATTCCTGGTTGGAACAAAAGATAGTTCTATTATGGTAATGGGGTACATTCTGCTGACCTGTTGTAAAAGCAAAGGCATGGACTAGCCAATGAAATGACATCCACTTTTCAAGAATTACACCGACATTATTTATATAGAGCATTACAGCAAGAGCAATCTGGCTGCCAGAAAAAGCCTGTCCCTTTTCCTAAATACCTCCCCCTCCCCTGTCCCAAATGTGTTTTGGCCTGTTGACCATCTAGGGTTGTGAGGAGGCAGACAATTTTGTCCAGGCAACCACCGTATTTGTGGCCTACTCTTTTCAATTTTAACTGCCAAGGGTTCTGTAACATGTTTGCGTGCACATGTTTATTCCTGTGTATTGCCGTTATCTGAGAGAGCTAGACATCAGATTTCACTTCCCCAAGAGATCAGGGGAAAGTAACGTTATGAAGAAACTACTGATTAATTTTTCCTATTTTTTTCAAACCACCATTTCTGGTGGGCTTGGAGAATTTGAACCCGGATCCTTCCTGTAATGAAGCCAATATCATACCTCTAGACTACCCAGTCCCCCCATCTTATACTCATGAAGCTGTATAGTATACATGTGTATATGATTATTTTCTGCTGACATCACACCAGCTTTACTGTAAGTTTTGTATGTTATACTTGTACTATAATGTACAGTTCTTTGACCTGTTTGATATAATCTTCAATAATGTCTCTTCCATTGACATTACAAAACTGGACATGTCTGTTTAGCACATTAAAGCTACTTTCCTTTACCATAAGTCTCTTAGCATACAGACATTTATGTTTTATGAGTATTAGCTTCTCCTGTGGCAAGTATTATTTGTGTTTGATGCCTTCTTGCATGTGGTCTAGGATATCATATGCTATTTTTCACTTACAATATTTCCAATTTCCTATTAGTTTTTTGGAGTGTAACCCCATTGTAAACAAGGTATGTCTGTATAGATTATACGTAGGGAGGTCAAAAAGTAATGCACACCAATTTTTTTTCTCGGAAACTATTCGGGCAAAATGTGTGAAATTTTCACAGATTGTAGCTGAACATCCCTTTTACACTACCTATTTTTCAACATAATCTCCGTCCAAGCGTATTGCCTTACGCCAACGCGAAACTAGGTCATGAATGCCTCATTTGTACCAAGTTTTGTCCTGCTCGCGTAGCCATTTTTTAACTGCACGGATCACATCCTCATCATTGTCAAAGTGTGTCCCACGCAGGAATTTTTTGAGTGGTCCAAACAGATGGAAATCTGAGGGAGCCAGATCAGGGCTGTAAGGAGGATGGGGCAGTACATTCCAACCAAATTTGTTGATTGCTTCCCGTGTTACCAGACTTGTGTGAGGGCGTGCATTGTCATGTTGAAGCAACAAATCTGCAGATGGCTTATTAGGCCGAACTCTGTGGAACCGATTTTTGAGTTTTGTCAGTGTATTGATGTAAGCTGTCGATTTGATTGTCTCACCTCTTGTCATTACATCAACAAGAATCACACCATCAATGTCCCAGAAGACAGTGATCATCACCTTTCCGGCTGATGGAGATGTTTTGAATTTTTTTCTTTTTGGTGACTGCGGATGATGCCATTCCATTGACTGCATTTTTGTTTCAGGCTCATAATGATGTGCCCACGTTTCGTCACCGGTAACAATTTTTGACAAAAACATTTCTCCTTCAACACCGAAATGCTCCAACAATTCAGAACAGAATGTTTTCCTTTGAATTCTGTGATCATTTGTTAGGCACCGAGGAACCCATCGAGCGCAAATCTTTGAATATCCGAGAGTTTTAAAAATTGCGATTGCACTTCCCTTGCTGACTGTAAGCTGCAATGCCAATTGCTGACTAGTGATACGCCTATCCTTACGAATAATGGCATCAGCCCGGTGTAACATGTCTGTGCTGTTAGCCGAGGCAACACGTCCAGAACGCGGTAAATCATGCAGCTCCACTCGTACACTTTCTGCAGCTTTAATTCTCTGAACCCAGCGACTAACTGTGCTCCTATCGACTGCAGAACATTTGTACACTGCACACAGTCGTTTATGAATGTTTGCCACAGTTTCTTTTTCCGCAACCAGAAATTCTATGACAATTTGCTGTTTGTAACGGACATTGTTGACAAGCTCCATTTTAACGGTTCATAGATTGCGTAATATTTATCAGAATGCTGTGCAATTTGGTGCACATAATTGGAACATGTCATATTCCAAGTGTGAAAAATTTCATATTCCTATCTTTATTATTAGCCGAGAAAAAAATTGGTGTGCATTACTTTTTGACCTCCCTTCGTATATGAGTGCCTCATCTTATAAGATGCATTGTCCTAGACTGAAACAATTTTGTCCAAAGTTTTTGTGCATTTTTCAGATGTTGGTCAGGAAATCCACCAGAGCGACCGTCTATGGCAGAAGTTGTTAGAATTATGAACCATATGTACCAAGTACGTGCTGGAAGGTTGTGTGTTTGTAGCTTTTCTATAATATGCACTCACACATTGCACAGAAGAACACATACTCCATGACTGTACTGGATATAGTAAACTGAAGAAAATCCATTGGCCCATAGATACAACACTCCAGACAAAACTATGTGGGCCACTGCAAGAATTACAAAAGACAGTAAAATTTATACAGGAAACGACATTGCAGATATAGACAATACTTCAGGCAAACATTAGATGGATGTATGGACGGACAGACAGATTGATTTTACAGTAGGAAGCAGATAAACACTTTGTTCACACTTTACAGTAGGATGTCAAGGTATGCTGTTGGAAGCAGGTAAACATTGATTATATTGTACACACTTCCACAGTTCTGGATATAGTTCCAAGTTTAAACTAACACATACTAAAAGTGTATGAATTTTCACTAGGTGATAGTATGAAAGAGCATTAATCATTGAGAGATTGTATGAAAGAGCATTACTCATTGAGAGATTGTATGAAAGAGTTATTGAAACTGATGGTTTTATTTCTAAATTGATGAACAGAGAATCAAGAAGGTGTATGGCCTCAATGATGACACTCCCCATCAAGGCCAGCTCCTTGTCGTGGGGATGGGGCTTAACAGTCACCAGGGACTGAAAACCAAGACTGGCCAGGCCTTCCTACACCCGTGCAAGACCACAGTCTGCTCTAGCAATTTTAAGTGCTGAAGTCGGAGGCAACCAGCCAAAAGGCGCACTACAAAAATCAGGATGCCACGCACTCACGCCAATGGGAAGCATGCCTATAACTGCAAATCGATATGGCACTCGCCCTGTGATGGACACTCAGGCAGGTGCAGCGCCGGGCCCTCAGCCTCGAAAGGGCCCAACCTATATTACTGGATGTCCTTCTCAATCGCTCTGTGGAGTCAGGGGGCGAGAGAATAGAGTTACTGGCCAACCCAAAATAAGACCACTCAAAATAATGCACTGGAATGCTGAAGGCATCAACAGCAAAAGAGATGGGTACAGTAAAAAGATAGAATTAGAAAATATCCTGCATGAAGAACAAGTAAGCATATGCTGTTTGCAGGAAACCCATCTAAACAACGACATAGCCTTGAAGATTAGGGGATACCAGTGCTACCGATCTGACAGGAAAAACAGACAAAAGGGCGGAATACTGACTCTTGTAAGGAACAACATTAATGCATGTCAGATTGAAGTGTATATGGATGGGGCGGAATATCAAATACTGCACCTCAGGACAGGAAATACAGACTTCCATCTACTAAACTACTACTGTCCGAGTGACCGCCCACTAGCACTAGACACAATTACATTAAAAGAAAGAATAATTGTATGTGGAGACTTTAACAGCCATTCACAGAGCTGGGGCTATGAAGATATGGACAAGAGAGGTGAAGAACTTGAAAATTGGCAGGATGACAATGGGCTTATACTATTAAACCAGGCAACAGATCCACCAACATTCTATTCCAGATCATGGCATACCACATCTACACCAGACCTTGCTTTCCATTCACCAGACCTGGATTGGAATATCACACGTATTGTTGGGAAACAACTTGGAGGCAGCGACCACCGACCTGTCTTTTTAGTGGTGCAAAATGAGGCCGTCAGGGAGAGCAGCACTCTCTCCAGATGGAATTACAAAAAGGCAGACTGGAAAATGTATCAACATTACACCAGTGTACTGACTAAAGATCTAAATACAGACAGAGACATCAACAAAATAGTTGATGAATTCAGTAGACTAATAATACAAGCTGCCAGTGAAACAATACCCAGAGGGGCACGGAAACACTACAAACCATACTGGAATAGTGAACTAGAGCAACTGCACAATGACATGGAAACATCTCGAAAACAAGCAGAAAATAACCCCTGCCAGGAACACCACAATAACTATCAGCATGCTAAAGCCAAATTTCAATGGGCTAAACTACAAGCCAGACGGAGAAGTTGGAAAGAGAAAACAGAGTACATGAATCTAGAACGAGACACAAGAAAAGTGTGGAAGCTTGTAAAACAGCTGAATGATGAGGGTACAGAAGGGAACACAAAAATTACACTGAAGAAGGATGGAAACATTCTAACAGGTAAACATGCAGCAAATCACTTTGCAGACTCCTTTGCAAATGACAACAATATTGAAATTAGCCTAGAGAAACGTCAAGAGACCCGTCTAAAACAACAAAATGCAAGACAAGAAGAGACTGCACATGAAGTCATGGAAATACCCATTACACAAAGAGAGCTAGAGCTGGCAATATCCAAATTAAAAATGAAAAAGTCACCAGGTAGTGATGGAGTGTCTAATGAAATGATTAAGAACTTGGGAACTGCAGCTAAAGCAAAACTACTGCAGATCTACAACATTTGCTGGATCACAGGTAAAGTGCCACAGGCATGGAGAGAAGCAATTATGATACCATTACTAAAGCCAGGAAAAGATGGTTCAATGACATCCAGCTATAGACCAATCAGCCTTACAAGCTGTTTGTGTAAAACAATGGAACGTATAATCAATCTCAGACTGCAGTGGTACCTGGAAAGTGAAAATCTCCTTGTCCCACAACAAGCAGGCTTTAGACAGTGTTACTCTACCGAAGATCAGGCAACCTATCTTTCCCAGGAAATTGAGGATGCGTTTCAAGAAAAGAAACTGGTACTAGCAGCATGGATAGACCTAAAGAAAGCATTTGATAAGGTATGGAAGGAAGGGCTTTTGAAGAAACTGAGAAATTATGGAGTAAATGGCAGGATGTACAAATGGGTCAAAGCATACCTGCATAACAGGAGAGCCAGAGTGCAACTGGATGGTCTTAAGAGTAAGAAGGTCTTACTGCGCCAGGGCGTTCCACAGGGAGGGGTACTATCTCCAACACTTTTTCTGATCTACATCAATGACCTAGTTACTGAACTACCACATGGTATCAAAGTGGCAATGTATGCAGATGACTTGGTAATGTGGTGCACAGAGGAGTATGCAACAGTGGCCTCCAAATTGTTACAAAGAGCTATGAATGCACTGAATTCATGGACAAATAGATGGTGTATCAGCATCAATACAGACAAATGCAGTACTACACTTTTCACTCTTTCCCCAAAACAAAAAGCAGGAGCCATCTATATAAACAATGAGCCTGTGAAAGAAGACATACAGGCTACGTATCTCGGAGTTACATTTGATAACAAACTATCTTGGAAACAGCAGATAAATAAGGCAACCCAAAAAGCAAGGAGAAAATTGGCTATTCTAAGAAAGCTGTGTGGAACTACGTGGGGTGCGAGTGGGAAAATACTCAGTAAAGTTTACCAACAGAGTATACGCCCACATTTAGAATATGGATCATCTGCATGGTGTTCAGCATCAAACACCACACTTCAAGAACTGGATAAAGTACAAAACCAGGCACTTAGGGTCATCACAGGAGCAATGAAATCAACACCAATATTAGAGATGGAGAAATTGTGGAGGATACCAGCACTGAGAGAACGGAGGGACACAAAGGTGCTGATACAGGCAGAAAAATTTGCTTGCATGCCGAGACATCCAATGAAGGACCGATTCCAAAATCTTGCATTGGGACGACTTAAGAGAAGCAGTTTTATCCACCAAGCCAAGCGTATTAGTAGACAAACACCAGACATGCCAAGAGCTGTTAACCCCCTACTGCCCATACCAGAACAGACTCCCTGGACAGAGGAATCTGGATTATCAGTTCAAATACGGACAGAAGTGAAAGGAATAGTTGATAAAGAGGAACAGAATAGTCTACAGCGAAAAACAATAACTCTCAGTTTCCTGGATGAAGAATACCCACAAGACCTATGGATTCGTGTGTATACAGATGGATCAGCACAGAATGCAGTAAAAAATGGGGGAGCAGGTGCATATATAGAATACCCAAATAACACTAGGGATATGAATAAAATAGCAACAGGGAAATATTGTCACAATTATGATGCAGAAATACAAGCAATAAAGTTAGCAATAGAAAAACTGCTGAACATTAATCTTAGCCCGCAGCCTGTAGTGTTTTTGACAGATGCAAGATCAGTACTCCAGGCACTACAATCCAGAAAATTACCACATCTGCAGACCTTATTGACTGAACTCTGCAAGCACCACAGGGTTGCCCTGCAGTGGATCCCATCTCACTGTGGAATACCAGGAAATGAGAAAGCAGATCAGTTGGCAAAGGAAGGTTCAACAGGCACACAACTAGATACACCTGTTACATACCATCATAAGAAACAGATAATCAAATCAATCAGAGGACCACAAGCCCCAAATCAGGATGCCTTTTATAATATGAATAGATATGAACAAGTTATCATTATACGTCTCAGAACAGGACACAATCGACTCCATAGTCACATGTATACAAAATTCAAGATCGGCACCTCAACTACTTGTACATGTGGACAGGCGCCCCAGACTGCTGAACACATACTTCAAGACTGCACTGAATATAGTAGACTGAGGAAAATCCATTGGCCCATAGATACAACACTACAGACAAAACTATATGGGCCACTGCAAGAATTACAAAAGACAGTAACATTTATACAGGAAACGACATTGCAGATATAGACAATGCTTCAGGCGAACGAAAGATAGATAGATAGAATGATGACACTTAAGACCAGCCTATAATTTTTCAGTGTAAACGCATGGCAAACATGATTGAATAATAAGTAGGATATCAAGACTTATTGTTGAAGATCTATTATTTGTGTATCTTGTAATTAGTATGTTCGTTTAATAGATAGACACACGACTCATCATTGTAGTAACAAGATACAACAGTATTATTTCTTAATCTCCATATTGCATAAAAACATTCTTCTAACTCAATTAGCAATGTTCTATATTCTGTTCTGTTACCTTGTAGAACCAATCGGCGGTGTTTATACAAGTAACTGGTCCGAGTTCTAGCCGTGGTGTATACAATGCTGATCTTGAACATCGCGCTGTCTGTTGTCACAGCGAGTTGGCGGATTGTTAGAATTGTAACCACGGGTTTGAAATAATTGTTTGTGCACATTTCGTTAACCACCGTTGTAGATAAAGTCTTTAATCTGCTGGCTTTGTTTGTGACACTGGAAGCTAATGACCTAACTGCCTAACTTGTGTAGACGGTTGGTTCGGGGCAAATTGTGCGTTACAGTGTCACTACTAAAATCGCTCAGCTTGTGACAGGGCTACAGGGACATGCACAAACGGTGACAGTTGTCGGCGAGAACGTTTCGGACCCCAGTGTCAGTACTTTGATCTAGTTTGCAAATACGCCTAGGGATCTGGACCTACAGATCCGGACAGTTTCATGGTCTAATCAACATGTTACGGATTGAAGGGGCGATAGTTGCAAATATCTGCTCCATCTCCATTGGCGGGGGTCGGAATGTGGCTCTCAAACAGAACGCAAACCAGACCGACACACTTAATGCTTGTTAATACAGTGGACGGGTGTGGACCAGAGGCCGCAGTTAATGGCAAAACAAAGACCAATCTTTATGACAATGACTGCACACACACACACACAATTGAGAAGTGGAACCAATTCTGTTTACTGGTATCTGAACTTTGACACGTCCCAGAAGACTCACACCATTCGAATTTATCATCGCGCTAGCACTATGATTCGGGTAAAGAATGACACTCCAAAGGCTTTCTCTGACAGTGGCGGTGTAGTGTTCCAGTATAATAATATATCATACCCAAATAATTCTGTGAACACTATTGTGGTCACCATACAATGGCACACAGTAAGTTTGAGTTCTCACTGACCTTTTCGCAGGACGAGAGTGCACTGACGGTGTGTGAGGTGCAAACATTTACAGACACCTGTTGTCTGGACGGGCATTCTTGGTCGTTTTGTACAGTGTGTGGTGGGAGTAGCAAAGGCTGCACCGTCATCATCGGTACGTGTCACTTCAACTGTTCACATGGGATTTATGGACACGACTGCTCCGGGTCTTGTCTTAGTGTCAGGTCCTTATGTGAGGAAAATCCGGAAAATGCCAACATTGCAAACATCCTGGCTATACCTGTGATGACACGTGTTCTGATGTTGGGTTACAGTGTTGTTCCAATTTTGGGTTACAGTGCGAACAGACGTGTTCTGATGGCTGTGACATCATATGTGACACATAAAGAGCAGACTGTACGCGCAAGGAAGCGTACTACGGGCCAGACTGCACTATGGGGGCCGGCGTCTCGTATGTCGATGATCCCCACGTTAAGAAGAGTCTGCCGACTACAACAAACCCAAACATATGGATACCTTAATGTGTACTGGATATTTTCTTTCTGTGCTGGACATGGTTCATTTTTTGGAGTGTTTCATTGCTAGCCAAGGCTCATATCTTGGCTTGTGTGTGTGTGTGCTGGCCATGGCTCATATCTTGGTGTGTGTCATGTTAGTCATATCTCATATCTTGGAGTGTCCGTGTTAATCATGTCTCATATCTTTAAGTGTGTATGTGTTTAGTTATATCTCATATCTTAGTGTGTATCTGTGTTAGTCATGTGTCATATCTTTGTGTTTGGGGCTAGTGATATCTCATATCTCTGTGTGTATGTTTATGTTAGTCATACCTCATATCTTTGTGTGTGCATGTCTGTGTATGTCACATCTCATATCCTTGTGTTTGCATGGCTATGCTAGTCACATCTCATATCATTGTGTGTGCCTATCTATGTTGGTCATATCTCATATCTTTGTGTGCATGTCCATGTTAGACATGTGTAATTTCTTTGTGGGTGCATGTCTATGTCAGTCATATCTCATATCTTTATGTGCATGTTTATGTTAGTCATGTGTTATATATCTTGATGTATGCCAGTGTTAGTCATGCCTCATATCGCTATGTGCATGTATGTGTTTGTCACATCTCATATCTTTGTGTGTGCGTGTCTGTGTTAGTCACCTCTAGTGACTCGGGCAGATGGTGCTCGTAAACCTGAGAGGGCCGACCATCTAAGGGCAGAATCCCCCTACAGAAAAGATCACCTGCTGCCTTGCAGGAAGATTGGGGACAATCAAAGGCTAGGGAAAGCAAACCTGAATAAAATGCTGGCTGAAATCGGATGCACTGGGCCACTGGCGCAGAACACAGTGCAACGTTTTTAACGAGTGTTCAATCAGAGTGGATCTGGCAGACTCTAATTGTGATGTTCTGTTTTTAACACACCTAACCTGACAGCTGAGTTCATGTGAGGAGCTGGAATCCTACTCTGATTCGGTCCTGATCGCAGAGAGAGAGAGAGAGATACAAGTAACTCCTTGTGATCATAGGAAAGTTCTTTGACAATATCTAGTGGTTAGCTTATAATTCTATGTTCAATTCACATAATCTTTTTTCTTGTTATCCATAAGGGCGTTATAGAATCTCTAAGAAAATCTCTCATGCTGATAAATAATCTATTGTAATAACTCCATTGATCAATCTCTAAGAAAATCTCTCATGCTAATAAATAATCTATTGTAATAACTCCATTGATCAATCTCTAAGAAAATCTCTCATGCTAATAAATAATCTATTGTAATAACTCCATTGATCAATCTCTAAGAAAATCTCTCATGCTAATAAATAATCTATTGTAATAACTCCATTGATCAATCTCTAAGGAAATCTCTCATGCTAATAAATAATCTATTGTAATAACTCCATTGATCAATCTCTAAGAAAATCTCTCATGCTGATAAATAATCTATTGTAATAACTCCATTGATCAATCTCTAAGAAAATCTCTCATGCTGATAAATAATCTATTGTAATAACTCCATTGATCAATCTCTAAGAATTACTAGTTTCTATCCTGATGTTTCTACAGTTCCACTGATGACTTCTCAAAACTATTTTAATTCCTAACTTTAAAATGTGTATATCCCAAAAATCTGTGAGCGAACTGTTTTTAACTACCTAATTCTCCACTGCCTGGAGCAGTTTCCTAAATTAGTCTGACTTTACATTCATCTATCTATCTATTTACCTTTCGAGCCGTAGCTGGCGCATAGGGTGAAGATCAAGATACTCCCTCTCTTATCTGAATTTTTGTTCTAGCAGTTTTCTTTTAAAGATATTTTATCAAATCTCGCCATCTGTCTCTGTTCTGTGCAAGCAGCTCTATCTCATTGAGGGAGCCGATTCCTGCTGCTCTTGCCTCTCTCATCAATGTTCTTCTCAGTGTCTCTCTGGGCCTTCCTCTTTTCCTCTTACCTGTTGTTTCCCACATGAGGGCTTGCTTTGCTATTCAGTTATTATCTTATCTCATCACATGTCCAACATATGACCATCATCTTTTCTTGATTACTGAAGATAGCGGTTGATTGGCGATTTCTCTAATTTCCTCGTTTGTTTTGAATTCGTTCCACGCTATACCAAGTATTTTCCTTAGACATTTATTTTTGAATGTGTTCAACGTTGTTTCTAAATCTCTTGTTGTTTTCCAGCTTTCGCACGCATACGTAAGGGTTGATAGTACATTTTATTTGAATGGTCTAAGTTTCGTGTTTGTGTTGATGAGTTTTGATTTCCACAACTTTTCAAGGCTTCTGAAAGACGTTGCTGCTTTAGCTATCCTGATTCTAATTTCTTTGCTTGTATCCCCTTCTCGATCAATGTGACTTCCAAGATAGATAAAGTGATCGAACTCTTCCACTGGTTTGTTTTCCATGTATATTTTGTCGTCTGTTGGAATTAAGCTTTTCATGGCTTTAGTCTTTTCATGATTGATCTCAAGCCCAATTTTGCTGGCTATTGATAATAGTTCATTTGTGTTTTCCTGCATCATTTTTATCTAACTGCTGATGAGAACTATGTTATCAGCAAAGTCGAGGTCCTCCAAATGGTCTCCTTGTATCCATTCAATGCCTTTATTACCAGTGCAGCATTTCTTCATTATGAAGTCCATAACAACTCCAAATAACAAGGGCGATAAAATACATCCTTGTTTAACCCCAGTTTCTTTTGGGAAACATTCGCTCAGTCCTTCCTCTGTTCGAACTGCACATGTTTAACCATTATACATGTCTTTAATAATATTTATGATTTTTTATGGTAAGCCATATTACTTCAGAATTTTCAACAAAGAATCTTGATGAATACTGTCAAATGCTTTTTTGAAGTCAATGAAGTTCAGTACAAAAGGTTTTTGCTTTTCAATGTGTTCCTCCAATATAAGTCGTAGAGTAAAAATGTGGTCAAAGCAGCTTCTGCCTTTTCTAAACCCAGCCTGTTCTTCACGCATTACTGTATCTATTGAATCCTTTATTCTATTTAGGATGATTTTGCAGAATAACTTTGAGGCAACTCCAGTTGTTACAATCTCTAAGATTTCCCTTTTTTGAAATCTTAACAATGATTCCTTTTTTCCATTTATGAGGCTTCCAAATCTCTGCTTTCCAAATGATGTTGAACATTTTCTTGAGATGCATTAAATTATGGCTATCAATTGCCTTGACAATTGCTGACAAACACCTATACATCCAGTGGAACACCAATTCTAGACAAATCTGGATTAATGCTAACAACAAGCGCAGACATAAAAGCCCGTTGGGCAGAACACTTCAAAGAAATTCTTAACCGTCCACTACCTCACAGTTTAATAGATTTTGAAGCTGAAACACCAGCAGCAGAATTAGATGTAAATTTAGATGACTTCACCTTGAGTGAAATAGAAACCACCTTAAAGCTAATGGCCAATAACAAGGCTGCTGGAGAGGATAAGTTAACAGCTGAGATCCTCAAGGCAATTGATAGCCATAATTTAATACATCTCCAAAAAATGTTCAACATCATTTGGAAAACAGAGAAGACGCCTCATAAATGGAAAAAAGGAATCATTGTTAAGATCCCAAAAAAGGGCAATCTTAGAGATTGTAACAACTGGAGAGGCGTGACACTTTTGTCAGTTGCCTCAAAGTTATTCTGTAAAATCATCCTAAATAGAATAAAAGATTCAATAGATACAGTAATGCGTGAAGAACAGGCTGGGTTTAGAAAAGGGAGAAGCTGTCTTGACCACATTTTCACTCTACGACTTATATTGGAGGAACATATTGAAAAGCAAAAACCTTTTGTACTTAACTTCATCGACTTCAAAAAGCATTTGATAGTATTCATAGAGATTCTTTGTGGAAAATTCTGAAGCAATATGGTTTACCATCAAAAATCATAAATATTATCAAAGACATGTATGATGGTTACACATGTGCAGTTCGAACAGAGGAAGGACTGAGCGAATGTTTCCCAATAGAAACTGGGGTTAAACAAGGATGTATTTTATCGCCCTTGTTATTTGGAATTGTTATGGACTTCATAATGAAGAAATGCTGCACTGGTAATAAAGGCATCGAATGGATACAAGGAGACCATTTGGAGGACCTCGACTTTGCTGATGACATAGTTCTCATCAGCAGTCAGATAAAAACGATGCAGGAAAACACAAATGAACTATCATCAATAGCCAGCAAAATTGGGCTTGAGGTCAATCATGAAAAGACTAAAGTCATGAAAAGTTTAATTCCAACAAGTGACAAAATATACATGGAAAACAAACCAGTAGAAGAGATCGATCACTTTATCTATCTTGGAAGTCACATTGATCGAGAAGGGGATACGAGCAAAGAAATTAGAATCAGACTGGCTAAAGCAGCAATGTCTTTCAGAAGCCTTGAAAAGTTGTGGAAATCAAAACTCATTAGCACAAACACAAAACTTAGGCTATTCAAATCAAATGTACTATCAACCCTTACGTATGCGTCTGAAAGCTGGAAAACAACAAGAGATATAGAAACAAAGTTGAACGCATTCGAAAATAAATGTCTAAGGAAAATACTTGGTATAGAATGGAACGAATTCAAAACAAACGAGGAAATTAGAGAAATCGCCAATCAACCACTAATATCTTCAGTAATAAAGAAAAGACGATGGTCATACGTTGGACATGTGATGAGAAGAGATAATAATCGAATAGCAAAGCAAGCCCTCATATGGGAAACAACAGGTAAAAGAAAAAGAGGAAGACCCAGGGAGACACTGAGAAGAACATTGATGAGAGAGGCAAGAGCAGCAGGAATCGGCTCCCTCAATGAGATAGAACTGCTTGCACAGAACAGAGACAGATGGCGAGATTTAATAAAATATCTTTAAAAGAAAACTGCTAGAACAAAAATTCATATAGGAGAAGGTGTATCTTGGTCTACGCCCTATGGGCCGGTTACGGCTCGAAAGGTCAATAGATAGATAGAATTGCCTTGAGTATTTCAGCTGTTAACTTATCCTCTCCAGCAGCCTTGTTATTGGCCATACACTTTAAGGTGGTTTCTATTTCGCTCAAGGTGAAGTCATCTAAATTTACATCTAATTCTGCTGCTGGTGTTTCAGCTTTAAAATCTATTCAATTGTGGGGTAGTGGACGGTTAAGAATTTCTTTGAAGTGTTCCGCCCATCGGGCTTTTATGTCTACGCTTGTTGTTAGCATTAATCCAGATTTGTCTAGAATTGGTGTTCCACTGGATGTATAGGTGTTTGTCAGCATCTTTTGTACAGTATAGAGAGGTCTGCTGTCTCTTGTAATTGCAGCTTTCTCTGCCAAATTGTCTATATAAGCTCTTGTATCTCTTCTTGCTGAACTTTTCACTTTGTTGTCTAATTCTTTGTATGTTGCTTTTGCCAGGACCTTTGCAAGTTCTATCTTTACATTAGTCATGGCTCTCTTCGCTTCTCTTCTTTCTTTAATGTATTTCCATGTAGTGTCTGAAATCCAACCTCGTTTTTTTCATTTTCTTCAGTCCGGCACTTGCTTCTGCTGCTGTCATTAGTATTTTGCTCTGTGAGTTCCACATTTCATTGATATCTAAGTCTATTTCACAGAGTGCTGCATAACAATTATTTAGTTCTATGTTAAAATTGTTCTTGATGGCTTCATCTTTCAGTTTACAACTATCAATTTTATGTGTCGTTGATCTCTTCTGACTTTACATGCTTGCTGTTATTTCAAAAGTCTTTGAGGGAACTCTTAACTCCTACATTCTACCTTGAGGCAGGTTACTCAATTCCTCTGCTACATTCTTTCTGGTGTATCCCCCTAAAGCTTCAAAGGCGAATCTTCTCTAAAGTGTCAGTTTCCTGCTTTGCCATGTCAGCCACTCCCACCAGGCTAAGGATTATGGGAATCTATGGTTATAGTCCCTCTATCATTCGTCAGGGACCAATCACTATCTCATTAATTCCGCCTTATAATTATATCTCTAATCCTCATTACTTGAAGAGTCATGACGGCATATATCAATCACTCCTATTACAAGCTGCCATTGGCCTCCTAGACCAACCTAAGTTTCCTCCAAATTTACTTTGATCTCCCATTCTGTGGCTCTCTATCTTTTGATCTCCTACTCAGAGAGAGCTCTGATGTTTTCTACCACTGGACATCACAAGATGCCTACGCATCTGGAATCCTCCTGTACTGTTGTGATTACGTCACTTCATAGGCTGGTTATCTCCTAATGTTTCAGAGCCCGTCCAGTGATCTCACGGTTAAAGGTGTGCTGACAGTCTTAGCCTGCCCAACCTCAAACACCTGTTCGTGTTCGGGGGCCTCGGTAGCCATGTTGGGAAAACCACCCGACTGGACTACTGACGTTCGGACAACCCGTGTTCGATTCCCGCTGGGAGCAGGGTGAATTGTACTCGTGGTTGGGAAAAAAAAAATACCCCCACGGTCGACCCAGCCTTTGGCAGAAATGGGTACCAGGGTATTACCCTGGGAAGGTGAGGAATGTTGCCTTGCATCGTGAGTTTCGATGCTTGAAGCGACACTATCCAGAAATCTCCGAACATTTCTAGATAGGCGGCCAAGCACATATGGGTGGAAACTCGCATGCTAAGGTGCCGGTTCAAGTCTCGTGCTTTACCATTACCTGTTCGTACTGAGTCCAATGATCTCATGTCAAAGGTGTGCTGACAGTATAAGCCTGCCTAACTTCTAACACCTGTTTGTACAGAGTACACCACCATTCTCCGTTGCCTTACATAACCTCCCCGGGTTAGTGGCAAATCTGTCGAGGGCTTCGGCATTCAGATTGAACGCCTGTTCTCTCCTCCAGCTTAATCTCATAGCTTGTTACATTTCACTGTTCTGAGTTCGGTGGACTGATTTATGCTAATTCTTAATTCTCCTTTGATATTCTACACCAACCACAACTTATTCTTCCTCTCACGTTCATCATATTCTTCTTCTATTCTTCCTCTGTTTGCCATTTTATCCTTCCTGGATCAGTTACACTATAAAATATTTCAAAATATTTAACACAATAATAAATGGGATATAAAGACATATCCAAATATTTAACACGATAATAAATGGAATATAAAGACATATCCAAATATTTAACACGATAATAAATGGAATATAAAGACATATCCAAATATTTAACACGATAATAAATGGGATATAAAGACATCCAAATATTTAACACGATAGTAAGTGGTATATAAAGACACATCCAAATATTTAACATGATAGTCAGTGGTATATAAAGACATATCCAAATATTTAACATGAAAGTCAGGGGTATATAAAGACATATCCAAATATTTAACACGATAATAAAAACAATGCAAAATTGTCTGACAAACATTGGTCAAGTAAAACATAACATCAATCAGACAAGATAAGCTCCTGTTAAATTTACTAGATAAAGGTACCTTCACATATTATAGCGTGTGTGGCTTATGGTGTTAGTGCCCATATTTTCCATTGGCCTTTGGGACATTTATGGGTAATGTGATTCGTTTCATGTTAAATTACCCAAAGAAAATCTGTGGCATCCGATTTCAAAGACTAAAAATAGAAATTTGAACCTAGGCCCTCCTGGCCAGTATGCTAACTACTTCACTAGGAGCCAGTAGTAGGGTGTGATAAACACTCCAAGGTATGGTGACAGCTTTACAAGGAAGGAACACAACACAATACTGACGTTTCGGCCTGTGGCCTTCTTCAGAATACAGGGACAACGACAACAAACAGTGAAGCACAATTATCTAAAACACTACATGTTAGATGATCAAGTGGAGGGAGAGGAAAGTAGGATGTTGAAATAAGAAAGGAGAGAGAGAGAGAGATGTGTATGCTACATGAGGAGAGGTAGGATGAGCGACGAGATATAAAATAGAAAGATGGGGAAGATCACGAGACTCAAGAGTCGACCTACATTAGTAAAAAGAGAAAAAATGTATCATAAAAAGTATATGAAAATAAATTAGCTTGAGCAACCTGTCTGTCCTCCGTGAATGAATACATCAGAATGACTTGGTATGTTCAGACTATGTCCGTAAGGCACCATGTGAGGTATAGATAAACAATGAAGGACCTGGGTCGTGGGATGACAACTATGAAGGGGGGAGGAGGGGGGGATAGGCATACTGTGTAAACAAAAGTCGATGGTCAGGGGAAAAAATAGAAGCCCGAAACAAAGGCCATGGAAGGGCAAAACTATGTGCCAACAATGAGCCCGGGGGGAGGGGAAGAGGGAGATAAGTGGCCTCATAAATCTACTCAGACAATGCATGAGGGTACCCCTGCAAATGGTGTAAAGAAAGGGTGAATAAAAAGACAAGGTAGTGAACTAGGAGATGAGTAAGAGAGATAGTCTCTACAGCTTGGATAGGCTGGAAATGGATGAGTGAGGAGGTAGGTCAAAGGGGGGAGGGAGAGGGCGGAAGTATATACCAGAAAAAGAGATAGGGAGAGGAAGAATAAGAAAACCGGTATAAGTAAAGTGGGTAGGGAGAAGGGCGGTAGAGTGATGGAGGGGTGGTACGCAAGAGATTAGTACATAGAGAGGTAGAGAAGTCTCAGAGGTGGAGATATGGTGAGGAGGGATAGTAGGGATAAGGGATTAGTGACTACAAGAGAATAGAGAAGGAAGGGGTGAGCTGGGAGTAGATCAGTAGAGAGGAAGTGGGAAGGACGAGGATCAGTAGAAGTGGGCAGAGAGGTAATATAGTGATAAGGAGGTGATACTGTTCTCTTCCCCAATGGCCCTTTTGAGATCAGAGAGGGATTCACTTTGCACATCGCGTAACATCATTTATGCCATCATTTGTAAGCGATGCAAGTTGACCTACATCGGTCAATCTGGACGACATATCGGTGATCGATGCCGTGAACACCTCTATGACATCACCCGAGATGCGAGCACTCCTGTAGCAGCCCACTTTAACTCGAGGGGTCACAGGGGGAAGGCTGATGTCTTAGTCACCAGCCTAATATCATGCTCCTCTGATAACCACAGTCGTCTGAGACTGAGTCAGAGGCTACCCCAACGAGCGATCAGACGATTCTCATGAGTGAGACGACTGTGGTTATCAGAGGAGCATGATATTAGGCTGGTCCTTCATTGTTTATCTATACCTCACGTGGTGCCTTATGGACATAGTCTGAACATACCAAGTCATTCTGATGTATTCATTCACGGAGGACAGACAGGTTGCTCAAGCTAATTTATTTTCATATACTTTTTATGATACATTTTTTCTCTTTTTACTATTGTAGGTCGACTCTTGAGTCTCGTGATCTTCCCCTCTTTCTATTTTATATCTCGTCGCTCATCCTACCTCTCCTCATTAAGCATACACATCTCTCTCTCTCTCTCCTTTCTTATTTCAACATCCTACTTTCCTCTCCCTCCACTTGATCATCTAACATGTAGTGTTTTAGATAATTGTGCTTCACTGTTTGTTGTCGTTGTCCCTGTATTCTGAAGAAGGCCACAGGCCGAAACGTCAGTATTGTGTTGTGTTCCTTCCTTGTAAAGCTGTCACCATACCTTGGAGTGTTTATCACACCCCACTACTGGCTCCTTGCTACCAGCTTTACCGCAGCATTGAAATTATTTGCCTGTTCCCTAACTACTTTACTACCACTGCTTAGTTTATATACTAATGTTAATTTAATTTGCAAATCTATTGTGTGTGTGTGTGTGTGTGGACTTCTGAATTTGTTTTACCTATTTTATTTTTTGTCTAGTTCTTCCAGGGTGGTGATGAGTCTCTAGTTATATCACGATCACATGAGGTGGATGATGATGAGGAATATGGTAAGGTCTTGTCTAAATCAGTTTGCTTCCATGCAGCAGCTTTAATGTTAAGTATTTGTGCACTAGGTTTTAACTTGAACAAAAAATATGTCTTTTTTTATAAGAAAACTTTTATTTGAAATGTATTATCAGTGACTTTTAATGTGTATCTCATCTATCAGTTATCCGTCGTTATCAGCTATCCGTTGGTATTTGCTCATTGATGTTATGATGTGACGATAATGCTTAATTGAATCTTGCCTCGTCTCCTTGGACGGTCATCACTCGCACCATCAGCCCCCTGTATTATCAAGCTCTCAGGGGTGGCGTTGAATAGGGACGGGCTTTGACCAGCTGATTACTTCTCTGGGCTCGGGCTCGGTCGGTTAACTCGTGCTTGGCAACTCGCTTCGCCCGTGCCTTGATTTCTTGTAGCTTCCTGCTGACCGGTCATGAATGAATGAAAGGGAGCTGACACGGTTTCCACCATGTGAACGTAGTACTCCTGTTTTAGTTGTTATTGTTGTGCCGCGACAATGTAAGACTTTGTAATTTTCTCCCCTAAGTTTGGTTATGCTAGACGTCATCTGATACTGTGGAATACACAACAAGACTTCACTCGAAAGACAAACTGGCTTTATTGTGAACTGGACTACCACGGACAAGGGGTAGGGTTCGATCCCAACCGACGGCTTCCGGGTTCACCCAGCCTTAAATGGGTACCGGATTTTTTTCTGGGAAAGTAAAGCAGCACGGGCGTAATACTGACCACATTACCCCAAAAAATCATGTGCTGAAGGTCTGTAAAATATAGGGTCACTAACACCATATTTCCCTATATGCCACTTGGCATGACAGGGGTACTTTACTTTTACTTTATATTCCTGGGCGCCGAACTTCAACATTTTACAAAATATCATGACCACATTGACTGGACTTATGGTCACACACACGCACATTGCCCAGCAGCAATGTTACTCGCCATTACTGGGCGCTAGGTTTAAACATGTGACTACCTAACCTAATGTGAACTGTTCCCCATTGATCAGCTCACTGCTTAAAATTTTACCGTCGATCACTTCTACTGTTTCACGACTCGTTATTTCTAACACAGCTACTTCCTTGGGCCATCATCAGCCCGCTGTATGCCTCGAGGTTAACTTTGACTAATGGAAACTTGTTAGATCTTAAACTTAGTAGTCTACAACTATACTTGCGCTTGCTGTACCTAGACGTGTGTCTTCTCGGATCTACACCTCAGTCCTATCTGAAAAAGCTCTTGATTTTTCGTGTCTTGTCCTTAAATATGGATCTTCTATTCCAATAAAAAAAATCACTTCCTCTAATTTCCATCCAATCTACTTAATCTATGCGTCTAGTTTCGCATCTCTCAACTCACATGTTATCCACGGATGACAATTAACATTTTTCCCTTGGACTCCGTATTCCCGTCTGCCTGTTCACCTATCCCTCACTTGGCACATTATCATCTCCCGCTTATTTCTCATGATTTCCGCCTTCTCGCGGCTACA
This sequence comes from Megaustenia siamemsis, assembly GCA_032433765.1. Lineage (NCBI taxonomy): Eukaryota > Metazoa > Mollusca > Gastropoda > Stylommatophora > Ariophantidae > Megaustenia > Megaustenia siamemsis. The sequence continues at coordinate 99,735,684 of JAVIAB010000047.1, read as the reverse complement.
GAAATGTAAAAAAAGTATGATGTAATAAGTTCTCAAGCACTTTTCCAAATAGGCGTGAGCTGAAGACTTTTTAAAACTACAGCATAGCCCATATAGATTTACTAGCTATCGACTATTTAAAACTTTACCACAGACCATATAGATTTACTAGCTAAAGAATATTTAAAACTGTAGCACAGACCATATAGATTTACTAGCTGAAGACTATTTAAAACTGTAGCACAGACCATATAGATTTCCTAGCTAAAGACTATTTAAAACTTTAGCACAGACCATATAGATTTACTAGCTAAAGAATATTTAAAACTGTAGCACAGACCATACAGATTTCCTAGCTAAAAACTATTTAAACCTGTAGCACAGCCCATATAGATTTACTAGCTAAAGACTATTTAAAACTGTAGCACAGACCATATAGATTAACTAGCTAAAGACTATTTAAAACTGTAGCACAGCCCATATAGATTTACTAGTAGAAAGACTATTTAAAACTGTAGCACAACCCATATAGATTTACTAGCTAAAGAATATTTAAAACTGTAGCACAGACCATATAGATTTCCTAGCTAAAGACTATTTAAAACTGTAGCACAGCCCATATAGATTTACTAGCTAAAGACTATTTAAAACTGTAGCACAGCCCATACAGATGGGCTAGCTGAAGACTATTTAAAACTGTAGCACAGACAATATAGATTTACTAGTTAAAGACTTTAAAACTGTAGCACAGCCCATATAGATTTACTAGCTAAAGAATATTTAAAACTGTAGCACAGACCATATAGATTTACTAGCTAAAGACAATTTAATACTGTAGCACAGACCATATAGATTTACTAGCTAAAGACTATTTAAAACTGTAGCACAGACCATATAGATTTCCTAGCTAAAGACTATTTAAAACTGTAGCACAGCCCATACAGATGGGCTAGCTAAAGACTATTTAAAACTGTAGCACAGACCATATAGATTTACTAGTTAAAGACTGTTTAAAACTGTAGCACAGCCCATATAGATTTACTAGTTAAAGACTATTTAAAACTGTAGCACAGAACATATAGATTTACTAGCTAAAGACTATATAAATTAGCACAGACCATATAGATTTCCTAGCTAAAGACTATTTAAAACTGTAGCACAGCCCATATAGATTTCCTAGCTAAAGATTATTTAAAACTGTAGCACAGACCATATAGATTTCCTAGCTAAAGATTATTTAAAACTGTAGCACAGACCATATAGATTTACTAGCTGAAGACTATTTAAAACTGTAGCACAGACCATATAGATTTACTAGCTAAAGACTATTTAAAACTGTAGCACAGCCCATATAGATTTACTAGCTAAAGACTATTTAAAACTGTAGCACAGACCATATAGATTAACTAGCTAAAGACTATTTAAAACTGTAGCACAGCCCATATAGATTTACTAGCTAAAGACTATTTAAAAATGTAGCACAGCCCATATAGATTTCCTAGCTAAAGACTATTTAAAACTGTAGCACAGACCATATAGATTTACTAGCTAAAGAATATTTAAAACTGTAGCACAGACCATACAGATTTCCTAGCTAAAGACTATTTAAACCTGTAGCACAGACCATATAGATTTCCTAGCTAAAGACTATTTAAAACTGTAGCACAGCCCATACAGATGGGCTAGCTAAAGACTATTTAAAACTGTAGCACAGACCATATAGATTTCCTAGCTAAAGACTATTTAAAACTGTAGCACAGCCCATACAGATGGGCTAGCTAAAGACTATTTAAAACTGTAGCACAGACCATATAGATTTACTAGTTAAAGACTGTTTAAAACTGTAGCACAGCCCATATAGATTTACTAGTTAAAGACTATTTAAAACTGTAGCACAGAACATATAGATTTACTAGCTAAAGACTATATAAATTAGCACAGACCATATAGATTTCCTAGCTAAAGACTATTTAAAACTGTAGCACAGCCCATATAGATTTCCTAGCTAAAGATTATTTAAAACTGTAGCACAGACCATATAGATTTTCTAGCTAAAGATTATTTAAAACTGTAGCACAGACCATATAGATTTACTAGCTGAAGACTATTTAAAACTGTAGCACAGACCATATAGATTTACTAGCTAAAGACTATTTAAAACTGTAGCACAGACCATATAGATTAACTAGCTAAAGACTATTTAAAACTGTAGCACAGCCCATATAGATTAACTAGCTAAAGACTATTTAAAACTGTAGCACAGCCCATATAGATTTACTAGCTAAAGACTATTTAAAAATGTAGCACAGCCCATATAGATTTCCTAGCTAAAGACTTTAAAACTGTAGCACAGACCATATAGATTTACTAGCTAAAGAATATTTAAAACTGTAGCACAGACCATACTGATTTCCTAGCTAAAAACTATTTAAACCTGTAGCACAGCCCATATAGATTAACTAGCTAAAGACTATTTAAAACTGTAGCACAGACCATATAGATTAACTAGCTAAAGACTATTTAAAACTGTAGCACAGCCCATATAGATTTACTAGCTAAAGACTATTTAAAACTGTAGCACCGCCCATATAGATTTACTAGCTAAAGAATATTTAAAACTGTAGCACAGACCATATAGATTTCCTAGCTAAAGACTATTTAAAACTGTAGCACAGCCCATATAGATTTACTAGCTAAAGACTATTTAAAACTGTAGCACAGCCCATATAGATTAACTAGCTAAAGACTATTTAAAACTGTAGCACAGCCCATATAGATTTACTAGCTAAAGACTATTTAAAACTGTAGCACAGCCCATACAGATGGGCTAGCTAAAGACTATTTAAAACTGTAGCACAGACAATATAGATTTACTAGTTAAAGACTGTTTAAAACTGTAGCACAGCCCATATAGATTTACTAGCTAAAGACTATTTAAAACTGTAGCACAGACCATATAGATTTACTAGTTAAAGACTGCTTAAAACTGTAGCACAGCCCATATAGATTTACTAGTTAAAGACTATTTAAAACTGTAGCACAGCCCATATAGATTAACTAGCTAAAGACTATTTAAAACTGTAGCACAGCCCATATAGATTTACTAGCTAAAGACTATTTAAAAATGTAGCACAGCCCATATAGATTTCCTAGCTAAAGACTTTAAAACTGTAGCACAGACCATATAGATTTACTAGCTAAAGAATATTTAAAACTGTAGCACAGACCATACTGATTTCCTAGCTAAAAACTATTTAAACCTGTAGCACAGCCCATATAGATTAACTAGCTAAAGACTATTTAAAACTGTAGCACAGACCATATAGATTAACTAGCTAAAGACTATTTAAAACTGTAGCACAGCCCATATAGATTTACTAGCTAAAGACTATTTAAAACTGTAGCACCGCCCATATAGATTTACTAGCTAAAGAATATTTAAAACTGTAGCACAGACCATATAGATTTCCTAGCTAAAGACTATTTAAAACTGTAGCACAGCCCATATAGATTTACTAGCTAAAGACTATTTAAAACTGTAGCACAGACCATATAGATTTACTAGTTAAAGACTGTTTAAAACTGTAGCACAGCCCATATAGATTTACTAGCTAAAGACTATTTAAAACTGTAGCACAGACCATATAGATTTACTAGTTAAAGACTGCTTAAAACTGTAGCACAGCCCATATAGATTTACTAGTTAAAGACTATTTAAAACTGTAGCACAGCCCATACAGATGGGCTAGCTGAAGACTATTTAAAACTGTAGCACAGACCATATAGATTTACTAGTTAAAGACTGCTTAAAACTGTAGCACAGCCCATATAGATTTACTAGTTAAAGACTATTTAAAACTGTAGCACAGAACATATAGATTTACTAGCTAAAGACTATATAAATTAGCACAGACCATATAGATTTACTAGTTAAAGACTGCTTAAAACTGTAGCACAGCCCATATAGATTTACTAGCTAAAGAATATTTAAAACTGTAGCACAGCCCATACAGATGGGCTAGCTAAAGACTATTTAAAACTGTAGCACAGCCCATATAGATTTCCTAGCTAAAGATTATTTAAAACTAGCACAGACCATATAGATTTCCTAGCTAAAGATTATTTAAAACTAGCACAGACCATATAGATTTCCTAGCTAAAGATTATTTAAAACTAGCACAGACCATATAGATTTCCTAGCTAAAGACTATTTAAAACTGTAGCACAGCCCATATAGATTTACTAGCTAAAGACTATTTAAAACTGTAGCACAGACCATATAGATTTACTAGTTAAAGACTGTTTAAAACTGTAGCACAGCCCATATAGATTTACTAGCTAAAGACTATTTAAAACTGTAGCACAGACCATATAGATTTACTAGTTAAAGACTGCTTAAAACTGTAGCACAGCCCATATAGATTTACTAGTTAAAGACTATTTAAAACTGTAGCACAGCCCATACAGATGGGCTAGCTGAAGACTATTTAAAACTGTAGCACAGACCATATAGATTTACTAGTTAAAGACTGCTTAAAACTGTAGCACAGCCCATATAGATTTACTAGTTAAAGACTATTTAAAACTGTAGCACAGAACATATAGATTTACTAGCTAAAGACTATATAAATTAGCACAGACCATATAGATTTACTAGTTAAAGACTGCTTAAAACTGTAGCACAGCCCATATAGATTTACTAGTTAAAGACTATTTAAAACTGTAGCACAGCCCATACAGATGGGCTAGCTAAAGACTATTTAAAACTGTAGCACAGCCCATATAGATTTCCTAGCTAAAGATTATTTAAAACTAGCACAGACCATATAGATTTCCTAGCTAAAGATTATTTAAAACGGTAGCACAGACCATATAGATTTACTAGCTGAAGACTATTTAAAACTGTAGCACAGACCATATAGATTTACTAGTTAAAGACTGCTTAAAACTGTAGCACAGCCCATATAGATTTACTAGTTAAAGACTATTTAAAACTGTAGCACAGCCCATACAGATGGGCTAGCTAAAGACTATTTAAAACTGTAGCACAGACCATATAGATTTACTAGTTAAAGACTATTTAAAACTGTAGCACAGCCCATATAGATTTACTAGTTAAAGACTATTTAAAACTGTAGCACAGCCCATATAGATTTACTAGCTAAAGAATATTTAAAACTGTAGCACAGACCATATAGATTTACTAGTTAAAGACTGTTTAAAACTGTAGCACAGCCCATATAGATTTACTAGCTAAAGACTATTTAAAACTGTAGCACAGACCATATAGATTTACTAGTTAAAGACTGCTTAAAACTGTAGCACAGCCCATATAGATTTACTAGTTAAAGACTATTTAAAACTGTAGCACAGCCCATACAGATGGGCTAGCTGAAGACTATTTAAAACTGTAGCACAGACCATATAGATTTACTAGTTAAAGACTGCTTAAAACTGTAGCACAGCCCATATAGATTTACTAGTTAAAGACTATTTAAAACTGTAGCACAGAACATATAGATTTACTAGCTAAAGACTATATAAATTAGCACAGACCATATAGATTTACTAGTTAAAGACTGCTTAAAACTGTAGCACAGCCCATATAGATTTACTAGCTAAAGAATATTTAAAACTGTAGCACAGCCCATACAGATGGGCTAGCTAAAGACTATTTAAAACTGTAGCACAGCCCATATAGATTTCCTAGCTAAAGATTATTTAAAACTAGCACAGACCATATAGATTTCCTAGCTAAAGATTATTTAAAACTAGCACAGACCATATAGATTTCCTAGCTAAAGATTATTTAAAACTAGCACAGACCATATAGATTTCCTAGCTAAAGACTATTTAAAACTGTAGCACAGCCCATATAGATTTACTAGCTAAAGACTATTTAAAACTGTAGCACAGACCATATAGATTTACTAGTTAAAGACTGTTTAAAACTGTAGCACAGCCCATATAGATTTACTAGCTAAAGACTATTTAAAACTGTAGCACAGACCATATAGATTTACTAGTTAAAGACTGCTTAAAACTGTAGCACAACCCATATAGATTTACTAGTTAAAGACTATTTAAAACTGTAGCACAGCCCATACAGATGGGCTAGCTGAAGACTATTTAAAACTGTAGCACAGACCATATAGATTTACTAGTTAAAGACTGCTTAAAACTGTAGCACAGCCCATATAGATTTACTAGTTAAAGACTATTTAAAACTGTAGCACAGAACATATAGATTTACTAGCTAAAGACTATATAAATTAGCACAGACCATATAGATTTACTAGTTAAAGACTGCTTAAAACTGTAGCACAGCCCATATAGATTTACTAGTTAAAGACTATTTAAAACTGTAGCACAGCCCATACAGATGGGCTAGCTAAAGACTATTTAAAACTGTAGCACAGCCCATATAGATTTCCTAGCTAAAGATTATTTAAAACTAGCACAGACCATATAGATTTCCTAGCTAAAGATTATTTAAAACGGTAGCACAGACCATATAGATTTACTAGCTGAAGACTATTTAAAACTGTAGCACAGACCATATAGATTTACTAGTTAAAGACTGCTTAAAACTGTAGCACAGCCCATATAGATTTACTAGTTAAAGACTATTTAAAACTGTAGCACAGCCCATACAGATGGGCTAGCTAAAGACTATTTAAAACTGTAGCACAGACCATATAGATTTACTAGTTAAAGACTATTTAAAACTGTAGCACAGCCCATATAGATTTACTAGTTAAAGACTATTTAAAACTGTAGCACAGCCCATACAGATGGGCTAGCTAAAGACTATTTAAAACTGTAGCACAGACCATATAGATTTACTAGTTAAAGACTATTTAAAACTGTAGCACAGCCCATATAGATTTACTAGTTAAAGACTATTTAAAACTGTAGCACAGCCCATATAGATTTACTAGCTAAAGAATATTTAAAACTGTAGCACAGACCATATAGATTTACTAGTTAAAGACTGCTTAAAACTGTAGCACAGCCCATATAGATTTACTAGTTAAAGACTATTTAAAACTGTAGCACAGCCCATACAGATGGGCTAGCTGAAGACTATTTAAAACTGTAGCACAGACCATATAGATTTACTAGTTAAAGACTGCTTAAAACTGTAGCACAGCCCATATAGATTTACTAGTTAAAGACTATTTAAAACTGTAGCACAGAACATATAGATTTACTAGCTAAAGACTATATAAATTAGCACAGACCATATAGATTTACTAGTTAAAGACTGCTTAAAACTGTAGCACAGCCCATATAGATTTACTAGCTAAAGAATATTTAAAACTGTAGCACAGCCCATACAGATGGGCTAGCTAAAGACTATTTAAAACTGTAGCACAGCCCATATAGATTTCCTAGCTAAAGATTATTTAAAACTAGCACAGACCATATAGATTTCCTAGCTAAAGATTATTTAAAACTAGCACAGACCATATAGATTTCCTAGCTAAAGATTATTTAAAACTAGCACAGACCATATAGATTTCCTAGCTAAAGACTATTTAAAACTGTAGCACAGCCCATATAGATTTACTAGCTAAAGACTATTTAAAACTGTAGCACAGACCATATAGATTTACTAGTTAAAGACTGTTTAAAACTGTAGCACAGCCCATATAGATTTACTAGCTAAAGACTATTTAAAACTGTAGCACAGACCATATAGATTTACTAGTTAAAGACTGCTTAAAACTGTAGCACAGCCCATATAGATTTACTAGTTAAAGACTATTTAAAACTGTAGCACAGCCCATACAGATGGGCTAGCTGAAGACTATTTAAAACTGTAGCACAGACCATATAGATTTACTAGTTAAAGACTGCTTAAAACTGTAGCACAGCCCATATAGATTTACTAGTTAAAGACTATTTAAAACTGTAGCACAGAACATATAGATTTACTAGCTAAAGACTATATAAATTAGCACAGACCATATAGATTTACTAGTTAAAGACTGCTTAAAACTGTAGCACAGCCCATATAGATTTACTAGTTAAAGACTATTTAAAACTGTAGCACAGCCCATACAGATGGGCTAGCTAAAGACTATTTAAAACTGTAGCACAGCCCATATAGATTTCCTAGCTAAAGATTATTTAAAACTAGCACAGACCATATAGATTTCCTAGCTAAAGATTATTTAAAACGGTAGCACAGACCATATAGATTTACTAGCTGAAGACTATTTAAAACTGTAGCACAGACCATATAGATTTACTAGTTAAAGACTGCTTAAAACTGTAGCACAGCCCATATAGATTTACTAGTTAAAGACTATTTAAAACTGTAGCACAGCCCATACAGATGGGCTAGCTAAAGACTATTTAAAACTGTAGCACAGACCATATAGATTTACTAGTTAAAGACTATTTAAAACTGTAGCACAGCCCATATAGATTTACTAGTTAAAGACTATTTAAAACTGTAGCACAGCCCATATAGATTTACTAGCTAAAGAATATTTAAAACTGTAGCACAGACCATATAGATTTACTAGTTAAAGACTGTTTAAAACTGTAGCACAGCCCATATAGATTTACTAGCTAAAGACTATTTAAAACTGTAGCACAGACCATATAGATTTACTAGTTAAAGACTGCTTAAAACTGTAGCACAGCCCATATAGATTTACTAGTTAAAGACTATTTAAAACTGTAGCACAGCCCATACAGATGGGCTAGCTGAAGACTATTTAAAACTGTAGCACAGACCATATAGATTTACTAGTTAAAGACTGCTTAAAACTGTAGCACAGCCCATATAGATTTACTAGTTAAAGACTATTTAAAACTGTAGCACAGAACATATAGATTTACTAGCTAAAGACTATATAAATTAGCACAGACCATATAGATTTACTAGTTAAAGACTGCTTAAAACTGTAGCACAGCCCATATAGATTTACTAGCTAAAGAATATTTAAAACTGTAGCACAGCCCATACAGATGGGCTAGCTAAAGACTATTTAAAACTGTAGCACAGCCCATATAGATTTCCTAGCTAAAGATTATTTAAAACTAGCACAGACCATATAGATTTCCTAGCTAAAGATTATTTAAAACTAGCACAGACCATATAGATTTCCTAGCTAAAGATTATTTAAAACTAGCACAGACCATATAGATTTCCTAGCTAAAGACTATTTAAAACTGTAGCACAGCCCATATAGATTTACTAGCTAAAGACTATTTAAAACTGTAGCACAGACCATATAGATTTACTAGTTAAAGACTGTTTAAAACTGTAGCACAGCCCATATAGATTTACTAGCTAAAGACTATTTAAAACTGTAGCACAGACCATATAGATTTACTAGTTAAAGACTGCTTAAAACTGTAGCACAGCCCATATAGATTTACTAGTTAAAGACTATTTAAAACTGTAGCACAGCCCATACAGATGGGCTAGCTGAAGACTATTTAAAACTGTAGCACAGACCATATAGATTTACTAGTTAAAGACTGCTTAAAACTGTAGCACAGCCCATATAGATTTACTAGTTAAAGACTATTTAAAACTGTAGCACAGAACATATAGATTTACTAGCTAAAGACTATATAAATTAGCACAGACCATATAGATTTACTAGTTAAAGACTGCTTAAAACTGTAGCACAGCCCATATAGATTTACTAGTTAAAGACTATTTAAAACTGTAGCACAGCCCATACAGATGGGCTAGCTAAAGACTATTTAAAACTGTAGCACAGCCCATATAGATTTCCTAGCTAAAGATTATTTAAAACTAGCACAGACCATATAGATTTCCTAGCTAAAGATTATTTAAAACGGTAGCACAGACCATATAGATTTACTAGCTGAAGACTATTTAAAACTGTAGCACAGACCATATAGATTTACTAGTTAAAGACTGCTTAAAACTGTAGCACAGCCCATATAGATTTACTAGTTAAAGACTATTTAAAACTGTAGCACAGCCCATACAGATGGGCTAGCTAAAGACTATTTAAAACTGTAGCACAGACCATATAGATTTACTAGTTAAAGACTATTTAAAACTGTAGCACAGCCCATATAGATTTACTAGTTAAAGACTATTTAAAACTGTAGCACAGCCCATATAGATTTACTAGCTAAAGAATATTTAAAACTGTAGCACAGACCATATAGATTTACTAGCTAAAGACTATTTAAAACTGTAGCACAGACCATATAGATTTCCTAGCTAAAGATTATTTAAAACTGTAGCACAGCCCATATAGATTTACTAGTTAAAGACTATTTAAAACTGTAGCACAGCCCATATAGATTTACTAGCTAAAGACTATTTAAAACTGTAGCACAGACCATATAGATTTCCTAGCTAAAGATTATTTAAAACTGTAGCACAGCCCATATAGATTTACTAGCTAAAGAATATTTAAAACTGTAGCACAGACCATATAGATTTACTAGCTAAAGAATATTTAAAACTGTAGCACAGCCCATATAGATTTACTAGTTAAAGACTATTTAAAACTGTAGCACAGACCATATAGATTTCCTAGCTAAAGATTATTTAAAACTGTAGCACAGCCCATATAGATTTACTAGCTAAAGACTATTTAAAACTGTAGCACAGACCATATAGATTAACTAGCTAAAGACTAAAACTGTAGCACAGCCCATATAGATTTACTAGCTAAAGACTATTTAAAACTGTAGCACAGCCCATATAGATTTACTAGCTAAAGAATATTTAAAACTGTAGCACAGACCATATAGATTTCCTAGCTAATCATCATCATCATCATCGTGTGCCCTCTCCGCAACGAAGGTTGGCTACCATGGATCGCCATTCTACTCTGTTTCTTGCTTTGATGGTGCAGGCTGACATAGATTGACTTGTCCATCTTTTGATGTTACTCGTCCATGTTAGTTTTGGTCTGCCTCTGCCTCTTTTGCCTTGTATTTTTCCTTCCAATATTACTTTTAGTAGGCTGTTGTGTCTTTTAACATCCCCAAAAATTTAATTTGTCTTGTCTTAATTGTGTTCAGCAGTTCTCTTTTTATTTTCAGTTGTTTTAAAACTTCATCGTTTGTTATCTTTTGTTTCCATCCAATTCTACCTATTCTTCTATAAATCCACATTTCAAAGGCTTCAATTTTCTGTTCTGTTTTCTTGTCTAATGTCCATGTTTCTGCACCATACAGGAATATTGAGAAGATGTAAGTAACATTTTGCCATTCTTAGTTTCAGCCCTGCTGATATTTGATTTGATGTTAGTATATTTTTCATGACATTAAAATTACTTTTTGCCATACCTATTCTTTTGTTTATTTCAGTTTTGCATTTTCCATCATTGGTTATAGTATGTCCTAGGTAGTTGTAACTCCGGACTGTCTCCAGATGTGTTCCCTCAACTGTGATATTTAATTGTAGGTCTTGAGAATTTTCTTTGTTTATGATCATAGTTTTAGTCTTTTTGATATTCATTTCTAGTCCATATTTTTTGCTTGTTGTGTTTATCACATTAAGCAATTGTAGGTCTTTAGGATTTTCTGCTAGTAGAACAGTATCATCAGCATATCTCAGGTTATTGATTATCTTTCCATTAATGTTTAGACCTGGTATCTCTGAGATGTTTTTAAAGATTTGCTCAGTGTATAGATTGAACAAGCTTGGTGATAGGATGCATCCTTGTCTTACTCCTCTTTTTATATCCATGGGTGTAGAGTTCTCCTTGTTATATCTTATTATTGCTGTTTGCTCCCAGTACAAATTACATATTAATCGTATGTCTGCGTCGTCTAGATTTATATCCTTTAGGCAGTCTATAAGTTGGTTATGGTGTATTCTATCGAAAGCTTTGGTGTAGTCTATAAAGCAGGCATATATTGGTTTGTTTACTTCTGTGTACTTTTCAATCAATGTTCTCATGCTGAATATGGCTTCTTTTGTCCCAATGTTTTTCTTGAATCCAAATTGTTGCTCCTCTAATTCAGTATTGGTTTTATTCTGAATCCTTCCCTGTATAACTTTTAGTAAAATTTTTGTTACCTAGCTCATTAGGCTTATTGTTCTGAAGTCACTGCATTCAACTGCACCATTCTTTTTAGGCAATGCAATGAAAGTTGATGTTTTTAGATCGTTTGGTATGTATCCTGTATGGTATATGTCATTGCATATGTCTGTGATCACTTCGACGCCAAACTCTTCTAGAGCCTGTATCATCTCTATCTGTATATTGTCAGGCCCTGCTGCTTTTCCCTTTTTCATTGTTTTCATGGCTTTTTCTACTTCGGATTTCAGAATTTTATAGTTGTATGTACATTTTATGTCTGGCTTTTTGTCCCTTTCGTCATTAAATAATTCTGTTATATATTCTTGCCATCTATCTATTATATCTTTGTTGTCTGATAGCATTCTTCCCTCTTTGTTTGTTATACATCCGATTCCTGCAGCTTTTTTGTCTTTATTCGTCATTCTCTTTATTTCTGTGTGCATCTCTCTTAGGTTTTGTTTACTTTCCATAGTTTCGATTTCTAGACATCTTTGGTTGAGCCAGTCTTCTTTTGCCTTTTTGCACATTCTCTGTATTTCATTGTCTATATCCTTGTATCTGGCAGTGTTTTTCGCTTGTCTTCTTTCTTCCATTTTTTCTAATATTTTGTCTGTTATCCATTTTTTATTTTTGTTACTTTCCTTTTTGGGCAAGATGTTGCAGGATTATTGCATGCTGTTTTTTATGCATTGCCATTTTGTTGTGACTTTTTCCTCAGGATTTTCTCTTCTGTACTGCTCAATCCCCTCTTCTAGTAGCTTCTGATATGTGTTCTTTACTTGTACAGTATAAGTTTCTTGTACATCTTTCTGGTTTAACGCTGTTATATCTATTGGTGTTGCTGCATTCGTTTTTTGTTTGTTTCTCTTTAATTTGATTTTCATTTTTATCATTACAGGATTGTGGTCTGAATTTATATCTGCTCCTGGGTAGGTTTTGGCTTTCTTGACGCTGTTCCTGAATCTGTCTTTTATCATTATGTAATCTATTTGATTTCTCTTCTTGTCTCCAGGGCTTTTCCATGTGTATAATTTCCTTTTCTCTTGCTCAAAGAAGGTGTTGCATATTATCAGTCTGTTTTCTTCACAAAATTGTATTAATCTTTCTCCTCTGTTATTTCTTTTTCCTAGACCATGATTTCCTATTATGGTCTTATATTTACCTTTTCCTACTTTAGCGTTCATATCACCCATTACAATCAAGATGTCTGATGATTTCACTTGCTTCATAACTGTGTTTAGATCTTCATAGTATGCCTCTATTTGTTCGTCTGTATAGTCTTGAGTAGGTGCGTATGTCTGTAATATTGCTATGTCGAATGGTTTTGCCTTCATTTTTATTAGTATATTCCTATCATTATATGTCAATTAAGTATTTATATATTTTTGTAGTTCTCTTTTTATTAGAATGCCTACTCCTCTTTGATGTTCTTTTGTGTTTCCTGAATATATAAATGTATATTTATCATCTTGTATGTATCCACTTTCCTTCCATCTTGTTTCCGAGATTCCTAAGATATCATCTATGTTTAGTCGTTCTGCTTTTACCATAAGATTTTCTAGTTTTCCTTGTTGGTATAAGGTCCTAACATTCCATGTAGCTATTTTTAATTCGTTCTTAATACGGTAGTTAGAATTTCTCTCCATGGCTTTCTTTGGATTGTTACGTGATGAGGCTCCAATCTCTTTCATGGTGGTCTGCCATTTTCGCCTTTCGTGTTCTGAAAATGCCTCATGTCTACCACACACTTTGCTGTTTTCGCTTTCTGGGCCGTTGATTATTTCAATTAATTTTTCCGCCCCATCCACCATCGCAGACTTTTCACATACGGGTTGAACACACCCGGCCGGCGCCATTGTTGTCGAACCATGTGCTTGCCTATCGAACCGCGAACACACGACACAAAGAAAGAATAAATCCACTTAAATATCGATAAAGTTCGCAGTCCATCCTCCAGTCAGAAGTAAAACATTACACCAAGTGAAGAATAGCAACACATAAATTCACAACTAGACTGTCACGTAAATCATTTAAATATCTCAGCAAGAGCCGAATTATAAAAACGACAACACGTAGTCGCCATGACACCGCTAAAGATTATTTAAAACTGTAGCACAGCCCGTATAGATTTCCTAGCTAAAGAATATTTAAAACTGTGGCACGGACCATATAGATTTACTAACTAATGAATATTTAAAACTGTAGCACAGACCATATAGATTTACTAGCTAAAGAATATTTAAAACTGTAGCACAGACCATATAGATTTCTTAGCTAAAAACGATTTAAAACTGTAGCACAGCTCATATAGATTTACTAGCTGAAGACTATTTAAAACTGTAGCACAGACCATATAGATTTACTAGCTAAAGACTATTAAAGACTATTTAAAACTGTAGCACAGACATATAGATTTACTAGCTAAAGACTATTTAAAACTGTAGCACAGACCATATAGATTTCCTAGCTAAAGACTATTTAAAACTGTAGCACAGACCATATAGATTTACTAGCTAAAGACTATTTAAAACTGTAGCACAGACCATATAGATTGACTAGCTAAAGACTATTTAAAACTGTAGCACAGACCATATAGATTGACTAGCTAAAGACTATTTAAAACTAGCACAGACCATATAGATTTCCTAGCTAAAGACTATTTAAAACTGTAGCACAGCCCATACAGATGGGCTAGCTAAAGACTATTTAAAACTGTAGCACAGACCATATAGATTTACTAGTTAAAGACTGTTTAAAACTAGCACATCCCATATAGATTTAATAGTTAAAGATTATTTAAAACTAGCACAGACCATATAGATCTACTAGTTAAGTACTGTTTTAAACTGTAGCACAGACCATATAGATTTCCTAGCTAAAGACTATTTAAAACTGTAGTACTGGTTCTTATATTCCAGAAACCAAGTTTTGTTTTATGTTTTGCTGTTGGGAAATTAGTTCTTGCCACAATTGTCTTCATATGGATTTCACTATGATCATTTTTTGCAAGTTCCACACTCGGAATGTCCAGCCTGTTGCAAAACATGTCCCTGTCTTGTTGTTTCCATAACATTTTTTTTATAAAAACAGACAGGGTTTTCTGCACCCCACCCCCATCACACATATTCATCTCACAGATCAAAGATCAGTCTGCCTCTTTTTGGTAGAATTTGCTGGGACTAAAACTGCCCTAGCAGAAATTGTTATTAGAGTGCTGAAATTGCCAGGTAAGAGCGCCTTTATTGACAGAGAAAATGAATGTTGCCATACTGGGCAATGGAAATGAATTGGACAGTGATTTGGATGGTAACATTAATAGTGACGTTGCGTACTTGCTGTTAAACCTGCTAGAGGCTATAGACTTATTAGCTTCATACAATCTTAAATTAATTACAGTTGTCAGTGGAGGTGAAAGGAAAAAAATTAATATGGTAACAGCTTTACGTTGGTGAAGGACAACACTATTGAACCACATTACAGATTGTGTTGTCTTTCACTCGCGTAAAGTTGTAACCATACTTTTTTTCCTTTCACCGTTATCATCAGTTTTACAGCAGCTTCACATTTGTATGTATATACATGCATGTGTTTACCCCTCACTACAGCTGTCATATGTTGTTTTTATATTGTCAGTCGTGTGAGTTTATTCAGATCTGAATAAAGCTACGGAGGAAAAAAGAGTAGAGATAAGTTTGCTGGGAATTAGATTGATTAACCAGATGATGATGATGGATTTCAGCCACAAATGCACATTATTTAACACTTTTTTTCTTTCATCTTTATCAATGTATATTAATTTATCCTAAAACATTCTCCCAGCTACCAAAATGTATACAAATTCTTCTTCTGTGATCATGGCTCATTCAGGCTAGAAATGCAGACTCTCTTATGAAGGCTGCTGTCTGTTTCAGTCATTTGGTTGCCCTGTAAAGTTGCTCTTCCATGGAGGTGGGTGTGGGCCACATTGTACTCCTCAGGTCTGTCTGCTGTTGGAATCTTGTAGAATGTGTTTTATTGTCATGTCATCCAGGGTACAGTAGCATTGCCTGGTAGTTCCTATTTTGAGTTTAGTGAACATGTGATTTCTCATACAAAATTCAACCTCTTGCACTCCCTGATAGCTTAAACTATTATCATTTGGATGGTGTTGTAGTATTTTCTTGATGCTATTAATCAATCTTACCCCAAATCTGGCTTCATCTCTGTGTATTCTCCTCTTTTTTTTTTTTTTTTTATTTTTTTTTTATATATATATATAAATATTCCTGGTATGGAATGGAATCAACACATTTGATATTTTATTTATTGTCTCTATTTATTCAAAATTATTTCTGTACCAATTTTTTTTTTTTAATGGCCTTATTTATTATTTATTCTCCTCTTCACACTCCAGTTGCTTTAGCATTATACTGTTATCTCAAGCAGGCCAATTCCATGTTTTGGTCACATTCTCTTTTAGGGATAAAACAAGTGTTGAACAGTTTTTTAAGAAATGATCAAAGGTTATCCCAGGAAGAAGGGAAGTGGTGTGTGGGCTATAATAATGGGTAACATTAACTCTTTCCAAGTTACTTGTGCCTAATTTAATTTTTTGTGGACATAAATGCATCAAGTAAAGTGTATTTTGAAGAACTTTGGATTAGTTTGTGTATAATTTTGAGAAGAATGAATAGCAACCCCCTTCTAGTCAGGGAAGAATAGTGGTACGTGAAATATGATATTTTTAATTGAAAATTATCAGCCTTTGAATATTTTTATACTATTTATAATAAGTAATATATTTTTCCCTTCAGTTATCATCAATATAATGCTATTTTCATTTTCTTTAGTTTGTGAGCTACCAATAGTGAAATAATGGGTAACATTGAAGAAGAGAAGTGGTTTGTGAGCTACCAATAGTGAAATAATGGGTAACATTGAAGAAGGGAAGTGGTTTGTGAGCTACCAATAGTGAAATAATGGGTAACATTAAAGAAAGGAAGTGGTTTGTGAGCTACCAATAGTGAAATAATGGGTAACATTGAAGAACTGAAGTGGTTTGTGAGCTACCAATAGTGAAATAATGGGTAACATTGAAGAAGAGAAGTGGTTTGTGAGCTACCAATAGTGAAATAATGGGTAACATTGAAGAAGGGAAGTGGTTTGTGTGCTACCAATAGTGAAATAATGGGTAACATTGAAGAAGGGAAGTGGTTTGTGAGCTTCCAATAGTGAAATAATGGGTAACATTGAAGAAGGGAAGTGGTTTGTGAGCTTCCAATAGTGAAATAATGGGTAACATTGAAGAAGGGAAGTGGTTTGTGAGCTACCAATAGTGAAATAATGGGTAACATTAAAGAAAGGAAGTGGTTTGTGAGCTACCAATAGTGAAATAATAGAGAGCATTGAAGAAGGGAAGTGGTTTATGGGTAGACCAAAAGTGAGACAATGGAGTACATAAAAAAGTAAAAATCATCCTTGTATAGAACAAAACTGAGATAATGGGGAACATTAAGGAGGAAATTGGTTTGTGAGTAGACTAAAATTAAGATTCCAATGGTGTGTCAACAAGGCATGATAGACTTGTCCAGTGGTGACTAAAACTTGTCAAATCTGGTGTATCTTTTTGATGAACCTTAGAAAAATCAGAGCCTTCAGAAATATTCAAGTCAGAATCAGAAAATTACAGACTAAAAAAAAGAAGAGATGAGATTTTAAAGATGCATAAAGACAGTAACATATTGCTATCACTACCAAAAATAGACAGCAGCCTGCTTCCAACGATCTGTAAAGATGGGAAAGGTTGTATACATTTAATATCATTACACTGTAATTTTTAATAAACCATTGCAATGTTTACATGTAATCGTGTTGAAAATAAATTATTTAAAAATGAAACTGATTGTAGAATGTTTTCCTTTAATGTAATAGCAACAAATGTGGGATGGAACACAAATGGTCATTATCATTAAGGTCTAAGCAAAACTTCTGTACTTAATCCACAGATAAATCAATAGGACCATTTTTGGCAACCCCAACAGTTAGAATGGCTGGAGAGTCTCGAACTAGCACCATCAGTGATACACTTCGTTACTACCAGGACACTCACCCCTCACCAGCTACTCCTGTTGTTGTTCAGGTTTGTTGAAGATATTTTTATGTTCAACTATTCTCATAAACTTCATCCTAGATTTTTTCATGGGCAGCTATAGTCTGTTCAGAAATTAATAATCACACCTGAATTAGTTTTGCATGATAACCGCTTGTTATTTTGGTTTCAAATTTTGCATGCAATCTTAGAATATTGATGACGCAAAGATTTTGGTATTTTTTATTCCACAAACACAACAGATTTTGCAAATCAGCGAATTCCTTTGACCTTTTATGACGATATCACACAAGTTGATTAAAATTTTAGAGTTTACATAAACCGTGTTAAATTTTCTTTTCCAGTTTACTGCAGTTCTTGTCAGAGGCGTATCTACATAGTGCTTAATTGTGGGTGTTGTTCGTTATGTGTATTTGCAAACATGAATTCAATTGGTTACAATTAGTCTTGTCCTTCGGTCACCATTAGACCCCAGGACGTCCTAACTGCAGCTGGAATTGAATTAATTTCAATCATTCCGAATCTGACGATTCCAAGAGGTTGATAATCATTACTGGCTGGACAAATAGTAATCCATTTCGTTTCCAGTACTCATCTTCCACCCGCAGCAAATGTTCAACACACTTCTTCCAGAACGGATTGTCTATTTTTGAGAGGGACTCACGTGTCAGAACTTCAACATCACACATTTTAAATGTCCTGTTCTGTTCTGCAACTTGTCCTTTGACGTGAGCCCAGACAAGTTCGATTGGATTAAGGTGCGCATGATATGCAGGGAGTCGAAGAGAGGTGTGGCCATATTTCTCAGTGATTTTGTCAACATGGTACACCTTTTTCTTATTCGTATTCTTCACAAGTTGTAACAATTCGGGTTTTAAATATGTGTTGTCAAATTTGACATTTTCATTCGCAAGCCATGTCCTAATTTGCTCTTTTGTATTTGATGCAGTAGGCACTTTGTCTTCCTCTGATACGACACTGTGGTATGATGCATTATCCATGACTATGCATGAAGGTCTCTCCGGGATTGGTAAAAGATCGTGATCCAACCAGTGCCTGAAAATGTTTCTATTCATTTCAGTATGGTAGTCCCTACCGTTGGTACTTTTTGATTGGAAAATAAGTCCCGCATCATGGACAAGGCCGTTTTCAGTGCTTCCAGCATGCGTTAATATAATGCGCTGGCCTTTGCTGCTCGGAATTGTTCTTTTGAGTTTGCCATTTACTGACTGCCATTCTTTAACATAGGTGTGGTGTGCGTTGACCCATGATTCATCCAAATATACAATATCATACCGTTCACTCCGCCGCTCACGGATCTGTCTCAGGTATTTGCTTCGAGCAATGACCAAGTGTGGTTTTTCACAAATAATATTTCTGCCCCCAACAGTTTTTCTGAAAGTGAAGCCGGCTCCTCGCACAATCTTCCATAGAGTACTTTTTAGAAATGTCAATATTGCAGTCTGCATGCAATTTTAATTTCAAATTCCTGAGAGTAACAAGTACATTATTAGCAAACATTTTCAATATCTCACGTTTTACGACATCCATGTCAAAGCGTTCGTCTCTCTGGGTCATGAATATCACAATATAAATGCCCCATCTTGGATTCCCTAAGGAAGTGCTGATATAGTAAAAAAGTAACCTTTTGCATAGTTATAAATTTGCAATTCAAACTCATTGTAATTTAGATATAAATGTTGGTATTTAAAGTCAACAAATTGTCTACTGAGTTTCACAAAATTAATAAAGATACGCCATCCCTTCGGTAATTAATGCCAAGGCCATGGTGCGTCATGTCGTTCAATAACAATTCAGTTTTGTGCACAGGATTTTCCTGAAGTTAGTGTTTCTGCAATAGCCAAACTATTTTACGTGAACGACCGCACCAAATTAATGTATATATCCTAAAATGGTGTCAAATTCGAACAGGGTGAATTTAATATAGCCTAAAGAAGAAACAGGCTGGGTTTAGAAAAGGGAGAAGCTGTCTTGACCACATTTTCACTCTACGACTTATATTGGAGGAACACATTGAAAAGCAAAAACCTTTTGTACTTAACTTCATCGACTTCAAAAAAGCATTTGATAGTATTCATAGAGATTCTTTGTGGAAAATTCTGAAGCAATATGGTTTACCATCAAAAATCATAAATATTATTAAAGACATGTATGATGGTTACACATGTGCAGTTCGAACAGAGGAAGGACTGAGCGAATGTTTCCCAATAGAAACTGGGGTTAAACAAGGATGTATTTTATCGCCCTTGTTATTTGGAATTGTTATGGACTTCATAATGAAGAAATGCTGCACTGGTAATAAAGGCATCGAATAGATACAAGGAGACTATTTGGAGGACCTAGACTTTGCTGATGACATAGTTCTCATCAGCAGTCAGATAAAAACGATGCAGGAAAACACAAATGAACTATCATCAATAGCCAGCAAAATTGGGCTTGAGGTCAATCATGAAAAGACTAAAGTCATGAAAAAGTTTAATTCCAACAAGTGACAAAATATACATGGAAAACAAACCAGTAGAAGAGATCAATCACTTTATCTATCTTGGAAGTCACATTGATCGAGAAGGGGATACGAGCAAAGAAATTAGAATCAGAATAGCTAAAGCAGCAATGTCTTTCAGAAGCCTTGAAAAGTTGTGGAAATCAAAACTCATTAGCACAAACACAAAACTTAGGCTATTCAAATCAAATGTACTATCAACCCTTACGTATGCGTGTGAAAGCTGGAGATATAGAAACAAAGTTGAACGCATTCGAAAATAAATGTCTAAGGAAAATACTTGGTATAGCATGGAACGAATTCAAAACAAACGAGGAAATTAGAGAAATCGCCAATCAACCACTAATATCTTCAGTAATAAAGAAAAGACGATGGTCATACGTTGGACATGTGATGAGAAGAGATAATAATCGAATAGCAAAGCAAGCCCTCATATGGGAAACAACAGGTAAAAGAAAAAGAGGAAGACCCAGGGAGACACTGAGAAGAACATTGATGAGAGAGGCAAGAGCAGCAGGAGTCGGCTCCCTCAATGAGATAGAACTGCTTGCACAGAACAGAGACAGATGGCGAGATTTGATAAAATATCTTTAAAAGAAAACTGCTAGAACAAAAATTAATATAGGAGAAGGTGTATCTTGGTCTACGCCCTATGGGCCGGTTACGGCTGGAAAGGTCAATAGATAGAAAGAAGAAAACTTTTAAACTAGATCAAATTTCTCAGAGCAAAAAATATTTCTATAACGTCATCAATATTCTAAGATTGCATGCAAAATTTGAAAGCAAAATAACAAACAGTTATCACGCAAAACTAATTCCGGTGTGATTATGAATTTTTGAACGGACTATACAAATATGATGTAGACATTAATACCCACCTTCTTTAATTAAAGCAGGAAATGGTCATAGAAGATAGTTCCATAGAAGATTGCTTTGGCAGAATAACAACTTTCTTTATGCAGTTTAATGCATTTTGGCAGCCATTGCTGTGTAGGATTAATACAATTTTGTGAAGAAAACAGGCTGATAATATGTAACACCTTCTTTGAGCAAGAGAAAAGGAAATTATACACATGGAAAAGCCTTGGAGATAGGAAGAGAAATCAAATAGATTACATAATAATAAAAAACAGTCTCCGGAACAGCGTCAAGAAAGCTAAAACCTATCCAGGAGCAGATATTAATTCAGATCACAATTCTGTAATGATAAAAATGAAAATCAAATTAAAGAGAAACAAACAAAAGACTAATAGAAGAAGGGATTGAGCAGTAGAGAAGAGAAAATCCTGAAGAAAAAGTCACAACTAAATGGCAATGCATTAAAAACAGCATACAAGAATCTTGTGACACCTTACCCAAAAAGGAAAATAAAAAAAATAAAAAAATGGATAACTGACAACATCTTAGAAAAAATGAAAAAAAGAAGACAAGCGAAGAACACTGCCAGATACAAGAAAATTGATAATGAAATACGTAAAATGTGCAAAAGAAGACTGGCTCAACCAAAGATGTCTAGAAGTCAAAACTATTGAAGTAAACAAAATTTAAGAGGGATGCCCACAGAAATAAAGAGAATGGCTAATAAAGGCAAAAAAGCTGCAGGAAATGGTTGTATTGCAAACAAAAAGGGAAGAATGCTAACAGACAACAAAGATATAATCGATAGGTGGCAGGAATATATAACAGAACTATTTCATGATAAAAGGGACAAAAAAACATTTATAAAATGTATATCAGACTATAAAATCCTGAAATCTGAAGTAGAAAAAGCTATACAAACAATGAAAAAGGGAAAAGCAGCAGGACCTGACAATATACAGATAGAGATGATACAGGCACTAGAAGATTTTGGCATTGAAGTGATCACAGACATATGCAATGATATATATATATCATACAGGATACATACTAAATGAACTATAAACATCAACTTTCATTGCATTACCTAAAAAGAATGGTGCAGTTGAATGCAGTGATTTTAGAACAATGAGCCAGGTAACAAAAATTTTACTAAAAATTATACAGGGAAGGATTGAGAATAAAATCAATACTGAATTAGATGAGCAGCAATTTGGATTCAGGGAAAACAGTGGGACAAAAGAAGCCATATTCTGCATGAGGACATTAATCGAAAAATGTATAGAAGTAAACAAACCAATATATGCCTACTTCATAGACTACACCAAAGATTTTGATAGAATACACCATAATCAACTTATAGACTGCCTAAAAGATACATTGAAAAGCAAAAACCTTTTGTACTTAACTTCATCGACTTCAAAAAAGCATTTGATAGTATTCATAGAGATTCTTTGTGGAAAATTCTGAAGCAATATGGCTTACCATCAAAAATCATAAATATTATCAAAGACATGTATGATGGTTACACATGTGCAGTTCGAACAGAGGAAGGACTGAGCGAATGTTTCCCAATAGAAACTGGGGTTAAACAAGGATGTATTTTATCGCCCTTGTTATTTGGAATTGTTATGGACTTCATAATGAAGAAATGCTGCACTGGTAATAAAGGCATCGAATGGATACAAGGAGACCATTTGGAGGACCTGGACTTTGCTGATGACATAGTTCTCATCAGCAATCAGATAAAAACGATGCAGGAAAACACAAATGAACTATCATCAATAGCCAGCAAAATTGGGCTTGAGGTCAATCATGAAAAGACTAAAGTCATGAAAAGTTTAATTCCAACAAGTGACAAAATATACATGGAAAACAAACCAGTAGAAGAGATCGATCACTTCATCTATCTTGGAAGTCACATTGATCGAGAAGGGGATACGAGCAAAGAAATTAGAATCAGACTGGCTAAAGCAGCAATGTCTTTCAGAAGCCTTGAAAAGTTGTGGAAATCAAAACTCATTAGCACAAACACAAAACTTAGGCTATTCAAATCAAATGTACTATCAACCCTTACGTATGCGTGTGAAAGCTGGAAAACAACAAGAGATATAGAAACAAAGTTGAACGCATTCGAAAATAAATGTCTAAGGAAAATACTTGGTATAGAATGGAACGAATTCAAAACAAACGAGGAAATTAGAGAAATCGCCAATCAACCACTAATATCTTCAGTAATCAAGAAAAGACGATGGTCATACGTTGGACATGTGATGAGAAGAGATAATAATCGAATAGCAAAGCAAGCCCTCATATGGGAAACAACAGGTAAAAGAAAAAGAGGAAGACCCAGGGAGACACTGAGAAGAACATTGATGAGAGAGGCAAGAGCAGCAGGAGTCGGCTCCCTCAATGAGATAGAACTGCTTGCACAGAACAGAGACAGATGGCGAGATTTGATAAAATATCTTTAAAAGAAAACTGCTAGAACAAAAATTCATATAGGAGAAGGTGTATCTTGGTCTACGCCCTATGGGCCGGTTACGGCTCGAAAGGTCAATAGATAGATAGATAGAAAAGATATAAATCTGGACGATACAGACATACAACTAATATGTAATTTGTACTGGGAGCAAACAGCAATAATAAAATATAACAAAGAGAACTCTACACCCATTTATATAAAAAGAATGAACTATACACCCATTGATATAAAAAGAAGAGTAAGACAAGGATGCATTCTTTCACCAAGCTTTTTCAATCTATACACTGAGCAAATCTTTTAAAAACATCACAGAGATGCCAGGCCTAAACATTAATGGAAAGATAATCAATAATCTAAGATATGCTGATGATACTGTACTTCTTCTACCTTTTAGCTCCCAGTGGAGCATAGGTCTTCAACAAACACTTTCCAAGTCGTTCTGTTTTTTGCAATTCTTTTAAGATCATTCCATGTCTTCACCATCATCTTCATCTCGGCTTCGATCTGCCTTCTCCAAGAATTCCTTGGTCTTCCTCTTTGTCTTATTCCCTGGGGATTCCAAAAAGGGCCTGTTGTGTAATACTTTCAGTTGGTTTCCGTAGTGTGTGTCCTATCCATCGTCTTCGCTGTATCTCTTTATCCACTGGTATTTGACTGGTACATTTCCATAATTCTATGTTAGTGACTTTGTCCTGCCATTTCCATCCTTTTATTCTGCGTAAGCATCCATTAATGAAAGTCTGTACCTTCGTGATTATCAATTTTTTTATTCTCCATGTTTCACAGCCATATAATGGGACCGACTTAACATTGGGTTGAAAATTTTTATTTTTGTATTTAACCTAATTTCTTTGGATTTCCATATGTTTCCCAGTGCAATGAAAGCTCCTCTTGCTTTTGATATCCTTATTTTGGTATCATTTTCTGTTCCTCCCTCTTTATCTATATTACTGCCCAGATGAGTAAGGATGATACTGTACTACTAGCAGAAAATTCTAAAGATCTACAACAATTACTTCATGTAATAAACATGACAAGTAAAAAATATGGACTAGATATGAATATCAAAAAGACTAAAACTATGATCATAAACAAAGAAAATTCTCAAGACCTACAAATAAATATCAAAGTTGAAGGAATACATCTGGAGACAGTTCAGAGCTACAACTACCTGGGACATACTATAACCAGTGATGAAAAATGTATAACTGAAATAAACAAAAGCTAAATGCTAAAGTAGGATCAGACAACAGAGGCTTCGAAGAGATTATGGGAAAACATGGACTTGGAGATATAAATGAGAATGGAGAGATATTTGTGAATTTCTGTGCCCTTAATCAAGTGAACCTAGGAGGAACGATATTCCAACACAAAAGAATACACAAAGCTACATGGGAGTCACAAGATCATAGAACGGAAAATCAAATTGATCACATATGTATTAATAATAAGTTTAAGTCATCCTTACAGGATGTAAAAGTATATAGAGGGGCAGATATAGCTTCTGATCATCATCTTCTGATAGCTAAACTTAAAATTAAGCTAAAAAGGTATACTACAGGGTGTTTCTAAAGTCGCAGTGCAGTGAATTTCTACTCTCTGAAGAAAAACGTCACCAGAAATGCGGTTAACTAATGCGTCACACAAATTGTAAAATAAATGGTATTATTCAAATATACTTGACTGCTATCGGCGAGCTTATAATGGGTAATGTTGGTATTAACACAATAAAGTTGTGCCTAAAGCATATGTTGAAAATGTCCACCACGGGCCTCAAGACATGTCGTGATTCGTCTTTCCATATTTGCGAAAACCTTCAGAATAATGTCTGGTGATATTTGTTTAATCTTGTCTACTATTTCAGTCTTTAGGTCATTAATTGTCTGCGGATTATTTTCATAAACTTTCCCCTTCAATGCCCCCCACAGATAATAATCTGGGGGTGTTAGATCTGGTGAACGAGCAGGCCAGATTCCACGTGAAATAATGCGATTTGCAAATATGCTTTCTAAATAATTGAGTGTTGTTGTGGCTGTGTGTGCTGTTGCCCCATCCTGCTGAAACCAGGATTCCATAATTTCCCGTTCTGTAAGGTGTGCTATGAACGGTTCCAGAATTAAAGTACGGTAACGTTCTGCATTTATTGTTTCATTAAAAAATATAGGTCCTATTATCCGCATACGACTTATAGCGCACCACACTCCGACTTTTTGATCGTAAAGCGGCACTTGATGAAATTCATGGGGGTTTTCACTGCTCCACAGCCGATTGTTCTGACTGTTCACATAACCGGATAAATGAAACCAGGCCTCATCAGTGAAAAAAGTGACGTCAAGGATGGCAGCGCCATGTTCATAAATAAAATTCTGAAACCACATGCAGTAGTTTAAACGGGATTTATAATCTCTTTCTTTGAGTTGAGACACTTCAGTTAATTTGTATGGACGATAGTGTAGTTCACTTCTTAAAACCTTGTGAACAGAACTCTTAGATATTTGCACCTGTTGAGACAAGTGGTTTAAAGATGCATTTGGACTCATTGTAATTCTGTCGTGGAGTTCCATAATTTGGTCTTGTGAAATTGAAGGTCTTCCAGATCGGTGGGTGTTTCTTTAATGATTGTGCATTATTTGAAAATCTAGTTGTTCCAATTTATTTATGTAAATCACGCATCATGTACTGCTGTAGCTTGTTCCTTTTTCGGTAAAGTTAAACATATAACATCACTATTCACAAAAGGTATTCGAAATATCCACCACGTTTTAGTTGGCAAATGTTGATACGTTTTTTCATATTGTCAAAAACCTTACGCAGTATGGGCTGTGTAACATTATTAATGTTGTTGGCGATTGAAACCTGCAGCTCATCGAGTGTGTGGGGATTGTTTTCGTACACTTTTCCTTTCAGTTCACCCCAGAGATAGTAGTCCATGGGAGTAAGATCAGGAGACCGTGCAGGCCAAATTCCGCGAGAGATTATACGATTAGCAAAAATTTCATATAAAAATTCCAGTGATTTTACAACAGTGTGAGCAGTTGCGCCATCTTGTTGAAACCAAGCTTTTTCAATTTCTGGCTCAGAAAGTTGGGTTACGAATCGCTCCAGTATGTTAATCCTGTATCTTTCTGAATTTATTGTGTCATAGAAGAAAATTGGGCCGATTATTCGCTGACGACTCATTGCACACCACACTCCTACTTTCTGATCGTGGAGAGGCACTGGGTGCAATGCATGTGGATTTTCATCACTCCAAAGACGATCATTCTGCCTATTCACGTACCCAGACAAATGGAACCATGCTTCATCTGTGAAGAAAGTGAAATCAAGGATTTCCTCACCTTCTTGGGCTAGAAAATTCTCAAACCACATACAATAATTAATTCTGGATTGGTGATCTAATTCTTTTAATTGAGGAACGACGGAAAATTTGTACGGATGTAACTTTAATTTTTTTTTCAGAACTCTATGAACAGTACTGCTTGATTTGTGTACTTGTTGAGCCAGCTTTCTTATTGATTTGCCAGGACTCATTAGAATGCTGTCCTGGATGTTGAGAGATGTTACTTCAAGAACAGATGGTCTACCAGGACGGCTAACATCATGTACACTACCGGTGTTTTGAAATTTGATTATTAAATTACTCACAGTATTTCGATGAGGCACTGGTGTATCAGGAAATCTATTCACAAATTGTTCAACAACCCCATTCGAATACTTGCCGCCGTTACGGAACACATGCTCCACTATAAATACTCTTTCTTCAATCGTTAACACCATTGTAAGCCAGATCTATCATGTAGCAGTGATGTTTAAATGAACACGTAAATGGTGCTTGAACTATTACGTCATACATAGATAAAATTTAGGTGCGTAATTATTTCAACAACAAAAAATGCACAGTCATTAAAGAGACACCCTATACAACGAATAAGGGTAGAAAGTATTTCAATGTAGGGTTCCTTAAAGAACAAGGAATTAAAGATAAATTCGCAGTCACAATATCAAACAAATACCAAGTCCTCCAATAACTAGAAAATAAAATAAATATAGAAGATCATTGGAAACAGGTAAAAGATATATGGAAAGAGACATGCGAAGAAACACTAGGGAAAAGAGAACGCCAGAATAAGGCATGGATGACAGCAGAGACCCTGGACAAAATTAAAGAAAGAAAGAACAAGAAAGCAGACATAAATCAAAGCAAAACGAGAATAATAAAGCCAAGACATAGGAAGGTTACACAGAGGTGAACAAAGAAGTGAGAAGATGCATTAAAAGGGATAAGAGAAAATATATTGATGAACTAGCTAAAGAGGCAGAAGAAGCAGCAAATAAAGGGAATATGAAAGAACTGTACAACAGTACAAAGAAATTAAGTGAAAAATACAAACAGATCAATGCCTTTATAAGAAAGGAAATCTGCTTAGTAATATAATGGAACAAATGGAGAGATGAAAAGAGCACTTTGAAGAACTTTTGAATAGACCCGGCTCAAATAATCCTCCAGATATACTACCAGTAGAAGAAGAGTTACACGTTAACTGTGGAAAACCAAGCATAGAAGAAATAATGAAAGCCATCAAACTATTAAAAAAATGGTAAAGCCACAGGACCAGATGAAATTCCTTCGGAAGCCATCAAAGCAGATATTAACATTCTCTACCAAGATGTTACATAAGATATTAGATAAAATTTGGGAGAGGGAAGAAATACCTAAAGACTGGAAAGAAGGTTATATGATCAAACTACCAAAGAAAGGAAGTTTACAGGAGTGCACAAATTATAGGGGAATTATGCATGCTACTATCAGTGCCAGGAAAAATATTAAGCAGAATCACTCTGGAGAGACTAAAAGAGGCCATAGTGAAACATTTGAGAGATGAACCAGCAGGTTTTAGGAAGAACAGATCATGTGCTGATCAAATAACTACTCTACGTATAATAGTTGAACAAAGTTTAGAACTAAAATCCCCACTTTATATTGGATTCATAGATTACGAAAAGGCATTTGATAGTTTAGACAGAAGAATGCTTTGGAAGTTGCTGAGTCATTACGGAATCCCCATAAAGTTTATTAACCTGATAAAAACAATGTATGATGAAGGAACGAAATGTAGTGTGGTGCATAAAGGACAGCTTACAGAAGCATTTGAAATAAGAACAGGAGTAAGGCAGGGATGCCTTCTGTCTCCATTTCTCTTTCTACTGGCCATAGATTGGATTATGAAAATAACTCAAAACAACAGGAATGGAGTGCAGTGGTCACTGACCAAACAACTTGATGATTTAGACTTTGCTGATAACATAGCTCTCCTATCGCACAGACATGAACAGATGCAGGATAAAATGAGCATACGTGATGAGAGATCACAACAGCTAGGACTGAAGATTAATAGAGATAAGACCAACATTATGAGAATTAATACAGTTGGCAATAACCAAATAAAACTAGGAGAATTACCTCTATTAGATGTACAATCTTACATATATCTGGACAGTAATATAGATAAAGAGGGAGGAACAGAAAATAATACCAAAATAAGGATATCAAAAGCAAGAGGAGCTTTCATTGCACTGGGAAACATATGGAAATCCAAAGAAATTAGGTTAAATACAAAAATAAAAATTTTCAACTCAAATGTTAAGGCGGTCCTATTATATGGCTGTGAAACATGGAGATTCTTGTCCTTTTGATCATGAAATAGTTCTGTTATATATTCCTGCCATCTATCTATAATATTTTTATTGTCTGTTAGCATTTTTCCTTTTTGTCTGCAATGCATCCGCTTTCTGTGGCTTTTTTATTTTTATTAGTCATTCTCTTTATTTTTGTGTGTATTCCTCTTAAGTCTTGTTTACTTTCCATAGTTTCTATTTCTAGACATCTTGGGCTAAGCCAGTCTTCTTTTGCCTTTTTGCACATTTTGCATATTTCATTATCTATTTTATTGTATTGGGCAGTATTCTTCGCTTGTCTCCTTTCTTCCATTTTTTCTAAGAATGTGTTAGTTATCCGTTTTTATTTTTTGCTCTTTCTACTAATTGTAGTGCGATTTAAAAAAAAACAATTTAATAATTGAATAGACTACTGTACCGTTCCACAAAATATAGACTGACAGTGTGATTACTGAAATGTTAAACTTCACTAAGCATGCATGTCTTCAAACAGTCAAAACTTAAGGTTAACAATTCAAGAACAGAGTGTAAATCTTCTTTCTTTTGTCCATGTTGTTGCGTTGAAGCACCAAAGGAGAAAGAATAAATGTATATTATAACCGTTGACTGTAGATCAGTGGTGGGCATCACACAGGCCGCAGGCCAGAGCTGGTCCACCAAGTTATTTTGACCAGCCCATTTGCTTGATTTTAAAATTACTGTACACTTCATTCTCTAAGCTAAAAAAAAAAACAAATAAAAAGTAACACATAAAATGCACACAAATTTAGAACCCGTTCTAAAAAAAATAGTAATTTGATTAACAAATTTGCCAAATCAAAATAATGTTTATTATATTTGATCTACTAGTAGCTGTGTGTTACAAGCTAAGACTGCAAAGTTCATTGTCTTTGATGTTGGACACTCAGTTGTTGGGCAGTTATGTTAATGTTTTCGATTAGTCGACAGCACAAGCATGGTGTAGCCATTGTTCATGTTGCGATGGATAAAGGTCATTGCTTTTGGGTGTGATAGTGGTATTATATATGTCAGGATTTTTATTCCAAGACAATCCTGCGTCAGATAAAAAAGAGATTGTGTGTTTTTTTTAATTTAGTATCAGTTTTGGTAGGGCTTATGAATTGTAGTGCAAGTTCTTGCATGGTACAACTCCTTGCTAAGCTCTGCTCTGTCTAGTCAGTAGCAGTTTTCACTTTGGAGATTGTGCATCAGCTTTTCGCATGCTGTTGGCTGCTTTTACTATAGTAACTGGGATATTGTGAGTGCAACCATTGTTATGTGATCTACGTCATCACATTAGTTGCATAGCCCTAGGGCGGTCATACTCTAATCAATGAAAGACGGAGTTGGGTTTCGTACATGACTTGTCAACATCGGTGAGACTCCTGGAGGTCCGTGTTAGTTAGGAGGGACTTAAGTCTGTTCTTTGATGTGTGATGGTCTAATGACCAACTAATAACTACATCAAGCTTGGGCAGATGGTGCTCGTAAGGCTGGGAGGGCAGACCATCTAAGGGCAGAATCCTCCTACAGAAAAGACAATCTGCTGCCTTGCAGGAAGATTGGGGACAATCAAAGGCTAAGGAAAGCAAACCTGAATAAAATGCTGGCTAAAATCGGATGCACTGGGCCCTGGCGCAGAACACAGAGCAACGTTTTAACAGGTATTCAATCAGAATGGATCTAACAGACTCTAATTATGATGTTCTGTCTGTGAAGACCCCCCAGGCAGGTGGAATGCTGGGCCACGTGCCACAAAGGGGTCCACCCCAAGTTATTGGTGGTCACTCTGACCCATTTTGGAGAGCTAGGAAGTGGGACCAGATAGAAACTACCGCTGACCGGAACGGCTTCAAGAAACAGCTGAATATAATACACTGGAATGCAGAGGGCATATACCACAAAAAACAAGCCCTAACAATCAGGCTAGCAGAGGAGGAGATAGACGTTGCCTGCATCCAGGAAACTCACCTTAATCCTCAGCACAGATGTATGATCAGGGGCTACCAAACATTTAGACAGGACAGGGCAGGTCACAAGGGTGGAATTCTTATACTTATTAAAAATTCCATCCCAGCAAAACTGATGGAGGTAGTCACAAACGGAGAGGCAGAGATCATTGGTACAGACCTATACATTAACTCTGCTAGTATAAAGATATTTAACATTTACTGTCCAAATGACAAATTATTGAAGATGGAGTCAATGGAAATAACACCATCAAAGTGTCTGGTAGCAGGAGACTTTAACAGCCACTCTGAAAGATGGGGATATAAGGAGTCCAATGCTCGAGGTGAAGAAGTGGAAGAATGGGAAATAGACAACAACCTATTCCTCATAAACTCTAGAGAGGATCCCCCAAACTTCTACTCAAGAAGATGGAAAACAACTTCCACTCCCGACCTAGCATTTGCAACTGGAGACATATCCATCAAAATAAACAGAAAAGTGCTGAACCAACTTGGAGATAGTGACCATAGTCCAGTCAAACTTTCAGTGGATCTTGCTCACAAACAGGAGTTGCAAATACCTCTTGCCCACTGGAACTATAAGAGAGCAGATTGGGTAAAGTTTGCTAGGCTCACTGATGTAAATACTGCGCCTAACAACACCCACGAAAAGAAGGTCAATAATATGATAGAGAGGTTAACAAATCAAATCCTGAGAGCTGCTAAAGAATCCATTCCCTGAGGAGCAAGAAGAAACTACAAGCCATACTGGAGCAAGGAAATACAAAGACTAGAAGAGGAATTGGACTCTGCCAGAGAACTAGCTGAAACATCACACAGCACAGAGAGCAGCATTGCTTACAAAGCAGCCTCTGCCAAATACAGATGTGAGGTCATGATATCAGCAAGACAGAGGTGGATAGACAAAACAGAGAGCCTTAATCTAGACAAAAATGGTCATAAACTATGGAAACTTGTGAAAGCTCTGAGCGACGATAACAACTGCTGACTTTCGATATCATTAGGACACAACCAGAACATCCTCACAGGCAAAAGGGCAGCAAATCTACTGATAGAGACTTACAAAAACATTAACTGAGTTAAGTGCTCTGTGCACACCGTGAGCTGTGTGTCTCATCCGTTTTAATCATGTTTCGATATTCCAATTCTTTACGATGAATGATATCATATGACAGGGAACAGTTGGCTGTGTTCACTTTCTGTGCGGTTTCACCTTATGTCTTTTGGCGTGTGCTGAGACTGCTACGATGGGGACTACAGTTACCTTTCTTTGTTTGGGAGATGAGATATTAATTCGGATGATTACTCTGGCACGGGCGGTTGAGCAATTATGGATTTTAATTTGTTTGCAGTGATACCGGGGCCTTCCATAACCAAATAGCCAAAATAACCAAAAACATTAGTAGAATAAACATTCCAATAGACAAACAGAAAGCTGCAAGACGGGAAAACCATAATACAAAACACATGCCTTTAGCACCAGAAGAGTATCAGACAACCATCTTTACCCCAACTGAATTAGATATTGCCCTCAAAGGATTGAAGCTCAAAAGTTCCCCTGGTAAAGATGGAATCTCCAACAAAATGCTCCTAAATCAAGACTTCTAAGGATAATAAATGCTAGCTGGAAGAGAGGTCATGTGCCAGCAATCTGGAAAGAAGCTATTATGGTGCTCATTCTGAAGCGTGGAAATGACCCACTAGACCCAAGTAGTTACAGACCAATTAGCCTACTGAGCTGTCTGAGTAAACTCATGGAGAGGCTGGTTAAGAGAAGACTTATGTGGCATCTGGAGACAAAACAACAAATCATACCACAACAAAGTGGCTTCCGTCAGCACAGATAACTGAAGGCCTGGTCACCTACATCGCACAGGAAATAGAGGATGCTCTACAAGTAAAGAAACACACACTGGCAGTGTGGGTCGACATGGAGAATGCTTTTGATACGGTTTGGCGAGAGGGTTTAAAGAACAAGCTTTTTAGACTTGACATCCAGGGTCGTTTATTCAATTGGGTCTCTCAATACCTTCAGGATAGAACGGCCAGAATACAAGTACAAGGTCAACCAAGTGAGAAGGTCACAGTCAAACAAGGTGTCCCACAAGGCGGGGTCTTATCCACACCACTCTTTTTAATTTTCATAAATGACATCATAATGGACATTGCACCTAGTATACACTCAGGAATATACGCAGACGACCTGGCGATATGGGCACGTGAAAAATCTATGTCAGTGGCTAGCTTCAGAATGCAAGATGCCCTAGGGGAACTTGAAAACTGGACGAATACCTGGTTACTACCAATTAACGAAAAAAAAAAAAAACTACATACACAATTTTCAGCCTATCAAGAAACACACTCTCTGCAAAATTGAAGATAAAAGACCATGCACTTCCTATTGACCAAAACCCAACATATCTTGGTGTCACCATGAATCGCAGAATGACATGGATAAATCAGATAGACAGAGCAAACAAAGGAGCCAGAAAACAAACAGATATTATGAAGAAATTGGCAGGAACGGACTGGGGAGCAGACAGCAATATCTTGAAAAATGACTATATGTAGGAAGAGTAAGACCGGTCCTTAGAGTAGGAAGTCACAGCCTGGGCTACAGCTTCCAAAACACAGCTTAGCAAAATTGACAGAACACAAAACTAGGCTGCCCGTATCATCACTGGTGCTATGAAATCTACACCTATCGTGACTCTAGAAACAGTAACAGGTTTACAACCCTTAGAAGACCGACAGAAAACTAAAGTAATGCAACAAGCGGAGAAATATAAAAGGCTCCTTAGCCACCCCATGCACCAAAGAATGACTGGTTTCGGAAAAGTAAGATTAAAGAGGAGCAACTTCGCTGCAGTCTCCAAAGAACTGGCAACTAGTGACCCAGTACTGTCCCAAACACTACCGAAACCCTTATGCCTATCTGATATGACTCCTCATGGGAAACACAAAATACCAGAACTTAAGGAAGACATAAATAATAGGAATCAAGAAAAAAGGCACACAAACAGATAAAGAGAGAAAACACACAATAAGAAAAACACACAAACAGCAACTACCTACAGGACTCCTGGTCACACATATACACAGATGGCTCTGCTACAAATGCCACCAGAAATGTAGGAGGAGGTGTGTTCTTGAGACTGAAAAACCAGAATGAGATCACCAATGTCAATAGCTACTGGGAAATTCTCAAACAACTATAAAGCAGAAACTGAAGCCCTCAAAGATGCTGCAAAACTGGCTATACAACACAAAAATAACATGCACAAGAAATTGGTGATACTGACTGATGCACTGTCAGTCCTAACAGCTCTAAAAACCCCCAGGAACAGTGAACTAGATGACTTGAGAACAGCCCTAGACCAACTGTGCAATAACTTCCAGAGAGTGATCATCCAGTGGATACCATCACACTGTAATATACACGGAAACGAACGCGCAGACAAATTAGCTAAAGAGGGAGGGAGATTACCACAAGAGAACCATCAGGTCAGCTATGACGAAGCCAAATCCATCATCAAAGGCCGGTACCATGAAAAATGGAAATAAGAACACCCAAAGTATAACGAGAGGGACGGATACATCCAACTATCAAAGAGGGATCAAGTCATATTTCGCCTACGCACTGGCCACAACAGAATGAGAAACATGTTCAACAAATTCAAAATAGTACAACCACCCAATGCCACTGTACACTGGACAACAGGACAACAAAACATGTTCTACAGCAGGGATGGCCAATTTCTTTCTAATGGCGGGCCACTTTAATTATTTTTTTTGTGGCGGGCGACACATATAACAACATCAATACAAATAAACTTGGCATTTGTTTTAAGGTAATATTTTTGTTATTTATCGGCATTATTTGCTTACATAAATCATTTTGTTGCAACAGAGTAAAAAAATGCCTAGTTTATTTATGAAAATGAATAAAAGTTGCTATTTATATTGTTTAACAAACATGTTTTAGTTAGGTCATTTTAAAGTTGACATGTAACAAACCTTAATGAGAACAATGTGGACATTCATGTGCAGCAACAAGTTCATCAAAGTCAATGTGTAAAGATGATGATGATATTCGTAATAAATCCTGAAGGTGGCCATCAGTGAGTCAGTTTCTTTGTGACAATTTAATCTCCTTCATTGTTGAAAAAGCGCATTCACATATATATGTGCTTCCAAACATAGAAGTAATTTTCAAACTGAAATCACTCAATGCGGGATATTTTTCCTGTGGCACAAGTTTCCAAAAGTCAACTCCTATCTCCATCCTTGATTGGAAAGAGGGGCACTTTGGAGGTTACATAACTCCAACTGAAAAGTGTCATGTTTTTGGAAAATGTCACACTTCATAGGGTTATTAAACAATGCCAGTTCTGGTCGTATACCAATGAAGTCAGAAAATCGTTCATTGAATTGCTCCAATAGCTTGTCTAACATTAATACAGAAAATTTGAAATCAGTGTCACTGCACTCCTCAATCAATTCTTTGCACGAAGGAAAATGAATGAAGTTTTCTTTGACCAGGGTAAATCTAAAAACTTTTAGTTGACTTATAAATCCATCTAGGTGTCCTACCCAATCTGAGACTGTTTGGGAACATCCCTGTAGCTTCACGTTGAGTTCATTCATGTGCTGGGTGATATCAGTTAAAAAGGCCAATACGCTGTTAAAATGTGGATCAGACATTTTTCTGATCAGTTCTTTGTTGGTATCATGTTTCTCTAAAAACTGCTTTATCTCGTTTCTCAAAGCAAAAAACCACCTCAAACAATTCCCTCTGCATAGCCAGCATACTTGTGTGTTTGCCCTGTTGCTACTAAAATGGATCCATGCCCTAATGGCGTGGATCAGCTTCCTACCTCCTTAGCTTACATGTGATCTGTTACTGTTTTCTATCTGCGCAGCCCTCTAAATATTTCATGTCTCAACCAATGGAAGTCTCCCTATGTCATTCCCCCAGCCAATGAAACCACTTCCCTCTCTTACTTCTACGTACTCTTCGTGTCGCTAAATCACCCTTGACATTCCCGAGAACTACCTGTCTCGCTCTACTCACCTGTCACTCTGAACACCTGATCACTCTCCCTGACCCACTCATTCCAATCTTCATGCGTGATCCTGAGCTCGTACACTGTCTCATGATTCTCACTTTCTCTTAAAACACCATGATTATCTCCACCTCCTTACACTCCCTATTACAATGTAAGGTTGTCTACAAATGTGAGCTAATGTAAGGTTGTCTACCAATGTGAGCTAATGTAAGGTTGTCTACCAATGTGAGCTAATGTAAGGTTGTCCACAGATTTGAGCTAATGTAAAGGTTGTCTACAAATGTCAGCTAATGTAAAGGTTGTCTACAGATGTCAACTAATGTAAAGGTTGTCTACAGATGTAAACTAATGTAAAGGTTGTCTACAGATGTCAACTAATGTAAAGGTTGTCTACAAATGTCAGCTAATGTAAAGGTTGTCTACAAATGTCAGCTAATGTAAAGGCTGTCTACAAATGTCAACTAATGTAAAGGTTGTCTACAAATGTCAGCTAATGTAAAGGTTGTCTACAGATGTCAGCTAATGTAAAGGTTGTCTACAGATGTCAGCTAATGTAAAGGTTGTCTACAGATGTCACCTAATGTAAAGGTTGTCTACAGATGTCAGCTAATGTAAAGGTTGTCTACAAATGTCGGGTAATATGAAGGTTGTCTACAAATGTCAGCTAATTTGATGGTTGTCTTCAAATGTCCGCTAATATGAAGGTTGTCTACAAATGTCAGCAAATTTGATGGTTGTCTTCAAATGTCCGCTAATGTATAGGTTGTCTACAAATGACAGATAATTTGAAGGTTGTCTACAAATGTCAGCTAATTTGATGGTTGTCTTCAAATGTCCGCTAATATGAAGGTTGTCTACAAATGACAGATAATTTGAAGGTTGTCTTCAGATGTCCGCTAATGTAAGGGTTGTCTACAAATGTGAACTAATGTAAATGTTGTCTACAGATGTCAACTAATTAATGATATGGATGTCCACAAATGTGAGCTAATGTAAAAATAGTCTCCAGTAGGTTTAGTGTTCACCTGTATAAATTCTAACCACATTGAATGTATTTGTCATTTGATGGTTGTAGTGTGGACTTGCCACAGTGTATGAGTTGGTCATCTGATGGTTGTAGTATAGGCTAGCCACAGTGTATAAGTTGGTCATCTGATGGTTGTAGTATGGGCTTGCCACAGTGTCTTAGTTGGTCATCTGAAGGTTGTAGTATAGGCTTGCCACAGTGTCATAGTTGGTCATCTGATGGTTGTAGTATTGGCTTGCCACAGTGTCTTAGTTGGTCATCTGAAGGTTGTAGTATAGGCTTGCCACAGTGTCTTAGTTGGTCATCTGATGTTTGTAGTATAGGCTTGCCACAGTGTATAAGTTGGTCATCTGATGGTTGTAGTATTGGCTTGCCACAGTGTATAAGTTGGTCATCTGAAGGTTGTAGTATAGGATTGCCACAGTGTCTTAGTTGGTCATCTGATGGTTGTAGTATTGGCTTGCCACAAGTTACAGTTGCTGTGATGGTGGAATCTTGCTTACTCTTCTTTGTATTAATGACATTGATGATAATTCTACTTTAGAATGTGCTCAGTGATATCATGCTTTATACATAGTATTTGCTAATGGCCGACAACGCAAAATCCAAATGGCTGTGTGCTGCCGTGTTTTTGCAGAGATTAACACAGTCATTTAAATCAAAATTTCAGTTGCTTTGTTTGTTTTAAATGTGCGTTTTTGAGGACATTGAAGTAAGGAAGTGACTGTGCACTCTATTTGGTGGAAATCATTTGGAATCTTCATCTGTGAGCCGAAATTAATATTACACAATAGTCAACCTTGTCCAACAGAATTTACCACCACACTTTGGTGGGAGCTGTGACATGAGTGGAGCAGATATGGAGAATTCCTGACTGCACTGATACTGATTCTATAAATAGAAAGAACAGAACAGAACTTAGTATATTAACTGAGCAGTGCAATAAGTGCTTTATATCGAGAAGTACAACAGCACTATTGTGATAGTTGTGAGGTAGCCAGTGCATTTCTTCTTTGTTAGAATTGATTGGATTTAATGTTTCTTGAATATGCATGTTGTTAAAACTATGAATGAAATTAATAGATATAAAACAGAGTCAGAATAACAACCATTTTGAATGAGATCATAAAAGTTAGGGGTAACAACTCAGTCATTTAAATGATCTTTCTTTCTTCAGGAAGACAAGAAGCCAAAAGGTCAGATGAGTGCTCCACCTTCTCTTGCTGCAAGTCGAGAGAGTTTGAATGACCCTAGAGGCTCAAGATCAGCCACTCCTGTTGAGAGTGGCAAGCGTTTTTCTGCAGATCTCACCAAGTTGGAGGAGCTAGATTTACCAGGGAATCAAGCCCCGTTGAATCCTCCCCCAAGAGGTATGTGCTTCTTAAACAGTTAGTGCCTTGAAGTCTTATTTTTATCTTTTATCACCTTTTATCTTTAATTGAAATTAAACTTAGTACTTTTATATATATATATATATATAATAGACTTCTTTCTTATGCAACTCAATTTGAAACCCTTCATGGATGAGTTTGGACCATGTGCCACGGACTTGTCAAACGATGGACACATTAAAAATAACCCTCACTAAAATAGCTGCATTTCAACATCACAGCATTAATCTGATTATCCTGGCCAGACCTGTAAATGTTTGTCATGTAAAATCAATCCTAAAACATGATAGATGTTATTATCTGTTTAGTTTTTTCAAATTCATGTCACTCTCTTCTTGTGTAATAACCACAGATATGCGAGAAATATAGCAACGTTTGGTCTTGTATCATTTCATATTGTCATGGCATAATATTGTAAACATTTTATGTTATATCATTCATTACATGATGACATGACATAATATAGCAAACTTTTTAAATACATCAATCACTTTATGTTGATGTGACATAATACATCAAATATTTGTACTTACATCAATTAATTAATGTTGCCATGATGTAATGTGGCAAACTTTTGATGTTTCATCACCTTATGTTATCTTGATATAATGTGGCAAACTCTTGATGTTTCATCACCTTATGTTGTCATGATGTAATGTGGCAAACTCTAGACATCAAATCACTACATACTATCATGCATAATATATCAACATGACATCACTACATGGGTCATGGCTGTATGTTGGAGGTCTTCATTAGTTTCATGTTATTCACTCTTGTTGAATCTATTTCAAATCTCCTTCTAAGGTTCTCCTTCATGATGGCTATTTCCATCGTTGTGCTTAGCTTATCCAGGTTTTTACTTAGAAGGTGCAGCTTAAGTTCTGCTGTCCTCAGTCCGTCTATAAACATAGTGGTCAGTTGTCTTCTGAAAGCATCTTCCGCCGAGGTCTGTAAACGCTCACTATAGGAGCTAACCGATTCACCTCTTTCTTGGTGTTATCTCCTCAAGAGAGCAAAGGCACCTTCAGCGTTGCCTGCCTCTGAGAATGTGGTGGTTAGTTCATGTTTTAATGTGTCCCAAGTTTCAGAGGTTTCCTTCTCAATCCTCCTACCCAAGCATACTTGGAAAGCAACCCTTTTTACATTATTCTTTTTAGTAAATCCAGGTTTTGAATTTTGCTGGATTGCTGGAGAAGGGTGTGATTTCTGTGTTCACCCTTTGTTGCAGCACTGTGATCGTTAGTTCCTGGGAATAACGGTGCTGACTCCATGCAGCATCATAGTTGTGAGATCTTGAATCATATTTTTTTTTTTTCAAAATTTGTTACTTTTTGCTTGACTGTCTCACCATCCTCTTCTGCAAAGCACACACTCTGGATAGATCAGCCACCCACACTCCCAAAATAAAATTCACTAACATGACATTCCCAACAATCGTGTCAGAAATTGTAGATTTTAAAAATTATTTAAGGAAAAAAATGTTGCCTACTTCTTTGACTCAATCCTGAAATTCCTAATATGCTTCTATCACAACCTACCATTCCTAAATAATATTATAAACACTGCCTAAATAACACAATAAATATTGATTATGCACTATAATAACTAACTAGGTTAATTTAATGGTGTTAATATCATTAACAAGATGTTAAATCTCTTACGTCTCGACCAATGGAAATCTCCCTATGTCATTCCCCAAGCCAATGAAATCACTTCATTCCTTTAAGTCTATTTACTCCTCGTGTCTCAACCACAAGAATTTCCCTACATCATTCCCGAGAACTCCCTGCATCTCAACTACTATTCACCTGTCACTCTATCTATCTATCTATCTTTCGTTCGCCTGAAAGTATTGTCTATATCTGCAATGTCGTTTCCTGTATAAATTTTACTGTCTTTTGTAATTCTTGCAGTGGCCCATATAGTTTTGTCTGTAGTGTTGTATCTATGGGCCAATGGATTTTCCTCAGTCTACTATATTCAGTGCAGTCTTGAAGTATGTGTTCAGCAGTCTGGGGTGCCTGTCCACATGTACAAGTAGTTGATGTGCCGATCTTGAATTTTGTATACATGTGACTATGGAGTCGATTGTGTCCTGTTCTTAGGCGTATAATGATAACTTGTTCATATCTATTCATATTATGAAAGGCATCCTGATTTGGGGCTTGTGGTCCTCTGATTGATTTGATTATCTGTTTCTTATGATGGTATGTAACTGGTGTATCTAGTTGTGTGCCTGTTGAACCTTCCTTTGCCAACTGATCTGCTTTCTCATTTCCTGGTATTCCACAGTGAGACGGGATCCACTGCAGGGCAACCACCTGTCACTCTGAAATCCTGACCATTCTTGCTCATTTAATCTTCATGCAAGACCCTGTATTTGTACACTATTTTGTGCGTCTGACTTTATCTTACACACTATGATTGTCTCTACCTCCCTACACCCTAACAGTCCCTGTTACAATAGATTACAATCTGTTCTCATCACATAATATAGAAGACTTCCGACAATACATCACATAATATAGAAGACATGTCTGTAGCATTGTTTGTGGGAGAGCCTAGGTATCTGTAGCATTGTTTGTTGGAGAACCCAAGTATCTGTAGTATTGTTTGTGGGAGAACCCAATGTGTCTGTAGCATTGTTTGTGGGAGAACATAGGTGTCTGTAGTATTGTTTGTGGGAGAACATAGGTATCTGTAACATTGTTTGTGGGAGAACATAGGTGTCTGTAGTATTGTTTGTGGGAGATCTCAGGTGTCCATAGCATTGTTTGTGGGAGAATCCAGGTTTCTATAATATTGTTCATTGGAGAACCTAAATGTCTGAAGCATTGTTTGTGGGGTAACTGGAGGTGTTTGCATTATTCTTTGTGGAAGAACATAGGTGTC
The DNA here is from genome assembly GCA_032433765.1 of Megaustenia siamemsis. Lineage (NCBI taxonomy): Eukaryota > Metazoa > Mollusca > Gastropoda > Stylommatophora > Ariophantidae > Megaustenia > Megaustenia siamemsis. The sequence continues at coordinate 99,693,678 of JAVIAB010000047.1, read as the reverse complement.
TGTAACATTGTTTGTGAGAGAACATAGGTGTCTGTAGTATTGTTTGTGGGAGAACATATGTGTCTAGCATTGTTTATTGGAGATCCCAGGTGTCTGTAGCATTGTTTGTGGGAGAACATAGGTGTCTGTATTATTGTTTGTGGGAGAACATAGGTACATATAGTATTGTTTGTAGGAGAACCTAGGTGTCTGTAACATTGTTTGTGGGAGAACATATGTGTCTGTAACATAGTTTGTTGGAGAACCTAGATGTCTGTAACATTGTTTGTTAGAGATCCCAAGTGTCTGTAGCATTGTTTGTGGGAAAATCCAAGTGTCTTTAGCATTGTTTGTGGGAGAATGCTGGTGTCTGTAGCATTATTTGTGGGAGAATCCACATGTCTGTAGCATTGTTTGATGGAGAGCCTAAATGTCTGTAGCATTGTTTGTGGGAGAATGCTGGTGTATGTTGCATTATTTGTGGGAGAATCCACATGTCTGTAGCATTGTTTGAAGGAGAACATAAATGTCTGTAGCATTGTTTGTGGGAGAACCATGGTGTCCAGTGCATTGTTTGTGGGAGAACCAAAGTGTTGTAGCATTGTTTGTGAGAGAACATAGGTGTCTGTAGCATTGATTGTGGGAGAACCAAACTGTTATAGAATTGCTAGTTGGAGAACATAGGTGTCTGTAACATTGTTTGTGAGAGAACTCTAAGTACCTGTAGCACTGTTTGTGGGAAAACATAAGTGTTTGTAACATTGTTTGTGGGAGAACATAAGTGTCTGTAACATTGTTTGTGGGAGAATCCATTGTGTCTGTAGTATTGTTTGTGGGAGAACATAAGTGTCTGTATTATTGTTTGTAGTAGAACATAGGTGTCTTTAGCATTGATTGTGGGAGAACATAGGTGTCTGTAGTATTGTTTGTAGGAGAACCCAATGTGTCTGTAGCATTGTTTGTGGGAGATCCCAAGTGTCTGTAGCAATGTTTGTGGAAGAATACAAGTGTCTGTAGCATTGTTTGTGGGAGAATGCTGGTGTCTGTAGCATTATTTGTTGGAGAATCCACATGTCTGTATCATAGTTTGTTGAAGAACCTAGATGTCTGTAACATTGTTTGTTGGAGATCCCAAGTGTCTGTAGCATTGTTTGATGGAGAACCTAAATGTCTGTAGCATTGTTTGTTGGTGATCCCAAGTGTCTGTAACATTGTTTGTGGAAGAATGCTGGTGTCTTTAGCATTATTTGTGGGAGAATCCACATGTCTGTTGCATTGTTTGTGGGAGAAACTAAGTGTCTGTAGCATTGTTTGTGGGAGATCCCAGATGTCCATAGCATTGTTCGTGGGAAAATCCAAATGTCTACAATATTGTTTGTGGGAGAATCTAGATGTCTGCATCATTGTTTGTGGGACAACCTAGGTGTCTTTAGCATTATTTGTTAGACATTCCAGGTGTCTGTAGCATTTTTTGTGTGAGAACCAATGGGTCTGTATCATTGCTTGTGGGAGAACCCTAGTGTGTGTAGCATTATTTGTGGGAGATCCCAGGTGTCTGTAGCATTGTTTGTTTAAGATCCCAGGTGTCTGTAGCATTATTTGTAGGAGATCCCAGGTGTCTGTAGCATTGTTTGTTGGAGATCCCAGGTGTCTGTAGCATTGCTTGTTGGAGATCCCAGGTGTCTGTATCATTGTTTGTGTAAGAACCCACTTGTCTGTATCATTGTTTGTGTAAGAACCCAAGTGTCTGCAGCATTATTTGTGGGAGATCCCAGGTGTCTGTAGCATTGTTTGTTGGTGATCCCAAGTGTCTGTAACATTGTGAGAGAGCCCATGTTTGTTATCATTGTTTGTGGGAGAACCCAAGTGTCTGTATTATTGTTTGTGGGAGAACCTATGTGTCTGTAACATTGTTTTTGGGACAACCTAGGTGTCTTTAGCATTGTTTGTTAGACATTCCAGGTGTCTGTAGCATTTTTTGTGTGAGATCCAATGGGTTTGTATCATTGCTTGTGGGAGAACCCTAGTGTGTGTAGCATTTTTTGTCAAAATCAGTGTTTGTGTAGGAACCCATGTGTCTGTAGCATTATTTGTGGGAGATCCCAGATGTCTGTAGCATTATTTGTGGGAGAGCCCAGGTGTTTGTAGCATTATTTGTGGGAGAACCTAGATGTCTGTAGCATTGTTTGTGAGAGGACCTAGATGTCTGTAGCATTGTTTGTGGGGGAACCTAGGTGTTTTTAGCATTGTTTGTGGGAGAGCCCAGATGTCCATAGCATTGTTTATGGGAAAATCCAAATGTCTACGATATTGTTTGTAGGAGAACCTAGGTGTCTGTAGCATTGTTTGTGGGAGAACCTAGATGTCTGTAGCATTGTTTGTGTGAGAACCTAGGTGTCCATAGCATTGTTTGTGGGAGAACCTAGATGTCTGTAGCATTGCTTGTGGGAGAACCTAGGTGTCTGTAGCATTGCTTGTGGGAGAACCTAGGTGTCTGTGGCATTGTTTGTGGGAGAACCTAGATGTCCATAGCATTGTTTGTGGGAGAACCTAGGTGTCTGTAGTATTGTTAGTGGTTGAACCTAGATGTCTGTAGCATTGCTTGTGGGAGAACCTAGGTGTCTGTGGCATTGTTTGTGGGAGAACCTAGATGTCCATAGCATTGTTTGTGGGAGAACCTAGGTGTCTGTAGTATTGTTAGTGGTAGAACCTAGATGTCTGTATCATAATTTGTGGGAGAACCTAGGTGTCCGTAGCATTGTTTGTGGGAGAACCTAGGTATCTGTAGTATTGTTTGTGGGAGAACCATGGTGTCTGTTGCATTGTTTGTGGGAGATCCCAGATGTCCATAGTATTGTTTGTGGGAAAATCCAAATGTCTACGATATTGTTTGTGGGAGAATCTAGATGTCTGCATCATTGTTTGTGGGACAACCTAGGTGTCTTTAGCATTATTTGTTAGACATTCCAGGTGTCTGTAGCATTTTTTGTGTGAGAACCAATGGGTCTGTATCATTGTTTGTGATGTTTTGGAAATATCAAACTCTACTCAAATACGAATGTATAAAATTAGAGTAATTATAATGAGAGTATAAACTTGTGGTTAATCAAAGCTCCCCTTGATATATCAATGCTTGGTTAAATACAGTTACTACGATATTATGTATATTTTTCACAGGCTCTATTTTAACAATCTTCTGTGTAGGTTCTTTCTTCAATTCTAAACAAAACTATCTTGAAACTAAATTGCTGCATTATTGCAAAATTGCAAGCATTTGTAATGGCAATTATAAGAATGTGTGTTTGTTTTTTGTTTTTTGTTTTTTATTTCCTCCACTTACTAACCTAATAAGATACTATAGAGTATCTACTGCCTACAGCACATGATCCCGTGTAGAGACTCTTGAAGCCTTTCTATAATTACCTTCTCATATCATTTGACTTCAATTTATTATGCATGAGTGCTTGGCCTAAACTGCTACTTGGCTTTTAGCTGTATCTCATTGAGGCATGCAGATAGTGCATAGTGATAAGAAGATTGTTTGCTGTTCAGAAATTATTGAAGATCTACCAGAGCAGAATCTCTTGTGATGACCATTATCATAATACTGTTAAGAATATGGTAACATCGTTTATAAGGGTAAAGTAAAGGTTCCCTCCACATCATATTAGGCGTATGGGGAATCTGGTGTTAGTGACCATATTATTCTATGACCATGGCACATTTTTGGGTGATGTGGTCGGTATCATGCCAGGCTGCCACTATTTCTCATAATAATCTCTGGTACCCATTTTTAGAGGCTGGATGAACACCAGAGCCTTGTCGGTCCCAAAAAATCTGCCACTTCTGGGGATTGATTTTATAGGGGCAGATGCATCAAAATGTGAAGCTGATGATGATAATTTTAAAAAAATGGTAGTGTTGCAACTTTACATAGATGAGGGACAAAAACTAAACCAACATGACATTGTGGCTCAGTAGGCCTTCAGCTGGAAAAGTGGACAACACACACAAATGTATCAGTGAATAAACCTAAACTACATAGTGACTTAATTATGAAATATCTGTATCTCCTCTGCTCTGTCACCTTACTGTTACCATCTCTACACTTCGTCCCATTCACCTTCATGTTATGATTCTATTCAATTTTTATAATTGTTAGATCTTCTGTCTCGACGATATGGATTTTCTCCAGCAGGCTCACACATAAATGTGGATATATAACCAGACGACCTGCTTAAATCAATATTCATAGCCCTACCAAAGAAATCTGGTGCGATTGAATGCAATGATCATCCCACAATAATCCTTATGAGTCACGTGACTAAGATATTACTAAGAATCATCATGCGAAGAGTACGAAACAAAATCAGTCCAGAAATTAGTGATGAGCAGTGTGGTTTTGTTGGAGGTAAAGGAACGAGCAATGCCATATATATCATTAGATCTTTAGTAGAAAGAGCCATAGAGGTGAAAAAAGATCTATACCAAAGCATTTGACAAAGTAAAGGACCAAGAAGTAATCACAATTTTAGAAATCATAAATGTAGACAGCAAAGATCTAAGAATAATAAAGAACATGTACTGGCAACAAACCGCGATAACTCAGTGGTTAGTGAACTGGACTACCACGGACAAGGGGTAGGGTTCGATCCCAACCGACGGCTTCCGGGTTCACCCAGCCTTAAATGGGTACCGGATTTTTTCTGGGAAAGTAAAGCAGCATGGGCGTAATACTGACCACATTATCCCAAAAATCATGTGCTGAAGGTCTGTAAAATATAGGGTCACTAACACCATATTTCCCTATACGCCACTTGGCGTGACGGGGGTACTTTACTTTTTTTTTACTGGCAACAAACAGTGGCCATAAGAACTGGAAACAGGGTGTTAGACAAGGTTGTGTGCTGTCACCAGATTTGTTTAATATTTATAGTGAGATTATTTTAAGATTCATAAGGGGCATGCCTGGAATAACAATTGGAGGTCATAATATAAATAATCTAAGGTATGCTGATGATACAGTCTTAATCACCAAGAGTGAAAATGAGTTACAAGAAATTTTGGACATTATAGTGAAAGAAAGCAAAAATAAAGGACCCAGCCTTAATAGCAAAAAGACAGAAGTAATGGTAACAACAAAGAAAAAGACACCACCTCAGTACAAAATAAAGACCAGTGGAAGAATATTAAAATGGGTAAATGAATTAAAACATTTTGGAACTTTGATAACCTGTGTGAAGATGTACAACAGAGGTGAGATGCAGAATGACTCAGGCAAAAGCAGCTTTCCAAAAAATGAGGAAGATACTATGCAATCCACCTTTGACAATAGAAACAAGAAAAAGAGTTCTTAGAGCTTATGTAGAGCCAGTCTTAACATATGGATGTGAATCATGGACAATAGGACAAGAGACAAGAAAATCACTGGAGTCTGTAGAAATGTGGCTTTACAGAAGAATGTTGAGAATACCATGGACCGCTAAGAAGAGTAATGAAAATGTTTTGAAAGAGGTCAAAGCAAAAAGAGAGCTAATTTCCAATATTGGGAAGAAACAATCATCATTTTTTGGCCATGTAATGAGAAGAGAACAGCTGGAATAAATTGTAACAACTGGGAAAATTGAGGGATGAAGAGATAGAGGGAAGCAAAGAGAAAAAATATCAGACAGCTTAAGAGTGGCTTTGCAGAAGGTCAACAACAGAAATGATAAGTAACTCGAGATCGAAAGTTGTGGAGAGACATGATCACCTCTGCCAGCAGGCCCGGTTGTTGATGATAATGATGTATATATCTTGTGGTTATTTTGCTGCATATTGCTCTTTAATTATCAAACTAATTAATCAAAAGAGGGGTCAAACCAAGTCACCCGATCACGAATTGTCCTTTAGAAGCTCTTAACTTCATCTTGATCTTTTTTTTTCTTTTTAGTTTTTTTTCTCTATCACTTTTGCTGTTTTCTAGCTTTCACATGCACAGGTAAAGGTTGATAATATATTTGAGTTGAATATTCTAAGTTTAGTTTTCCTGCATAGTGTTTTTAATTTCCATATAGGTTTTTTTTTAATTTACTGCTGCTTTTGCTATCCTGCTTCTGATCGTTTTTTATGTTTCACCTTCTTGATCTATATTACTACCAAGATATACATAGTGGTCTACTTTATTGTTTTGACAACATGAACTAATTTGGTCGGTGCAGCCAATGCTGAAACATCCCAGAATCCTATTCGCATTAGCACTTTCAGGCTTTTGACATTCGCCATACTTTTAATTTCATGACCAGGATTTTCGTCATGACTCATAATGTTTGAAGATTCCACAACATTCATGGAACAATCAGTATTTCTGTGCAAATCTCAGAGTGAGATTGTCAGTCCCACGCTCAACCGTTACATGGCAAGACAGAAGTAAATGCATCCCCCATCTTGGATCGTACCGGAAGCTTTTTTAATTACATCTTTACTTATAGCATACATTTTAATGTTTTCACCATGGATTTGATAATGCAAAAATTATTTGCAGGCAACACAGACATTGACTGGATATATGGGCCACAATTAGAAGAGTGGAAACAGCATCAACAACATCTCAAAAACAGTATGTGGAATGAAACTAAGGACAAAGGAAGGGAAAAAGCTCACCCCGTCATGGAACGAAGCAATCAGAGAGGCAATTAAAGAAAAGAAGAAACTGTTTACAAGTTGGAGGGAGAATAAGAACCAAGAAAAATATGAGAAATATGCCTTAGTTCGGAAAAAGTTAAAATTGTGATCAAAGAAGCTTAGAAAAACACATGGACAGAATTTGGACATAATATGAGCAGGGACTTCAAGACATTCACAAGATATTTCTCATCATCATCATCGAGTGCCGTCTCCGCAACGAAGGTTGGCTACCATGGAGCGCCATTATGCTCTGTCTCTTGCTTTGATGGTGCAGTTTGTCATAGACTGATTTATCCATCTATTGATGTTACTCGTCCATGTTAGGTTTGGTCTGCCTCTGCCTCTTTTACCTTGTATTTTCCCCTCCAGGATTACTTTTAGTAGGCTGTTGTGTCTTTTAACATGGCCCAAAAATCACATTTGTCTTGTTTGAATTGTGCTTAGTAGTTCTCTTTTCATTTTTAGTTGTTTTAAGACTTCATCGTTTGTTTTCTTTTCTTTCCATCCAATTCTACCTATTCTTCTATATATCCACATTTCAAAGGCTTCAATTCTCTGTTCTGTTTTCTTGTCTAATGTCCATGTTTCTGCACCATATAGGAATATTGAGAAACTGTAACATTTTGATATTCTTAGTTTTAGCCCTGGTGTTATTTGTTTTGATGTTAGTATGTTCTTCATGACATTAAAATTGATTTTTGCCATTCCTATTCTTTTGTTTATTTCAGTTGTACATTTTCCATCACTGGTTATAGTATGTCCAAGGTAGTTGTAGTTCTGAACTGTCTCCAGGTCTATTTCTTCAATTTTGATATCGACTTGTGGGTTTTGAGTATTTTCTTTGTTTATGATCATAGTTTTAGTCTTTTTGATATTCATATCTAGTCCATATTTTTTGCTTGTCATGTTTATTTCATTAAGTAATTGTTGTAGATCTTTAGGATTTTCTGCTAGCAGTACAGTACTGTCAGAATATCTTAGGTTATTGATTATCTTTTCATTAATTTGTAGGCCTGACATCTCTATGATGTTTTTAAAGATTTGCTCAGTGTATAGATTGAACAAGCTTGGTGATAGGATGCATCCCTGTCTTACTCCTCTTTTTATATCAATGGGTGTAGAGTTCTCTTTCTATAAGTTTCTATAATTCTATAAGTTGTTTGTGGTGTAATCTATCAAAAGCTTTGGTGTAGTCTATGAAGCAGGCATATATTGGTTTGTTTACTTCTGTGTACTTTTTGATTAATGTTCTCATGCAGAATATGGCTTCCTTTGTCCCGCTATTTTTCCTAAATCCAAATTTCTGCTCATCTAATTCAGTATTGATTTTGTTCTGAATCCTTCCTTGTATAACTTTTAGCAAGATTTTTGTAATATGGCTCATTAGGCTTATTGTTCTAAATCACTGCATTCACTTGCACCATTATTTTTAGGCAATGCAATGAATGTTTTTAGTTCATTGGGTATGTATCCTGTATGGTATATGTCGTTGTACATGTCTGTAATCACTTCAATGCCACAATCTTCTAGTGCCTGTATCATCTCTATCTGTATATTGTCAGGTCCTGCTGCTTTTCCCTTTTTTATTGTTTTTATAGCTTTGTCCACCTCAGATTTTAAAATTTTATAGTCTGATGTACATTTTATAACTGGTTTCTTGTCCCATTGATCATGAAATAGTTCTGTTATATATTCCTGCCATCTATCTATAATATCTTTATTGTCTGTTAGCATTTTTCCTTTTTTGTCTGCAATGCATCCACCTTCTGTGGCTTTTTTATTTTTATTAGTCATTCTCTTTATTTCTGTGTGCATTCCTCTTAAGTCTTGTTTGTTTTCCATACTTTCTATTTCTACACATTTTTGGCTGAGCCAGTCTTCTTTTGCCTTTTTGCACATTTTGCATATTTCATTATCTATTTTATTGTATTGGGCAGTGTTCTTCACTTGTCTCCTTTCTTCCATTTTTTCTAAGATGGTGTTAGTTATCCAATTTTGTTTTTTGTTCTTTTCTCTTTTGGGTAAGGTGTCACGGGTTTCTTTTATGCTTTGCTTTATGCATTGCCATTTGGTTGTTACTTTTTCATCAGGATTTTCTCTTCTGTATTGTTCAATTCCTTTTTCTAGCAGCTTCTGGTATGTATTCTTTACTTGTATTGTATAGGTATTTTTTATATCTTTTTTATTTAAAGCTGTTATATCTAGTGGATTTTTTGATGAATTAGACTTTTGCTTGTTTCTCTTTAGTTTGATTTTCAATTTAATCATTACAGGATTGTGATCTGAATTAATATCTGCTCCTGGGTAGGTTTTGGCTTTCTTTACGCTGTTACGGAACCTTTCTTTATTCATTATGTAATCTATTTGATTCCTCTTCTTATCTCCAGGGCTTTTCCATGCGTATAGTTTCCTTTTCTCTTGCTCAAAGTAGGTGTTACATATTATTAGCCTGTTTTCTTCACATAATTGTATTAATCTTTCTCCTCTGTCATTTCTTTTTCCTAAACCATGATTTCCTATAATGGTCTTATATCTACCTTTTCCTACTTTAGCGTTCATGTCACCCATTACAATCAAGATGTCTGAAGATTTCACTTGCTTCATAACTTTATTTAGGTCTTCATAGTATGTCTCTATTTGTTCATCTGTATAGTCTTGAGTAGGTGCATATGTCTGTATTATTGCTATGTTGAATGGTTTTGCTTTCAACTTGAGTAGTATAATCCTATCACTGTATGTCCAGTGGGTACTTATATATTTTTGTAGCTCTCTTTTTATCAGTATTCCTACCCCCCTTTGATGCTCTGTTGTGTTTCCTGAGTATATAAATGTATATTTTTCGTCCTCTATGTACCCACATTCTTTCCATCTTGTCTCTGATATGCCTAAAATATCTATATTTATTCGTTCTGCTTCTTGAATCAGATTTTCCAATTTCCCTTCTTGATATAGAGTCCTAACATTCCAAGTACTTATTTAAGATCTTTCCTCCGACATAAGTTCGAATTCCTCTCCATGGCTTCCTGTGGACTAGTACGTGGTGAGGCTCCAATCTCTTTCACGATGTGTACCACACACTTTGCTGTTTTCGCTTTCTGGGCCGTTGATCATTTCTGATTCATCCGCCCCATCCACTGTCACAGACTTTTCACTTATGGGTTGAACATACCTGGTTTGCCGGCGACATTTTTGTCAAACCATGTGCTTGCCTATCAAACCGCGAACAAATGACACAAAGAAGAATAAATCATATTCCACTTAAATATCGGTAATCACAGTTCATCCACACGTCAGAAGTAAAACATACACCAAACGGGGAATAGCAACACATAATTTCACAACTAGACTGTCACGTAAATCATTTAAATATATCAGCAATTGCCGAATTATAAAAAATGACTACACGAAGCCGCCATGACACAAGATATTTCTACAAAGCAGTAAAAGCAACAAGAGTGAGAAAAGAAAACCAATGATTCTACTGAGCTCATGAATGACAAAGACAGACAGCCAATATCAAATAACCAACATATGCAGCACAGATGGAAAGAATATTTGAAGACCTATTAAACATGGCATCAACTACCAATAACACAATAAAAATGATTCAAGAATGCACAAACACTAAACCCAACATCATGAAAAAGGAAATCAAAGAAGTAATCAAATATGCACCAAGAAACCAATAATAGAACTAAGTTAAGCAATTCTCAAATGGGGTTCCGAAAAAACAGAGAATGTACTGACACTCTATTCACTTTAAAACAGCTAGCAGAAAAGACGGCAGAACGTAATCAACATTTTTGTACTGCCTTTCATTGACCAGGAAAAACATTTGAATGAGTAAACAGAGAACAATTGTGGGAGATACTAACAACATATGGCTTAAGCCAACATCTAACCAACCTAATTAAAAGTCTCTACATCAACAGCAACTTCACAGTCAGAACAGCAGCAGGCTACACAGACCACTTTGAAGTTAGATCAGGTGTAAGACAGGGGTGTATACTATCACCCCAATTGTTTATTACATACATGGACTACATATGCAAGTTAGCCAACTTGTCAGAGACAAAGGAGATCAACGAGCTTCTATTTGCAGACGATTAAGCACTAAAACATGGACAAATAGAAGATCAAGAACACTTAAATAGACTCAATAACACAGGCGCAAATTACAACATGAAAATCAACATCAACAAAACAGAAGTCATGAATATCGCAACAGAGAAACAGAACACCAACATAACTATGGGGCGGAGACAACTAAAACAAGTAGAGGAATTTAAATACTTATGAAGTCTAGTGACAAACGACAACTCACAAACAGCAGAAATAGACTCAAGATGCAACAAAGCTTGTCAAATCATTGGACAGCTATCACTAAAATTGTCCAACAAGGAAATAACTTTAGAGGCAAAAGGGGCACTTTACAATACAATCTTCATTCCAACGTTGTGCTACCAATGCCAATTTTGGACCCTAGATGCAAGAACAATAAGAAAAATAACATCTACTGAGATGAAATGTGTTAGACGAATGACAGGAAACAGCCTGAGAGATAAGATCAGAAATGAAGAACTGAGAAAAAAGTTAGAACCACCATGGAATATATCAAGAAACAACAGATAAAATGGTTTGGTCACATGACAAGGCAGAGAGATTGAAACACAACACGAGCCTTCAATAAACGTTGCGAGAACACCAGAACCAAAGGTCAGCCATGAAAAATATGAATTGACGGAACATTAGAAACACTAGGAAACATAACAGCAGCTGACGCAACCAGAATGGCAAAAGAGCGCAAAGTATATCTCCCCTCAACACTAAAAGGCAAATGAGGAAGGAAAGAAGAAGATTTCAAGTCCTATTTTTTTTTTGCTCTGATTGATGTCACTTAGGAAAACTATATTGTCTGCAAAATCTAGATCTTCCAGATAATTCTTGTTAAACCATTTAATACCTTATTTCCTTTGCAACATTTACTCATGATGTAATCAGTGGTACTTCCAAATAGCAATAGTGATACAGTACATCCCTGTTTTACTCCTATTTCAATTCAAAATCAATCACTCATTCCCTCCTCAGTGCGAGTATAGCCGTCATGTTTGTCTTTTATAATGTTGGTAATTTTGTGTGGTATTCTGTAATGTTTCAAGATATTCCACAAGGACAATTTATACTTTGGTTCACAGATAGTACATGTTTTGGTGATGTGAGTGGACAGTTTATACATTGGTTCACAGATAGTACATGTCCACTTATAATCACGTCTGTGTACTGAGTGATTCAATGAGCATGATAAGAAGAGTGGAGGTGGGCTCTGTATGTATGCAATGTGTAGAGTCATTGCAGAAGTCAAAAATATGTACATTCACCTTTGTCTACATCCCAGGACATGTGGGAGTATGGGGAAATGAAAGAGCGGACAGGTTGGCTAGCTGCGCTATTGTTGAGGACGGTCAACCGATAAATTGGGCGGACATCATCAATGCCCTCCGGGAAGTGGGAAGGACACAAGACTTCGACAACCATGAGTCCACATCACTCTTTCGGATGAAAGAGATGGGAGTTAAAATGGGCACAGCCAGAAACATGAAACTTAGTGGGCGTGTAAGAAGACTAATCAACCAACACAGAACTGGAGTCATCAATCGCTGGGCACTGTGAGAATTGCTGAGGAGGGGATCTGAGCACCTATGGACATGTTAGGAGTGCATTGATGATAACCCAAAAATAACTCAATAACTCACAGATAGTACATGTTTTGGTGATGTGGATGGACAGTTTATATAGTGGTTCACAGATAGTACATATTTTGGTATTGTGAGTAGACAGTTTAATCAGCAAAAACACAAAGTATGATCCATCAGTTATAAGTGTGAGCATATAGAAATTGTGATTTGTCAGTTATCAGTAAGAACATAAAAATTGTGATCTGTCAGTTATCAATGAGAACATAACAAGTATCATCATACATGCCTCCAGTCTGGACAAATCAAATGAGTTAACTGTTAACACTTATGTCTGCATTTCGCCTTATTCAGATAAAACTAAAACCTATTATTAATCCCTCTATGTGATATATTATGCTAGTATTGTTTGTTACGATTGAAATCATAGCATAGACAGATCAAATGTCTTGTCTCTTATGTCTTGTCTGACATGTTTGTCTTCTATGATGTGTCAGTGAAGGGGCATCGGAGGTCAGGGTCACAGGGTACAACCCCTGACAACATGCACTCACCACAGCTACAGTCACATTTTGGTAAGTTGCACATCCATCCCATTTTGTGTTTTCTTCATTTCTGTTGTGGTGTGCCTAATTATTTCCTTTTATGTTAGATAGTTGAGCAGAAATGGTTAAAACAAGGACAATAAGATATTCTTCACAGCTACACCATATACTCTATGCTGCTAATGTCTTGACATAGCTTTCGATTGATTAGCTTCTGTGTCTGGCTTTCTCACTCACTCATAATAGTTGTCCTGTATCAATTATAGCTTTCTCTTTTCCTAGAGAAAGTCCTAAAGACTGTAGAGCTAGTCTTAACATATGGATGTGAATCATGGACAATAGGACAACAGACAAGAAAATCACTGGAAGCTTTGGAATTGTGGTTTTATAGAAGAATGTTGAGAATACCATGAACAGCTAAGAAGAGTAATGAAAACATTCTGAAAGAGGCCAAAGCAAAATGAGAGCTAATTCCCTATATTTGGAAGAAACAGTCATCATTTTTTGGCAATATAATGAGAAGGGAACAGCTGGAATATATTGTTATAACTGGGAAATTGAGGGACAGAGAGATAGAAATGATAAATAACTGTCAAGATCAAGAGTTGCGGAGAGAAATGATCACATATGCTAGCAGGGATGGTACTTGATGATGATTCATGTAATGTTTTCATGTAATGCTCTCAAGCAGAAGTCTGGTTAGATTTCATTGTCTGATATTCTTTGTTCTTTAACATAATCAATAGCTGATGTTATACCACCATACCACTCAAGGTTTCATTTCTAATTTTATTTCTGCTGGTTTTGTTTACAGCTTTTCTCATTACTTCATTTTTGTGGAATAAAACAAGCTTCGGTGATCAGCAAATTGCAACTCTTTGAAGCCTTCTGGTTCTGGGTTAGCAGTTTTGGTGATTTTGTCCATGTCAATGATAAATAGTAGTAGTGACAGTACACACCTTTGTCTTACCACTGTTGTTACTGGGAACCAGTTTATTTTAATGACACTTTCACTTTTTACATACAATACTCTGATGTTGTCTAATAGCTGTTTATAAACATTATATTCTCAAAGCATTTTCCAAATTTTGTTTTTATTGATTGATCAAAAGCATTGTCCTTTGTTACATACTAAAAATGTTGGTGGACTTAGTATTTCTTCTTCTGCATAGAGCTCTCATATTTTCTCTCACATTTCAATTACGCCTGACATGTTAAACTTTGCAGCTTCTTTGTTGTGTATCTCATCATCATCACTTTATCCTGGAGTATATACCAAGATAGTGTCTTTGGATGTATACAATATGTTTATTTGTTCAGTGGCCTATCCTAAAAACAACTGAAACCTTCTACATCAACTGTTTAGCCAATGTGAGTGAGCTGAAATTCCTTCTCTATGAAAAATAATCTTATCTCCTCTCTCAGTTTCTTCTCTATGAGAAATAATCTTACCTCCTCTCTCAGTGTCTTCTCTGTGAGAAATAATCTTACCTCCTCTCTCAGTTTCTTCTCTATGAGAAATAATCATCTCGTCTCTCAACTCCCATAGAGACAAAACTATTTTGTAAAAGCTAACAGACTTCAGTATAGCAAAAGTTGAAAGTGCCCATATCTTTGAAGAGTTGTTTTGTTCAAGAGGTCTTGAATCCTCTGATTTTTTTTTTTTTTTTAATTGACAATTTTGACTGATTCATTTAAGGTTTGTTTACATTTTTCTAGCACCTTCTTAGCAATTACGAATTCCGTATCTATACAGCAATAGTACAAATCACCAATAATGTGATTTCCTTAATCCATACTACAAGTCCATTGAACAGTCAACAGTTGCTATGTAGTTTTTATTTATCTATATATATATATTTTTTCATTGTCCCTGCTGAAGGCCTACTGATCTGCAACATCGTTTTGATTTTGTGTTGTCCCTCACCCGTGTGAAGCTATAGCCATACCATTTTATATACATATAATTATTTTTCTTCCCATCCAATGCTTTCTAGACATTGCCTAAGCCCTGTCTGTGCTAATTCCAACTGAGTTCAAATAATCCAAGCCACGAGATGTTATAAAATTGTTGAAGCTGTTAAATAACTTCTTCAGCTGTTGTGTGCATCAACATGCAGAGGAACAGTGTCTTTGAAAACATTTCTCTTGTGCTCGTATCTAATAGGTCGCTTTGTTTGTTATATCTGAGCTTTCAAACAATTGCAGAATAAAATAAGGGGACTTGTGAATACTTACTAATAATTGTTCCTTGATACTGGCTGATATCCAATTGCTTCATAACTGTGTCATTTTACAAAAGTTTTAAGGAAAGGTCATTGGCAGCTTTATTGTATGCTCACCCACAAGAAATAACAATAATGAATGTTGTCATGTCTTAAAAAAACTAATTTTATCTCAAGCACTCATGATCATTGAACTGGACTACTACGGACAAGGGGTAGGGTTCGATCCCAACCGACGGCTCCGGGTTCACCCAGCCTTAAATGGGTACCGGATTTTTTCTGGGAAAGTAAAAGCAGCACGGGCGTAATACCGACCACATTACCCCAAAAAAATCATGTGCTGAAGGTCTGTAAAATATAGGGTCACTAACACCATATTTCCCTATACGCCACTTGGCGTGACGGGGGGTACTTTACTTTTTTTTACTCATGATCATTCATTTGGTGAATACATATTTGGCCATCAGACAGTTTTATCAAATACTGATTTTATTTATTAACTTTTGTTTGTTTTTTAATGGAGGCAATAGGTTAGAAAAGACAAGAGGGAAATTATAATTTTGTTGTGTTTCTTTTCTTTCTTGCTTTCATTCACTCTCTCTTTTCATTTTAACTGCAAGAGACCTAACAAGCTTTCACTAACCTTATCTGAGGTGGGGGGGGGGGGGGCGGCTGTGAACCACACTCTAAGTCAGCAATAGATCTAACAGGCTTTCACTAACCTTTTCTGAGGACATCACAGACCCCAAGTTGGCTGGGAACCACTGAAAAACCATTTCAACCAAAAGTATTCAGAATTGAACTGGTTTTATAAAAAAAAGTCGGGGGGGGATTCTAGTGCATTGGTATCTTTTCTGCTTTGCTCATAGAGTTTTTATATTTGCTTTGCATACAGCTTGTTTTTATCATTTTTAATGGCCATAATAGCTACTACAAATATAAATTGATGCACAGCTCATATTTAAATGCATTTGATTTTATAGTTTTAAAGGATGAAGAAATAAATAAATAGAGAAAATAATATTTAAATGTTACATCTAATGTACAATAACCTAATATGGAACTTTTGTAACAGGTGTTCTTATAGATCATAAAGACTGCTCTATATAGATGGTATCAAACAAATATCCACTTAAAGATACTTTACTTAGAAAACTAATACATACAAAAAAAAACTAAAAGATAACTAAAATTATAAATATATCTGTTTTGCTCACAAAGAAGACATGACGGTATACTGCAGACAATGTCACAATGCAAAAACCTTGATGATAAAGATGTCTTGCAAGCTACATACGTTTGCTGTTATTTTCAGAACATCTTGTTCTCTGTGAGATTATATATTATTTTCTGGCTAAGTCTGCCCATCATAACTGTAGTGCATGCCTGTATTGTTTATTTACACCTCATGTACTAACATTACAACACATCTGTAGACATTACAATTTTAGGACCTTCACTACTTTTGTGTTTATCCAAGCAAGAAATTTTGTTTGTGAGAAAGTAGGGTGGCTTGGTGTGATCGTGTGCCATTGGTCACTAACACCCCAATTTTTGGCAAACTCGTACAATCTATAGTGGATGAAAAATAGTGTGTCTCTCTCTTTGGTATCAGATGGTATGTGACAAAAGTTCGATGAATGGTATCAGAAAACAAACAGAAGATGGTATGTGACAAAAGTTTGGTGAATGGTATCAGAAAACAAACAGAAGATGGTATGTGACAAAAGTTTGGTGAATGGTATCAGAAAACAAACAGAAGAATGGTATGTGACAAAAGTTTGGTGAATGGTATCAGAAAACAAACAGAAGAATGGTATGTGACAAAAGTTTGGTGAATGGTATAAAAAAACAAACAGAAGATGGTATGTGACAAAAGTTTGGTTATTGGTATCAGAAAACAAACAGAAGATGGTATGTGACAAAAGTTTGGTGAATGGTATCAGAAAACAAACAGAAGAATGGTATGTGACAAAAGTTTGGTGAATGGTATAAAAAAACAAACAGAAGATGGTATGTGACAAAAGTTTAATGAATGGTATCAGAAAACAAACAGAAGAATGGTATGTGACAAAAGTTTGGTTATTGGTATCAGAAAACAAACAGAAGAATGGTATGTGACAAAAGTTTGATGAATGGTATCAGAAAACACAGAAAATGGTATGTGACAAAAGTTTGATGAATGGTATCATAAAACAAACAGAAGACGGTATGTGACAAAAGTTTGGTGAATGGTATCAGAAAACAAACAGAAGATGGTATGTGACAAAAGTTTGATAAATGGTATCAGAAAACAAACAGAAGATGGTATGTGACAAAAGTTTAATGAATGGTATCAGAAAACAAACAGAAGATGGTATGTGACAAAAGTTTGGTGAATGGTATCAGAAAACAAACAGAAGATGGTATGTGACAAAAGTTTGGTTATTGGTATCAGAAAACAAACAGAAGAATGGTATGTGACAAAAGTTTGGTGAATGGTATGTGACAAAAGTTTGATGAATGGTATCAGAAAACAAACAGAAGAATGGTATGTGACAAAAGTTTGGTGAATGGTATCAGAAAGCAAACATAAGATGCAAACAAATGACCTTCATTTCCCTTCAAAACAATGGCGATCATCCTTCACAGCACACTTTAGGCAATGTTCATCAAGCTTCTGGAAACAGTTAGCGAAGGAATTGATCATAGAGCGCTGACACATGTTCTTGGATTGCCTGTGCTTCTCTAGCCAAACATAGCAAATACAATATAGCAACTGTTTTAAAGCTTCTACTTACAGTGTCTGTCCTATACATTTGCACCAACATTGCGTGCGTCTCTGATTTCCCCAATTTGTAGCAGAACTTGATGTTCACTTGTTGCTCCATTACACTGTGACCCTGCCTCTCATACTGATGATGTTCAACTGCCCGCAGCAGGTTAACCTGGTATTCATGCTAGGTGGTGCTTCTCAACGTGTCTGAATAGCCATGTGCATGCACCTGGTTCATCTTCCCGGTGAGATATCAGATCATTTAGTTTGACTCTGCCTTTGGTAAAGCTCTTACAATATAGTCTGACAGGTTAGTGACAACAAATGAATAATCTTATAGATAGATATGTTAGTGACACTGAATTAATTGCCTTATAGGTATAGATGTTAGTTATACTGACTTGGCTTATAAGTATACATGTTAGTGACAATGAATTATCTTATAGATAGACATGTTAGTGACAATGAGTTATCTTATAGGTACACATGTTAGTGACAATGAGTTATCTTATAGGTAGACATGTTAGTGACAATGAGTTATCTTATAGGTACACATGTTAGTGACACTGATTTATCTTATAGGTAGACATGTTAGTGACAATGAGTTATCTTATAGGTAGACATGTTAGTGACAATGAGTTATCTTATAGATACAGATGTTAGTGACACTGAGTTATCTTATAGGTACACATGTTAGTGACATTGAGTTATCTTATAGGTAGACATGTTAGTGACAATGAGTTATCTTATAGGTACACATGTTAGTGACACTGATTTATCTTATAGGTAGACATGTTAGTGACAATGAGTTATCTTATAGGTAGACATGTTAGTGACAATGAGTTATCTTATAGGTAGACATGTTAGTGACAATGAGTTATCTTATAGGTAGACATGTTAGTGACAATGAGTTATCTTATAGGTGCACATGTTAGTGACAATGCATTATCTTATAGGTAGACATGTTAGTGACACTGAGTTATCTTATAGGTAGACATGTTAGTGACACTGAGTTTTCTTATAGGTAGACATGTTAGTGACACTGTGTTACCTTATAGGTACACATGTAAGTGACACTGAGTTATATTTTATAGGTACACATGTAAGTGACACTGAGTTATCTTGTAGGTAGATATGTTTATGATAGTGAGTTGTCTTGTATGCAGACATGTTATTCTTCTTTTTTCCTCCCTCATTTGCCTTTCAGCGTCAAGGGGAGATATAATTTGTGGTCTTTTGCTCTTCTGTTCACCTCTGCTGCTGTTATGTTTCCAAGTGTTTCTAATATTCTGTCAATCCATCTTTTTCATGGTCAGCACTTGGATATATTGTTTTAGCAATGTTTGTTGAAGGCTTGTGTTGTCTTTTGATCTTTCTGCCTTTTCACATGGCCAAACCATTTTATTCATATACTCTATGGTGGGGATTATTCCTAGCTTTTTTCTCAGTTCTTCATTTCTGATCTTATCTCTCAGGCTGTTTCCTGTCATTCGTCTAACACATTTCATCTCAGTAGAAGTTATTTTTCTTATTGTTCTTGCATATATGGTCCAGGACTGGCATTGGTAGCACAGCACTGGGATGAAGATTGTATTGTAGAGTGCCTGTTTTGCCTCTAGAGTTATTGAGATATGTTTATGACAGTGAATTATCTTGTAGGCAAACATGTTTATGACAGTGAATTATCTTGTAGGCAAACGTGACAAGATAATTCACTTATCTTGTAGGTCCACATGTTTATGACAGTGAATTATCTTGTAGGCAAACATGACAAGGTAATTCACTTATCTTGTAGGTCCACATGTTTTTTGACAGTGAATTATCTTGTAGGCAAACATGTTTATGACAGTGAATTATCTTGTATAGGCCGACTTGTTTATAACAGTGAATTATCTTGTATAGGCCGACTTGTTTATAACAGTGAATTATCATATAGGTCCACATGTTTATGACAGTGAATTATCTTGTAGGTCCTCATGTTTATTACAGTGAATTATCTTGTAGGTCCACAAGTTTATCACAGTGAATTACCTTGTAGGACCACATGTTTATCACAGTGAATTATATTGTAGGCAAACATGTTTATGACAGTGAATTATCTTGTAGGCCGACTTGTTTATGACAGTGAATTATCTTGTAGGTCCACATATTTATGACAGTGAATTATCCTGTAGGTCCACATATTTATGACAGTGAATTATCTTGTAGGTCCACATGTTTATGACAGTGAATTATCATGTAAGTAGATATGTTTAGGACAGTGAATTATCATGTAAGTAGATACGTTTAGGACAGTGAATTATCTTGTAGGTCCACATGTTTATGACAGTGAATTATCTTGTAGGTCCACATGTTTATGACAGTGAATTATCTTGTAGGTCCACATGTTTATGACAGTGAAATATCTTGTAAGTAGATATGTTTATGACAGTGAATTATCATGTAAGTAGATGTGTTTAGATCTTGTGTGTTACCGGGGCCTCATTATGAGGGAAGTAAAGAATAGTGACACTGTGACCTTCCAGGCATGTCGTAAGAGGCGACTAAGGAGGTTGATCAATGGCTTGACAAGCTGTCATTGTAAAAAGTATTGTTATGGAAACAGCACCATATATTTTAGAGCAGTGATCTCTGCAATATGTGCCATTTTGGCACACAAGGTTTCTGTTTTTGAGATTGTGGTTTTGCCCTATGTGCCATCTTCGGCTCAAAAGGACAATAGATAGATAGATATGTTTAGGACAGTGAATAAAATTGATGAAGACATGCATTGATGTCAGTCAATTATTTTTGAGTGCCTAGGTAAGATAGCAGGAGCATAAGGAACCAAAATGAAAACTGATAAAATTAAATAAATGAATAATAAGTCCTGGGGCATTGAGACAATAGCCACACTTAATTGACTTGAAACTGTTGACCTCTTTAAATATCTTGGCATCCTTGTCACTGATAAAGGCTCAAAATTAGGAATAATTAGCTGTACCTTCACTGTACAGTGACAAGATGGAACTATATATCATAATCATCAAGTACCGGGCCTAGGTGATCATGTCTCTCCACAACTTTCGATCTTGACAGTTCTTTATCATTTCTGTTGTTGACCTTCTGCCAAGCCATTCTCTTAAGCTGTCTGTTATTTTTTCTCTTTGCTTCCCTCTATCTCTTCGTCCCTCAATTTTTTCCAGTTGTTACAATATATTCCAGTTGTTCTCTTCTCATTACATGGTCAAAAAATGATGATTGTTTCTTCCTAATATTGGAAATTAGCTCTCTTTTTGCTTTGACTTCTTTCAGAAAATTTTCATTACTCTTCTTAGCTGTCCATGGTATTATCAACATTCTTCTGTAAAACCACATTTCTACAGACTCCAGTGATTTTCTTGTCTGTTGTCCTATTGTCCATGATTCACATCCATATGTTAAGACTGGCTCTACATAACATTTAAGAACTCTTTTTCTTATTTCTATTGTCAAAAATGGATTGCATAGGAGCTATATATGGGAGAGTATAAACATCTCCCTAAATACAAAGATCAGATTATTGCCAACAGTAGTGACATATGTATTTGTATAGATCTGCAAAACAAGGAATCTTATGTATATCTTATAGAGATCATGTCAGTGATGTGGAAAATAGACATACAGTTGTTTCTAGCCATTTTTATTTAACATGTTCTCTTCAACTCTAC
This sequence comes from Megaustenia siamemsis, assembly GCA_032433765.1. Lineage (NCBI taxonomy): Eukaryota > Metazoa > Mollusca > Gastropoda > Stylommatophora > Ariophantidae > Megaustenia > Megaustenia siamemsis. The sequence goes on along the minus strand of JAVIAB010000047.1, from coordinate 99,672,126 downwards.
TCATGGCTCAGCATAGTAGCATTTAATATTTTATATATTTGATGTTTGTGCTTGTCACCAATAATGTGGGTACAACAGCATTCAGTAATCCACAGAACTAAGTTAAGACTTAATGTCTATGGTAAAAGAATAAAATTAAGATAGTATGGACATGTTACAAGATTTACTGACCTTACCAAGACCATTCTACAAGGCACAGTGCTAGGCTAAAGAAGACAAGGCAGAGAGAGGTTTGTAGCTAACATCAGAGAATGGACATGATTAACCTACTCCACATCCCAGACAGCAGTTCTCGATTGTGATGATCTCACCAATTGCTAACATTATGGAGCTAAGGAATAAATGATGAATGAATTGTTCTGTCTCTCTATCTTCTGTCCTGTCAAGCTGAAGACTGCATTTAGTGGCAGAAACTGTAGACTACATGTCCAATGATCTTTCATAATAAGTGCCAGATTTTGCACAGGACCTGCATTGTATTGTCTCATGTCCCTGTTCAAGGTGAGCCCCTCAGTCTTGGCATGGAAGCAGATGCCTACTGTTGTTGCTTCTTGAATAAATGATTTGTGCTAGTTTCATATTATGATGAAAGTTAATATTTGTTCATGATACAGTACTAGTTTTACCTTATAGTAAAATATTAATATTTATCCATGATACAATATCAGTATTTTTTTAGTTAAATAATAATATTTATCCATGATACAATACTAGTTTACCTAAGTAAAACAATACTAATTTTCTATAGTACAATACCAGTTTTACTTTTTATCAAATTACTATTTGTCCATATAATACTAGTATTTTATAATAAGATGCTAATATGTGTCCACGATACAATATTATCTTGTAATAATACTAATAGATATAAATCTAGACGATACAGACATACGACTAATATGTAATTTATACTGGGAGCAAACAGCAATAATAAAATATAACAAAGAGAACTCTTCTTCTTCTTCTTCTTCTACCTTTTTTAGCTCCCAGTGGAGCATAGGTCTTCAACAAACACTTTCCAAGTCGTTCTGTTTTTTGCCATTCTTTTAAGATTATTCCATGTCTTCCCCATCATCTTCATCACTGCTTCTATCTGTCTTCCCCAAGAATTCCTTGGTCTTCCTCTTTGTCTTTTCCCCTGGGGATTCCAAAAAAGGGCCTGTTGTGTAATACTCTCAGTTGGCTTCCGTAGTGTGTGTCCTATCCAGCGCCATCGTCTTCACTGTATCTCTTTATCCACTGGTGTTTGACTGGTACATTTCCATAATTCTATGTTAGTGATTTTGTCCTGCCATTTCCATCCTTTTATCCTGCGTAAACATCCATTAATGAAAGTCTGTATCTTCGTATTTGTCAATTTTGTTGTTCTCCATGTTTCACAGCCATATAATAGGACCGCCTTAACATTTGAGTTGAAAATTTTATTTTTGTATTTAACCTAATTTCTTTGGATTTCCATATGTTTCCCAGTGCAATGAAAGCTCCTCTTGCTTTTGATATCCTTATTTTGGTATCATTTTCTGTTCCTCCCTCTTTATCTATATTACTGCCCAGATATATGTAAGATTGTACATCTAATAGAGGTAATTCTCCTAGTTTTATTTGGTTATTGCCAACTGCATTAATTCTCATAATGTTGGTCTTATCTCTATTAATCTTCAGTCCTATCTGTTGTGATCTCTCATCAAGTATGTTCATTTTATCCTGCATCTGTTGATGGCTGTGTGATAGGAGAGCTATGTCATCAGCAAAGTCTAAATCATCAAGTTGTTTGGTCAGTGACCACTGGATTCTATTTCTGTTGTTTTGAGTTATTTTCATAATCCAATCTATGGCCAGTAGAAAGAGAAATGGAGACAGAAGGCATCCCTGCCTTACTCCCGTTCTTATTTCAAATGCTTCTGTAATCTGTCCTTCATGCACCACACTACATTTCGTTCCTTCATACATTGTTTTTATCAGGTTAATAAACTTTATGGGGATTCCATAATGACTCAGCAACTTCCAAAGCATTCTTCTGTCTAAACTATCAAATGCCTTTTCGTAATCTATGAATCCAATATAAAGTGGGGATTTTAGTTCTAAACTTTGTTCAACTATTATACATAGAGTAGTTATTTGATCAGCACATGATCTGTAAAGAGAACGCTACACCCATAGAAATAAAAAAAAAGGAGTAAGACAAAGATGCATCCTATCACCAAGCTTGTTCAATCTATCATCATCATCATGTGCCATACTGATTGGCGTAGGTGATCATGTCCCTCCACAATCTTCTATCTACAGTGCACCGTAACAGTTCTGTTGTTGACTGTTTTCCATGCCATGACACCAAGCTATCCAGTATTTTCTCTCTTTATCGCCCGTGATCTCTCTTTCCTTTTATTTTGCCAGTTGTAACCAAGTATTCCAACTTTCCTCTTCTCATGATGTGCCCGAAAAATGTTGATTGCTTCTTCCTGATGTTTTTTAAGAGCTCTCTTTTTGTGTTGGCATCTTTGAGAACTTCCTCATTGGTCTTTTTAGCTGTCCAGGGAACTTTCAACATTCTTCTGAGAAATCGTCTTTTCATTTGTTTGTCTACTGTCCATGATTCGCTTCCATAGGTCAGAATTGGTTCTATATAGCACTGATGAACTCTCTTTCTCATTTTTATTGACATAGATTTGTTGCATAAGATATTTTTCATTTTCTGAAATGGTATTTTGGCCTGAGCTATTCTGCTTTTTATTTCTGTGGTGCATCTCCCATCTGATGTTATTATTGTGCCGAAGTATTTGAAACGTTGCACTTGTTTCAGATTTGTCTTGTTTATTTTTATGCTGCATGGTGGTGGTGATTGTTTCTTCGATATAACCATTACTTCTGTTTTCTTACTATTCAGACTGAGACCTTTCTTGTTGCTTTCTTTTACTATTATGTCTATCATTTCTTGTAGTTCGTTCTCTGTCGTTAAGACTGTGTCATCCGCATATCGCAAATTATTTATGTTGTGACCGTTGACTTCAATTTCTTTTTTGTCTACTATTGATCTCATAATATATTCGCTGCAAAGTGAAAACAAATCCGGTGACAGAACACAGCCTTGTCTGACTCCTTACTTTATATATTGGAATTGTCCTGTTTGGTTGTTAATTCGTATAGCTGCTGTCTGTTGCCAGTACATGTTTTTTATGATTCGCAGATCCTTGCCATCTATGTTTAATTTCCCCAGCATATTGACTATTTCCACATGCTTTACTTTGTCAAATGCTTTCGTGTAGTCTATAAAGCACATAAATAGATCTTTCAATCTATACACTGAGCAAATCTTTAAAAACATCAAAGAGATGCCAGGCCTAAACATTAATGGAAAGATAATCAATAACCTAAGATATGCTGATGATACTGTACTGCTAGTAGAAAATTCTAAAGATCTACAACAATTACTTAATGTAATAAACATGACAAGCACAAAATATGGACTAGATACGAATATCAAAAAGACTAAAACTATGATCATAAACAAAGAAAATTTTCAAGGCCTACAAGTAAATATCACAGTTGAGGGAATACATCTGGAGACAGTCCAGAGCTACAACTACCTGGGACATTCTATAACCAGTGATGAAAAATGTAGAACTGAAATAAACAAAAGAATAGGAATGGCAAAAAAGTAATTTTAATGCCACGAAAAATATACTAACATCAAAACAAATAACACCAAACTAAAACTAAGAATAGCAAAATGTTACATCTTCTCAATATTCCTGTGTGGTGCAAAAACATGGACATTAGACAAGAAAATAGAACAGAAAATTGAAGTCTTTGAAATGTGGATTTATAGAAGTATAATTGGATGGAAAGAAAAGAAAACAAACAATGAAGTTTTAAAGCAAATAAAAATTAAAAGAGAACTACTAAACACAATTCAAACAAGACAAATGAAATTTTTGGGGCATCTTAAAAAACACAACAGCCTAATAAAAGTAATATTGGAAGGAAAAATACAAGGTAAAAGAGGCAGAGGCAGACCATTACTAACATGGACGAGTAGTATCAAAAGATGGACAAGTCAGCCTGTGACAATCTGCACCATCAAAGCAAGAGACAGAGCAGAATGGCGCTCCATGGTAGCCAACCTTCGATGCGGAGACGGCACTCAATGATGATGATTAATACTAATATTTGCTGATGATATGATAGTAGTATTACATTATCATAAAGTCATAAAAGCTTAATTCAAACAGATGACAGAATATACATGGAAAACAAACCAGTGGAAGAGGTCGATCACTTTATCTGCCTTGGAAGTCACATTGATCGAGAATGGGATACAAGTAAATAAATTAGAATCAGAATAGCTAAAGCAGCAATGTCTTTCAGAAGCCTTGAAAAGTTGTGGAAATCAAAACTTATCAGCACAAACACAAAACTTAGACTATGCAAATCGAACGAACTATCAACCCTTATGTATGCATGTGAGAGCTGGAAAACAAGAGACAGAAACAAAGTTGAACGCATTTGAAAATACATGTCTAAGGAAAATACTTGGTATAGCATGGAACAAATTCAAAACAAACGAAGAAATTAGAGAAATCGCCAATCAACCACTAATATCTTCAGTAATCAAGAACTGGTCATATGTTGGACATGTGATGAGGAGATAATAACCGAATAACAAAGCAAGCCCTCATGTGGGAAACAACAGGTAAGAGGAAAGGGACCGACCAAGAAAGACACTGAGAAGAACATTGATCAGAGAGGCAAGAGCAGCAGGAATCGTCTCCCTCAATGAGATAGAGTTGCTTGCACAGAACAGAGACAGATGGTGAGATTTGGTAAAAGATCTTTACAAGGGTTGAAAACTGCTAGAATAAAAATTTAGATAAGAGAAAGAGTATCTGGGTCTATGCCCTATGGGCTGGCGACGGCTCGAAAGGTCAATAGATAGATAGATAGATTACGTTATAATAAAATACTAACATTTGTCCATGATACGATACTAGTATTACATTATAATAAAATACTAACATTTGTCCATGATATCTCTCTCTCTCTGTCTCTGTGATCAAGACTCAATCAGAGTAGGACTCCAGACTCTCTCATGAAGTCAGCTGTCTGTTTAAGCGAATAGATTGCCCCATACAGTTTCTCCTCCAGGGAGGTGGGCGTGGACCACATTGCTCTTCTCAGGTCTGCGTACTGGGGGCAGTCCTGTAGAACATGATTTGTTGTCGTATGTCACATTGTAGTGTACAGTGACATAGGCTGGTAGTACCTATTTTGAATTTGGTGAACATGTGATTTCTCATTCTATTGTGGCCTGTGCATAGGCGAAGTATGATGACTTGATCCCCCCTCCTTGATAGTTGGTGGTATCCGTCACTCTCGTTATGCTTTGAGTGTTCACGTTTCCATTTTTCATGGAACTGACCCTTGAGGATGGATTTGGCTTCATCATAACTGAGCGGATGGTTCTCTTGTGGTAATCTCCCTCCCTCTTTAGCTAATTTGTCTGCGCGTTCGTTCTCATGTATGTTACAGTGTGAAGGTATCCACTGAATGACTACTCTCTGGAAGTTATTGCATAGTTGAACCAGGGTAGTTCTCAAGTCATTAGTTCATTGTTCTTGGGGCTATTTAGAGCTGATAATACTGACAGCGCATCAGTCAAGAATCACCAATTTATTGTGCATGTTATTTTTGTGTTGAGTAGCCTGCGTTGCAGCATCTCTGATGGCCTCAGCTTCTGCTTTAAAGTTGTTTGAGAATTTTCCAGTAGCTATTGACTTGGTGATCTTGTCCTGATTATTCAGTGTCAGGAACACACCTCCCCCTCCATTTCTGGTGGCATTTGTAGCAGAGCCATCTGTGTATATGTGGGACCAAGAGTCCTGTGGGTAGGTATCGTGTATGTGTTTTTCTGCTATGCGTTTTCTTTCTGTGTCTGATTGGGTGCCTTTTTTCATACTAGTATTACATTATAATAAAATACTAACATTTGCCCTTAGTGTAATCATCTAGCTGCTTGTACTTATCACAGCACCTCTGAAGGAATCTCTATCTGTAGCCAGACCCCCAACACTTCCTCTGTTAACTTCAGGGTTGCTTTGATGTCTTGAAATCAACTACTTGGTCTACTCTTGCTAAGACAATTCCATTATTGTTCTTTCCGGTTTTTTTATGTGACCAAACTATTTCATTTTCCTGTGTCAGATTTTGTTTACAAGCCAGTTCTCTCCAATGTTCAGGCTTTTATTATGGCTTCATTTTTATTTTATTATCCAAGGTATTCTGAGAAATTTTCTATAGCATTTTGCTATTCGTGAACCAATCTTCTTTATTGTATGTGTGTTTGTCCATGATTTGCAACCATATGTTGCTATTTGAAAAATTCTCTCACTAGCTTTACTTCTATACTGTTATTGCTCTTCATGGTATTTAATTTCTGTTTTGCTGTTGCTAATAATCTATTGGTAGATTTTCTTCTGGCAGTCTACATTGTTGGTTATTACAAGAGTAAACCCAGACAGTATCCAAAGGGAGGGACCCTAGAGGCAGTCATGGTCCATCTTAAGGCATTCCCTAAACTCAATTTTGGTTCCGAATGTAAGGATCTCGTCCCTCCTTCAAAACACTTCAAAGAGGAGTAGGGAGGGGGCTAGTGTGTTTTAGGCAGAGAGCACTGTCTCCATGTTATTTGTCCTGGCATAGTAGGTAAATGAAAATGTTAGCTCCATCCCAGGAGAAGTCTTCTCTTATACTAAAAATGTACAAATGTTGCAAATATTACAAAAACAGTCCTCATCAACATAGAGCTGCATAGACTACAGGTTGATATTATAGCCCTTCAGGAAACCAAGGGTGTGGACTGGTTCTGTCAGGGAGAAGAATGTCACCCTTTTTTTAGCAGGGTTTAATACTGAGCAGTCTCATCTTAAATAATTTCCGAAATGCGGATGACACAGTCTTAATAGCAGAGACAGAGAATGAACTACAAGAAATGATAGAATAATAGTAAAAGACAGCAACAAGAAAAGTCTCAGTCTGAATAGTAAGAAAACAGAAGTAATGGTTATATCGAAGAAACAATCACCACCATCATGCAGCATAAAAATAAACAAGACAAATCTGAAACAAGTGCAACGTTTCAAATACTTGGGCACAATAATAACATCAGATGGGAGATGCACCACAGAAATAAAAAGCAGAATAGCTCAGATCAAAATAGCATTTCGGAAAATGAAAAATATCTTATGCATCAAATCTATGTCAATAGAAGTGAGAGAGTTCACCGGTGCTATCTAGAACCAATTCTGACCTATGGAAGCGAAAACAGTCAATAAGAGAACTGATACGATGCACTGTGGATAGAAGATTGTGGAAGGACATGATCGCCTACACCAACTGGTAAGGCACATGATGATGATGAGTCTCACCTGCATAGAGTGGGTTTTGCTGTACCTAACAGACACCATAACCACCCCGTCAAGGAACATCTGAGCACATAAAACCTTTCAAAATCAGCTCTGTGTCAATTAACACTATCAGTGCCTATTGCATCAATAATGGTGGCAGCCACAGAGGAGAAAGGCCTATTTTACAAGATGATTCAGATGACCTTTGACTCAGTTCCCACAGCTGAACAACTCTACGTGCTTGATGACCTAGATGCACACATTGGATCTGACCATCACTCATGGCGTTCATGGTATTGGCAGAATGAACGAAACTCTAGACTTCTGGAATTTTATTCCCAATACATGAGTGCTACCAGTACTTTCTTTAGTCCCAGTAGCAACGTGTCTGTTACCAGTACTTCCTTCAGTTCTAATAGCAACATTTTTACTACTAGTACTTCCTTTAGTTCTCCTAACATTAATAATACCAGTACTTACTTTATTTCCCATAGCAAAACATTTACTACCAGTACTTTCTTCATTTCCCATAGCAAAATATTTGCTACCAGTACTTCCTTCAGTTCTCATAGCAACATTTTGTTACCAATACATTTCTTCAGTTACCATAGTAACATGTTTGCTACCAGCAACATGCTTCAGCTTCCATGACATTAGTGCTATCAGTACTTCCTTCAGTTCCCATAGCAACATTGTTGCTACCAGCAACATTTTCAATTTCCATGACATTAGTGCTATCAGTACTTCCTTCAGTCCCCATAGCAAAATGTTTGGTACCAGTACTTCCTTCAGTTCCCATTACATTAGTGCTATCGGTACTTTCTTGAGTTCCCATAGCAACATATTTGCTACCAGTACTTCCTGTACTTCCCATAGCAACATGTTTGCTACCAGTACTTCCTTTACTTCCCATAACATTTTTGCTACCAGTACTTCCTGTACTTCCCATAGCAACATGTTTGCTACCAGTACTTCCTTTACTTCCCATAACAACATGTTTGCTACCAGTATTTTCTTTACTTCCATTAGCAACATATTTGCTACCAGTACTTCCTTTACTTCCCATAACATGTTTGCTACCAGTACTTTCTTTACTTCCCATAACATGTTTGCTACCAGTACTTTCTTTACTTCCCATAGCAATATGTTTGCTACCAGTACTTTCTTTACTTCCCATAGCAACATGTTTGCTACCAGTACATACTTTTTCCTCCCATAGCAACATGTTTGCTACCAGTACTTCCGTCAGTTCGATTTACAACATGTTTGTTATCAGTACTTCCTTCAGTTCCCATTACAACATGTTTGCTACCAGTACTTCCTTCAGTTCCCATTACATGTTTGCTACCAGTACTTCCTTCAGTTCCCATTACAACATGTTTACTACCAGTACTTCCTTCAGTTCCCATTACATGTTTGTTACCAGTACTTCCTTCAGTTCCCACTACATGTTTTCTAGGAAAAATTAAAAAATAAAAAAAAATGGTATGTAAGAAGCTTTACGTGATAAGTGGACGACACAGACTAAATGACGTTTCGGCCCAATAGGCCTTCATCAGGAACAAACAAAAAAACACACACAAAACTAATAACGAAACAACCAAAACAAAAACAATTGAAATGTGTTAAAGAAAACAAAATTATCTATCCTGTCAAAACAAAAGGAAATAGCAACCAAGTGCGGCTGTCGTGAACGTAGAGAAACGTGCAGAAATGTGCGCAAATGCACACAGAACCAGAGGAGTTCACACAGGGGTCAGTGTGCAAACACAAAGGAGAAAGAATAGAATAGTAGACTAACAGGTGCTCAAAAGGCGGTAAGAGTGAGATGTTTGAGAGTGGGGTACAATAAAAACAAATGAGGGGTAAGGAGCACAGAAAAAAAGGTATAGAGGAGAACACCGAAGTGTCTCATAAGGGACTAGAGGAGAAGAACTATAAATAGCATGGCATAGTAAGTAGACCAAAGAACCCAAATATGTGCAGTAGAGAAGGCCATGCAAAAGGGAAGGAGCAAACAAAAGGAAACTATGTGTATGAGTGTGATACATTCATACCTCTTGGGGTCAGCGAACCATACTGGACTATGAGGCAATTTTCCAAAGTATAGCGGCTGTGGTCGCCAGAGTGACAAAGGACAATACCAGTGACACGGATGTCATCTTTGCCCTTGTGATCAGGGGAGTTGAAGTGGGAAGACACCGGAGTACCAGTATTCTGTTGGACATCACGTAGATGTTCACAAAATCTTTTCGCTTATTTTTGCTCCCAGACTCACCAATATAGGTCATGTGGCATCGTTGGCATATGATGGCATAAATGATGTTGCAGGACACACAAGTGAAGCTATGCTTGATCTCGAACCGTCCATTAGGGAACAAGACCGAGTCAGCAGGGAGCACATAGGCACAGGTGATACAGTTACGACCACAAGGGGCCGTACCGAAGTGTTGAAGGTGGGAGCGATATTTTTTTATTTTTCCTCACATTCAGCTTTACTGCAGCTTCGCATTTTTATGCCTTAACCCTTTACATGTTTGCTACCAGTACTTCCTTCAGTTCCCATTACAACATGTTTACTACCAGTACTTTCTTCAGTTCCCATTGCAACATGTTTGTTACCAGTACTTCCTTCAGTTCCCATTACAACATGTTTGCTACCTGTACTTCCTTCAGTTCCCATTACAACATGTTTGCTACCAGTACTTTTTTCAGTTTATAAAATCAGTGAGCAACATGGTGCCATCCTAGATCTAGTTAATGGCACCAACTGGATTTAGCTTGCAGATATCATCAATAATGTCTGAACAACCCGAGCGCATGCTCGGCACAGACCATGGCACAGACTGTAATACTGACATTGCACTTGTCATCAGTATCATAAATGCAACCAGCAAGTGGATATATAAATCTAGAAAGCTATGTAAGCTTGAAATTATTACAGTAGAATGCACTTATAATAAGAGTCCTGATATAACATCAGTTTGTTAAATCCATTAATTTTTTTTCTTCTTTATCCCATATTTTTACAAAATATTTAATTAATGTGATTACCCAGCTTACAAATCAGTTGTAATGCATTCAACAAAATTCTGTAAAAAAAAATAGCAACTTTAACATAAGTATGGGCTGGTTGAATCACACAAAATGCAATACTGAATTGCAATGAATGAAGTCTGTGGTGAGGCTGGATCAATTTTCAAAAGAAACAACTGATCAGTGGAAGCAAAGTGAACTACACGAAATTCTCAAGCAAATTAAACCAAAAAACATGGATGATAGGGTCGATATTTGAACAATGGTGGCACAAGTTGGACATGAAATTATTGGTGCAGGAAAGAAGTATGGCACTTATTGTGGATGATTGCTCAGCTCATCCACATTTAACATGTTTGAGAGCTGCAATTTCTTTGTTCTTCCTGCCTCCAAACACGACAAGTGTGTTGCAACCACTGGACCAGGGCAGCATTCAATCTTTCAAAATGGTTTACAGGAAAAGAATTGTGGAAAAAAACTGATCTTTGTCATAGAGAGACTATAGAGAGTTTTGGGAGCTTTGATTGCCTTTTAAATTTGAATCATCTTGAAGCATTGACTATGGATGCTTCAGCAACTGGGAGGACATGAAAGCTGATACCATCACCAAATGCTTTTGCAAAGGCAGGTTTCATCATTACAGATGCATTAACGCATAATGATTCCATTGATGAACCTCTATCATCCACAACAGCTGCCAATTGCACGCACAGATATTGATAATTTTTTTGATCATCTGAAAGTCATTGTTCCATTCTGTATGACAGCTGATGAGTACCTCTCAGTGGATGAGACTTTTGTCCCAAATGTGAAGCCTTCAACACAAGACATTACACAAAACATCTTGAAGAACAGAGCCACTACTGAGCTTTCAACACAAGACATTTCACAAAAGCATCTTGGGGAACACAGCCACTTCTGAGAAAAGGCAGGAGGAGGATGAGATTGGAACTCCTTCTCACATGAAACAACCAAAGCAGCTTTCCAAGCAGTAGAAACCCTGTGGGTGTTTTTCATGCAACAGACAGACAGCTCTGCCGCACTGACAAAACTCAACTTTACTGAAAGCTTTGTAGATGATTTTGCAAAGTCCCCAAACAACATACAATTAACTCTTTCTTTAAACCCAGGGTCAACCCTTCTTAGTGAAGAGGGTGGTCAATAAATGTGGGCTCAAAGACCCCTTTGACTGAGTATTCCACATAAAAACAACAAAAAGCATTCTCACACACACATAGCATAGACTTCATTATTAGGTATTGATGCCTATTGATTACTAAACATTGAACTTTTTGCAACCACTAAACCTGTTTCTAAAGTTGACATAGTTTATTATTATTTTTAAATAAAAAGTGAACAACTAAACACAATTCAAACAAGACAAATGAGATTTTTGGTGCATTGTTAAAAAACACATCAGCCTACTAAAAGTATCTTGGAAGGAAAAATACAATGTAAAAAGAGGTAGAGGAAGACTAAGACCAACACGGACGAGTAACATCAAAAGTTGGACAAGTCAGCTTACGACAACCTGCACCATCAAAGCAAGAGACAGCGCAGAATGGTGCTCCTTGGTAGCAAACCTTCAATGCGGAGACGGCACTCAGTTATATGAGTTTATTCCCCCATTATTGAACATAAATTTTACACGGTTATAACAACACGATTTCAGTGGTCTTGAATGTCTCATTATAACCAGATTCTACTGTACTAGTTTTTGACTGTGATTAAAAGAAATTACTGATATTTGCCCATGGTGTAATGCTAGTTTTCGATTATGGTAAAAATGCTGATATTTGCCCATGGTATAATGCTGGTTTTCGATTATGGTAAAAATGCTGATATTTGCCCATGGTATAGCTTTAGTGTTGGCTAATCTTATTGGGTATTATTTATCTGTTTGTGGCAGGTGTTGGTCATCGTCGTGTAGGTTCAGATGAGTATGCCAGCCTGTCCTCAGTTTCCTCCCCACTCTCCATAAGCACAGAGGCTGGTGTTAAGAACAATAGCCCTGTTCATCATAGTAACACCTACCCTAGTCAGTTATCCCATCTGAATCAGCTGGATTACCATGGTGATGGACAGGCTGTTTCCCCACCTTGTAGATCTGTGTCCTACCAGCCACCAGGGCCAGAACCTGTAGTCATCTCTCCAAGATCAGCCTCTCTCAGTTCAGATACACACCTGCCTGCCTTAGCACAGCAGCACAGTCATCAAACAGGTACTGTTTTACACTAGATTAATATAGCACTAAAGAAGATATCAAGTGCACTTCCTACACTATGAGCACATTAATGTGGATTTGGATTAAATAAATTGTAGGTAAATGATATTTATTTTAAATGAGATTTGTAAATGAGATTTATTTGATAGTATTCATAGAGATTCTTTGTGGAAAATTCTGAAGCAATATGGCTTACCATCAAAAATCATAAATATTATCAAAGACATGTATGATGGTTACACATGTGCAGTTCGAACAGAGGAAGGACTGAGCGAATGTTTCCCAATAGAAACTGGGGTTAAACAAGGATGTATTTTATCGCCCTTGTTATTTGGAATTGTTATGGACTTCATAATGAAGAAATGCTGCACTGGTAATAAAGGCATCGAATGGATACAAGGAGACCATTTGGAGGACCTGGACTTTGCTGATGACATAGTTCTCATCAGCAATCAGATAAAAACGATGCAGGAAAACACAAATGAACTATCATCAATAGCCAGCAAAATTGGGCTTGAGGTCAATCATGAAAAGACTAAAGTCATGAAAAGTTTAATTCCAACAAGTGACAAAATATACATGGAAAACAAACCAGTAGAAGAGATCGATCACTTCATCTATCTTGGAAGTCACATTGATCGAGAAGGGGATACGAGCAAAGAAATTAGAATCAGACTGGCTAAAGCAGCAATGTCTTTCAGAAGCCTTGAAAAGTTGTGGAAATCAAAACTCATTAGCACAAACACAAAACTTAGGCTATTCAAATCAAATGTACTATCAACCCTTACGTATGCGTGTGAAAGCTGGAAAACAACAAGAGATATAGAAACAAAGTTGAACGCATTCGAAAATAAATGTCTAAGGAAAATACTTGGTATAGAATGGAACGAATTCAAAACAAACGAGGAAATTAGAGAAATCGCCAATCAACCACTAATATCTTCAGTAATAAAGAAAAGACGATGGTCATACGTTGGACATGTGATGAGAAGAGATAATAATCGAATAGCAAAGCAAGCCCTCATATGGGAAACAACAGGTAAAAGAAAAAGAGGAAGACCCAGGGAGACACTGAGAAGAACATTGATGAGAGAGGCAAGAGCAGCAGGAATCGGCTCCCTCAATGAGATAGAACTGCTTGCACAGAACAGAGACAGATGGCGAGATTTGATAAAATATCTTTAAAAGAAAACTGCTAGAACAAAAATTCATATAGGAGAAGGTGTATCTTGGTCTACGCCCTATGGGCCGGTTACGGCTCGAAAGGTCAATAGATAGATAGATAGATAGGTAAATGATTATTTTAAAGGAACAGAAAATTGTGAGTACGTCTGTTTTAGAGATCTTTGTCAAACTGACCCACACAAAAGTGTGTATCTGTCATCCTGGTAAGATCAGAGATACAGCATTGATCTTCCCCAACCCGCCATTTTAAAAAATTTTAATTAGTACTACTATTAGACATCAACGTCAATGGTTGAAAGCAACTACAGTTGAAGATTTGCAGCTGATTGACAAATCACTGTCCATTAGTTCTGTGATTTTATCCAAAATTATGTTTCTTCCGTGTTGACTAAAAGGGGGCCTCCATAATTAGACACTTCATCGAGACTTGTCTAGAGGTTTATTTCTTAACTTCATTATTCCCTTTCTCTTCTTCACTTGCTGGTCATCATGTACTTGCTCATTTCCCCATTGTCACAGATTTATTTGCACTAACTAACCAACTAATTAATATACTATTAGACAAGGCAGACTCTTCTACTAAGAAAACAATTGAGCCTATTGCTAAATATAGTGTGTTGTGAACTCTACTTTTGTAATTGTATCAGAAAAGAGCGACTGGCTAATGTAATACCATCAGGATAGTGCTACTGGCTACTGTAATACCATCAGAATAGTGCTACTGGCCTGCCATAATACCATCAGAATAGTGCTACTTTCTATCTATTGACCTTTCGAGCCGTAGCCGGCCCATAGGGCGTGGACCAAGATACTCCTTCTCTTATCTGAATTTTTGTTCTAGCAGATTTCAATTCTATTAAAGATATTTTATCAAATCTCACCATTTGTCTCTGTTCTGTGCAAGCAGCTCTATCTCATTGAGGGAGCCGATTCCTGCTGCTCTTACCTCTCTCATCAATGTTCTTCTCAGTGTCTCTCTGGGTCTACCTCTTTTCCCCTTACCTGTTGTTTCCCACATGAGGGCTTGCTTTGCTATTCAGTTATTATCTCTTCTCATCACATGTCTAACATTTGACCATTGTCTTTTCTTGATGACTGAAGATATTAGTGGTTGATTGGCAATTTCTCTAATTTCCTTGTTTGTTTTGAATTCATTCCACGCTGTACCAAGTATTTTCCTTAGACATTTATTTTCGAATGCGTTCAACTTTGTTTCTATGTCTCTTGTTGTTTTCCAGCTTTCACACGCATACGTAAGGGTTGGTAGTACATTTGATTTGAATAGTCTAAGTTTAGTGTATAGTGCTACTGGCCTGCCATAATACCATTATAATAGTGCTACTGGCTACTGTAATACCATCAGAATAGTGCTACTGGCCTGCCATAATACCATCAGAATGGTACTACTGGCCTGCCATAATACCATCTGAATAGTGCTACTGGCCTGCCATAATACCATTATAATAGTGCTGCTGGCTACTGTAATACCATAAGAATAGTGCTACTGGCCTGCCATAATACCATCAGAATAGTGCTACTGGCCTGCCATAATGCCATCAGAATAGTGCTACTGGCCTGTCATAATGCCATCAGAATAGTGCTACTGGCCTGTCATAATACCATCAGAATAGTGCTACTGGCCTGCCATAATACCATCAGAATAGTGCTACTGGCCTGCCATAATACCATCAGAATAGTGCTACTGGCCTGCCATAATACCATTAGAATAGTGCTACTGGCCTGCCATAATACCATTATAATAGTGCTACTGGCTACTGTAATACCATCAGAAGAGTGCTACTGGCTACTGTAGTACCATCAGGAGAGTGCTACTGGCTACTGTAATACCATCAGATTAGTGCTACTTGCCTGTCATAATAACCATCAGAATAGTGCTACTGGATTGCCATAATACCATCAGAATAATGTTACTGCCTCTCCATAATACCATCAGAGTAGTGTTACTGCCTCTCCATAATACCATCAGAATAATGTTACTGCCTCTCCATAATACCATCAAAGTAGTGTTACTGCCTCTCCATAATACCATCAGAGTAGTGTTACTGCCTCTCCATAATACCATCAGAATAGTGCTACTGGATTGCCATAATACCATCAGAATAGTGTCACTGCCTCTCCATAATACCATCAAAATAGTGTCACTGCCTCTCCATAATACCATCAGAATAGTGCTACTGGATTGCCATAATACCATCAGAATAGTGTTACTGTCTCTCCATAATACCATCAGAATAGTACTACTAGATTGCCATAATACCATCAGAATAATGTTATTGCCTCTCCATAATACCATCAGAGTAGTGTTACTGCCTCTCCATAATACCATCAGAATAGTGCTACTGGATTGCCATAATACCATCAGAGTAGTGTTACTGCCTCTCCATAATACCATCAGAATAGTGCTACTGGATTGCCATAATACCATCAGAATAGTGCCACTAGCCTGCCAGTTAGTGATATTGACCTGCTTTGATATCTTCAAAATAGGGATATTGGCTTGTCTTGATATTATCATAATACTGATTTGGTCTGCTTTGATATCAGACTAGTGATATTGGCCTGTCCTGATATCAGACTAGTGATATTGGCCTTGATATCATCAGGATGATGATATTGGCCTATTTTGAAGTCCCTAGAATGATGATGTTGGCCATCCTTGATATCACCAGAATTATGATATTGACCTGTCTTGATAATACCAGAATGGTGATATTGACCTGTCTTGATATTCTCTATAAGAAACTTGCGGCATCTGACCCAAAAAGGAAAAGAATAAATAACAAAAATTAATAACTGACACCATCTTAGAAAAAATGGAAGAAATAAGATAAGCAAAGAACACTACCCAATACAATAAAATAGATAATGAAATACTTAAAATGTGCAAAAAGGCAAAGAAGACTGGCTCAGAAAGATGTCTAGAAATAGAAACTAGGGAAAGTAAACAAAATTTAAGAGGGATGCACACAGAAATAAAGAGAATGACTAATAAAAACAAAAAAGCTACAGGAAGCAGATGTATTGCAAACAAAGAATGAAAAATGCTAACAGACAATAAAGATATAATTAATAGATGGCAGGAATATATAACAGAATTATTTCATGATGAAAGGATCAAAAATACATTTATAAAATGTACGTCCAGCTATAAAATCTTAAAATTTGAAGTGGGAAAAGTTATACAAACAATGAAAAAGGGAAAAGCAGTAGGACCTAACAATATACAGATAGAGCTGATACAGGCACCAGAAGGTTTTGGTATTGAAGTGATCATAGACATATGCAACAACATATGCCATACAGGTTACATACCAAATGAACTAAAAACATCAACTTTCATTGAACTGCCTAGAACGAATGGTGCAGTTGAATGCAGTGATTTTAGAACAATAAGCCTTATGAGCCAGGTAATACAAATCTTGCTAAAAGTTATACAGGAAAAATTCAAAATAAAATTAATACTGAATTAGAAGAGCAGCAATTTGGATTTAGAAAAAACAGTGGGACAAAAGAAGCCATATTCAGTATGAGAACATTAATAAAAAAGTACACAGAAGTAAACAAACCAATATATGCCTGCTTCATAGACTACACCAAAGCTTTTGATATAATACACCATAAACAACTTATAGACTGAATAAAAGATATACATCTAGGTGACACAGACATACGAGGAGCAAATAGGAATAATAAAATATAACAATGAGAACTCTACACCTACTGATATAAAAAGAGGAGTAAGACAAGGATGCATCCTATCACCAAGCTTGTTCTATCTATACACTGAGCAAATCTTTAAAAACATCACAGAGATGCCTGGTCTACAAATTAATGGAAAGATAATCAATAACCTAGGATATGCTGATGATACTGTATTACTGGCAGAAAATCCTAAAGACCTACAACAATTACTTAATGAAATAAACATGACAAGCAAAAAATATGGACTAGAAATGAATATCAAAAAGACCAAAACTGTGATCATAAACAAAGAAAATTCTCAAGACCTACAATTAAATATCACAGTTGAGGGAATACATCTGGAGACAGTCCAGAGCTACAACTACCTTGGACATACTATAACCAATGATGGAAAATGCAAAATTGAAATAAACAAAAGAATAGGTATGGCAAAAAGTAATTTTAATGCTATGAAAAATATACTAACAACAAAACAAATATCAGCAGGGCTGAAACTAAGAATGGCAAAATGTTACATCTTCTCAATATTCCTATATGGTGCAGAAACATGGACATTAGACAAGAAAACAGAACAGAAAATTGAAGTCTTTGAAATGTGGATTTATAGAAGAATAGGTAGAATTGGATGGAAACAAAAGATAACAAACGAGGAAGTTTTTTAAAACAACTGAAAATGAAAAGAGAACTACTAAATACAATTAAGACAAGACAAATCAAATTTTTGGGGCATGTTAAAAGACACAACAGCCTACTAAAAGTAATATTGGAAAGAAAAATACAAGGTAAAAGAGGCAGAGGCAGACCAAGACTAACATGGACGAGTAACATCAAAAGATGGACAAGTCAATCTATGACAGCCTACACCATCAAAGCAAGAGACAGAGCAGAATGGCGCTCCATGGTAGCCAACCTTTGTTGCTGAGAAGGCACTCGATGATGATGATGATGATGAGATATGAATATCAAAAAGACTAAAACTATGATCATAAGCAAAGAAAATACTCAAAACCTACAAATAAACATCAAAGTTGAAGGAATAGACCTGGAAATAGTACAGAGCTACAACTACCTGGGACATAATATAACCAATGATGGAAAATGTAAAACTGAAATAAACAAAAGAATAGGTATGGCAGAAAGTAATTTTAATGCCATGAAAAGTGTACTAGCATCAAAACACATAACACCAGGACTAAAACTAAGAATAGCAAAATGTTACATCTTTTCAATATTTCTTTATGGTGCAGAAACATGGACATTAGATAAGAAAACAGAACAGAAAATTGAAGCCTTTGAATGATGTGGATTTATAGAAGAATAGGTAGAATTGGATGGAAAGAAAAGAAAACAAATGAAGTTTTAAAATCAATTAAAAATTAAAAGAGAACTATCTATCTATCTACTGATCTTTCGAGCCATAGCTGACCCATAGGGCGTAGACCAAGATACTCCTTCTCTTATCTGAATTTTTGTTCTAGCAGTTTTCAATTCTTTTAAAGATATTTTATCAAATCTCGCCATTTGTCTCTGTTCTGTGCAAGCAGCTCTATCTCATTGAGGGAGCCGAGTTCTGCTGCCCTCTCTCATCACTGTTCTTCCTAGTGTTATCTCTGCGTCTTCGTCTTTTCCTCTTACCTGTTGTTTCCCACATGAAGGCTTGCTGTGCTATTTGGTTATTATCTCTTCTCATATGTCCAACATATGACCATTGTCTTTTTTTGATTACTGAAGATATTAGTGGTTGATTGGCGATTTCTCTAATTTCCTCGTTTGTTTTTAATTCGTTCCACGCTATACCAAGTATTTTCCTTAGACATTTATTTTCGAATGCATTCAAATTTGTTTCTATGTCTCTTGTTGTTTTTCCAGCATTCACATGCATATGTAAGGGTTGATAGTACATTTCTCTCTCTCTCTGCGATCAGGACTCAGTCAGAGTAGGATTCCAGACTCTCACATGAAGTCAGCTGTCAGGTTAAGTGTGTTGATCGCCCCCACAGACGGAACATCACATTTAGAGTCTGCCAGATCCACTCTGACTGAACACCCGTTAATACGTTGCACTGTGTTCTGCGCCAGTGGCCCAGTGCATCCGATTTCAGCCAGCATTTTTTCAGGTTTGCTTTCCTTAGCCTTTGATTGTCCCCAATCTTTCTGCTAGGCAGCAGATTGTCTTTTCTGTAGGGGGATTCTGCCCTTAGATGGTCTGCCCTCCCAGGTTTACGAGCACCATCTGCCCGAGTCACTAGAGGTGACTAACACAGACATGCACACAGCGATACGAGACATAACTAACACCGACACACATCAAGATATATGACACATGACTAACATAGACATGCACACACAAAGATATGACATATACCTAACATAGACATACGCACAAAGATATAAGATATGACTTGCATTGCCATACACACACAAGAATATGAGATGTGACAAACACAGACATGCACGCACAAAGATATGAGATATGACTAACATAAACATGCACACAAAGATATGAGATATCCCTAACCCAGACATGCACACACAAAGATATGACACATGACTAACACAGATACACACTAAGTTATGAGATATTACTAAACTCAGACGCACATAAAGATAAGAGACATGATTAACACGGACACACCAAGATATGAGATATGACTAACATGACACACACCTAGATATGAGCCATGGCTAGCACACACACACAAGCTAAGATATGAGCCATGGCTAGCACAGAAACACACCAAGATATGAGCCATGACTAGCACAGAAAAACTTTAAGATATGAGTCATGTCTTCACGGAAAAACACCAAGAAATGAGCCAAGTCTAGCACTTAAACACATTGAGGTATCCATATGCTTGGGTTAGTCTGCAGACTCTTCTTAACGTGTACATTTGATTTGAATAGTCAAAGTTTTGTGTTTGTGCTGATGAATTTTGATTTCCACAACTTTTCAAGGCTTCTGAAAGATATTGTTGCTTTAGCTATTCTGATTCGAATTTCTTTGCTTGTATCCCCTTCTCGATCAATGTGACTTCCAAGATAGATAAAGTTATCGGTTTCTCTTCCACTGGTTTGTTTTCCATGTATATTTTATCGTCTGTTTGAATTAAGCTTTTCATGACTTTAGTCTTTTCATGATTGATCTCAAGCCCAATTTTGCTAGCTATTGATGATAGTTCGTTTGTGTTTTCCTGCATCACTTTTATCTGACTGCTGATGAGAACTATGTCATCAGCAAAGTCGAGGTCCTCCAAATGGTCTCCTTGTATCCATTCAATGCCCGAATTACCAGTGCAGCATTTCTTCATTATGAAGTCCATAACAACTCCAAATAACAAGGGCGATAAAATACATCCTTGTTTAACCCCAGTTTCTTTTGGGAAACATTCGCTCAGTCCTTCCTCTGTTCGAACTGCACATGTGTAACCATCATACATGGCCTTAATAATATTTATGATTTTTGATGGTAAGCCATATTGCTTCAGAATTTTCCACAAAGAATCTCGATGAATACTGTCAAATGCTTTTTTAAGTCGATGAAGTTAAGTACAAAAAGTTTTTGCTTTTCAATGTGTTAAAAGAGAACTATTAAACACAATTAGAACAAGACAAATGAGATTTTTGGGGCATCTTAAAAGACACAACAGCCTAATAAAAGTAATATTGGAAGGGAAAATACAAGGTAATAGATGCAGAGGCAGACCAGGACTAACATGGACAATTAACATCAAAAGATGGACATGGTCAGTCTATGACAATCTGCACTATCAAAGCAAGATACAGAGTAGAATGGTGCTTCGTGGTAGCCAACTTCGATGTGGAGACGGCAGCACTCAATGATGATGATGATGATATTCCCAGGATAATGATATTGGCCTAGTTTGATATCGTTAGAGTAAGTGCAATTCATTCTTATGTGCCATCTCTGCAAGGAAGGTTGACTACCATGGAACACCATTTCCCTCCATCTCTTAGTACACATTGCCATTAGTTCATCTGTTGATGATGTCAGTCCACTCAAGTGAAGAATTTTTATCTGCCTCTGCCCCATTTTTTCCAATACAGCTTTCATTCAGGTATTGTCTATTTATTTACAAAAACAAAATTCATTTTCGTGTTCAAATTATGTTTCATTTTTTCTTCATTTTCAGCTGTGTCAGAACCTGTGTGTATTTGTTTTCTTCTCTCTACAGTTAGCCTGTACTATTGATAAAGATGATGGTACAACCTGATTGATTACTTTAGAAATTATGTTTGATGAGCTACCATGCTTCCGGTGTCATGGCGGCTGTGTGTAGTCGTTTTTTATAATTCGGCAATTGCTGATATATTTAAATGATTTACGCGACAGTCTAGTTGTGAAATTATGTGTTGCTATTCCCCGTTTGGTGTATGTTTTACTTCTGACGTGTGGATGAACTGTGATTACCGATATTTAAGTGGAATATGATTTATTCTTCTTTGTGTCATTTGTTCGCGGTTTGATAGGCAAGCACATGGTTCGACAAAAGTGTCGCTGGCAAACCAGGTATGTTCAACCCATATGTGAAAAGTCTGTGACAGTGGATGGGGCGGATGAATCAGAAAAATCAGAAATGATCAACGGCCCAGAAAGCAAAAACAGCAAAGTGTGTGGTACACATGGGGCATATTCAGAACATGAAAGGCGAATATGGCAGACCATCGTGAAAGAGATTGGAGCCTCATCACGTACTAGTCCACAGGAAGCCATGGAGAGGAATTGGAACTTATGTCGGAGGAAAGATCTTAAAATAAGTACTTGGAATGTTAGGACTATATCAAGAAGGGAAATTGGAAAATCTGATTCAAGAAGCAGAACGAATAAATATAGATATTTTAGGCATATCAGAGACAAGATGGAAAGAATGTGGGTACATAGAGGACGAAAAATATACATTTATATACTCAGGAAACACAACAGAACATCAAAGGGGGTATGAATACTGATAAAAAGAGAGCTACAAAAATATATAAGTACCCACTGGACATACAGTGATAGGATTATACTACTCAAGTTGAAAGCAAAACCATTCAACATAGCAATAATACAGACATATGCACCTACTCAAGACTACACAGATGAACAAATAGAGACATACTATGAAGACCTAAATAAAGTTATGAAGCAAGTGAAATCTTCAGACATCATGATTGTAATGGGTGACATGAACGCTAAAGTAGGAAAAGGTAGATATAAGACCATTATAGGAAATCATGGTTTAGGAAAAAGAAATGACAGAGGAGAAAGATTAATACAATTCTGTGAAGAAAACAGGCTGATAATATGTAACACCTACTTTGAGCAAGAGAAAAGGAAACTATACGCATGGAAAAGCCCTGGAGATAAGAAGAGGAATCAAATAGATTACATAATGATAAAAGAAAGGTTCCGTAACAGCGTAAAGAAAGCCAAAACCTACCCAGGAGCAGATATTAATTCAGATCACAATCCTGTAATGATTAAATTGAAAATCAAACTAGAGAGAAACAAGCAAAAGTCTAATTCATCAAAAAATCTACTAGATATAACAGCTTTAAATCAAAAAGATATTAAAGGTACCTATACAATACAAGTAAAGAACACATACCAGAAGCTGCTAGAAAAAGGAATTGAACAATACAAAAGAGAAAATTCTGATGAAAAAGTAACAACCAAATGGCAATGCATAAAGAAAAGCATACAAGAAACCTGTAACACCTTACCCAAAAGAGAAAAGAACAAAAAACAAAAATGGATAACTAACATCATCTTAGAAAAAAATGGAAGAAAGGAGACAAGCGAAGAACACTGCCCAATAGAATAAAATAGATAATGAGATACGCAAAATGTGCAAAACAGCAAAAGAAGACTGGCTCAGCCAAAAATGTGTAGAAATAGAAACTATGGAAAGCAAACAAGACTTAAGAGGAATGCACACAGAAATAAAGAGAATAAAAAGTAAAGTACCCCCGTCACGCCAAGTGGCGTATAGGGGAATATGGTTTTAGTGACCCTATATTTTACAGACCTTCAGCACATGATTTTTGGAGTAATGTGGTTGGTATTACGCCCATGCTGCTTTACTTTCCCAGAAAAAAATTCCGTACCCATTTAAGGCTGGGTGAACCCGGAAGCCATCAGTTGGGATCGAACTTTACCCCTTGTCCTTTGTAGTCCAGTTCACTAACCACTGAGCTATCGCGGCTCCAAATAAAGAGAATGACTAATAAAAATAAAAAAGCCACAGAAAGTGGATGCATTGCCGACAAAAAAGGAAAAATGCTAACAGACAATAAGGATATTATAGATAGATGGCAGGAATAAATAAAAGAACTAATTCAGTATCAAAGGGACAAGAAACCAGTTATAAAATGTACATCAGGCTATAGAATCTTAAAATCTGAGGTGGAAAAAGCTATAAAAACAATGAAAAAGGGAAAAGCAGCCGGACCTGATAGCATACAGATAGAGATGATACAGGCACTAGAAGATTTTGGCATTGAAGTGATTACAGACATATGCAATGACATATACCATACAGGATACATACCAAATGAACTAAAAACATCAACTTTCATTGCATTGCCTAAAAAGAATGATGCAGTTGAATGCAGTGACTTTAGAACAATAAGCCTAATGAGTCATGTTACAAAAATCTTGCTAAAAGTTATACAAGGTAGGATTCAGAATAAAATCAATACTGAATTAGATGAGCAGCAATTTGGATTTAGGAAAAATAACGGGACAAAAGAAGCCATATTCTGCATGAGAACATTAATAGACAAATACACAGAAGTAAACAAACCAATATATGCCTGCTTCATAGACTACACCAAAGCTTTTGATAGAGTACACCACAAACAACTTATAGAAGTCCTAAAAGAGATACATATAGATGATATGGACATAAGACTAATATGTAATCTATACTGGGAGCAAACATCAATAATAAAATATAACAAAGAGAACTCTACACCCATTGATATAAAAAGAGGAGTAAGACAGGGATGCATCCTATCACCAAGCTTGTTCAATCTATACACTGAGCAAATTTTTCAAAACATCATAGAGATGCCAGGCCTACAAATTAATGGAAAGATAATCAATAACCTAAGATATGCTGATGATACTGTACTACTAGCAGAAAATCCTAAAGATCTACAATTACTTAATGAAATAAACATGACGAGCAAAAAATATGGACTAGATATGAATATCAAAAAGACTAAAACTATGATCATAAACAAAGAAGATACTCAAAACCCACAAGTGGATATCAAAATAGAAGGAATAGACCTGGAGACAGTTCAGAACTACAACTACCTTGGACATACTATAACCAGTGATGTAAAATGTACAACTGAAATAAACAAAAGAATAGGAATGGCAAAAATCAATTTTAATGTCATGAAGAACATACTAACATCAAAACAAATAACACCAGGGCTAAAACTAAGAATAGCAAAATGTTACATCTTCTCAATATTCCTATATGATGCTGAAACATGGACATTAGACAAGAAAACAGAACAGAGAATTGAAGCCTTTGAAATGTGGATATATAGAAGAATAGGTAGAATTGGATGGAAAGAAAAGAAAACAAACGATGAAGTCTTAAAACAACTAAAAATGAAAAGAGAACTACTAAGCATAATTCAAACAAGACAAATGCGATTTTTGGGCCATGTTAAAAGACACAACAGCCTACTAAAAGTAATCCTGGAGGGGAAAATACAAGGTAAAAGAGGCAGAGGCAGACCAAGATTAACATGGACGAGTAACATCAAAAGATGGACAAATCAGCCTATGACAATCTGCACCATCAAAGCAAGAGACAGAGCAGAATGGCGCTCCATGGTAGCCAACCTTCGTTGTGGAGAAGGCACTCGATGATGATGATGATCAGCTACCATGCAAACAAAATCATCAGTGCCATCAAAATAGTGTCCTAATAACTGTATCTCGTTATATCCAATTCATGTTTAATAAAAGGGAGATGTACTGTGTAAGCTCTAGAAACAGATTGAGGAGTTACATCCCTTGCAAAATGTTCAATATTACATATTTATATATTGTGTTTGGAGTCAGGAAGAACAAAGAAATAGTTCTCAAAATTGTTAAATGGGAATCAGCTGAGCAGTTCTTATTCTTTTTCTTTCCTTCCTCATTTGCCTTTCAGTGTTGAGGGGAGATATAATTTGCGGTCTTTTGCTCTTCTGTTCACTCCTTTTGCTGTTATGTTTCCTAGTGCTTCTAATATTCCCATCAATCCATCTTTTTTGTAGTCGACCTTTGTGTCTGGTATTCTTGCAACGTTTATTGAGGGCTCATTGCGTTGGTTTTTTTTTATCACTCTGGCTGTCACGTGGCCAAACCATTTTATCTGTTGTTTCTTTATATATTCTCAGAGTTTCCGGTTGACCAAGATGGCGGCTGTTTTAGTTTCGGAGTGTAGATTATGTGATTGAAGTGATTGAAAAAGTGTTATCAACGGATATATATTATTTTTTAAAAGTTGTGTAGTGTTCTATTCAGTCAGCTAAACATTGATAGTTAGACCATAAAAACATCGCATGTGAGACCTTAGCAATCTAACACATGAGGGAAACATCTCCAGGCTACCCCCAATGTGTGTTTTTAAGCCAAGCCCTTAACTTACAACTGACTCAGCAGGTCGGTAAGGAATAAACCTTTTATGCCCAGAGAAATCACAGAAAATGGAGATAGACCACAAATATAAAGTAGCAACCATCAATATATGTGGAATAAAAAATAAAGAAGTTGAACTTTTAGAAGAAATGACGAAAAGGAAAATTAAAATACTAGGATTAGTGGACACCAGTGTAAAAGGACAACAGATAAAGAAAACACACAAGAACTTCACAATAATATTCTCAGGAGCCGACAACACTGAAAGAGCTGAGCAGTTGTCTACAATAAATGCTAAGCTTCCTTCCCTGCAACAATAATTTCCTGTCCAGCTTGTGCCACCATTGTTCAAATATTGACCTCCCCCCCCTCCCTTCCCATCCATGGTGATATCTTTCTACCACTGTACACCACCTCTCTTTCTACCACTGTACACCACCTCTCTTTCTACCACTGTACACCTATTTTCCTACCACTGTGCACCACCTCTCTTTATACCACTGTACACCTTCTATCTTCCTACCACATGATCGCCAATGCCTCTAGACATGGTAAAGCTCGTTGCATGATCTATCTCATCATATTACATATCCAAATTATTTCACTGTTTGTTTTTAATATGATGCATCACTGGAGTAACCCCATCTCTTCCCTATATCACTGGAGTAACCTCAACTCTTCCCTATATCACTGGAGTAACCCCAACTCTTCCCTATATCACTGGAATAGCCCAACTCTTTTACCTATACACTGGAGTAAGCCCATATCACTGGAATAAGCCCAACTCTTTTCCCTATATCACTGGAGTGTCATCAAGTACCGTGCCTGCTGGAGTAGGTGATCATGTCTCTCCACAACTTTCGATCTTTACGGTTGTTTATCATTTCTGTTGTTGACCTTCTGCCAAGCCATTCTCTTAAGCTGTTTGGTATCTTTTCTCTTTGCTTCCCTCTATCTCTTTGTCCCTTAACTTTCCCAGTTGTCACAATATATTCCAGCTGTTCCCTTCTCATTACATGGCCAAAAAAATGATGATTGTTTCCTCCTAATGTTGGAAATTAGCTCTCTTTTTGCTTTGACCTCTTTCAGAATGTTTTCATTACTCTTCTTCGCTGTCCATGGTATTCTCAATATTCTTCTGTAAAACCACATTCCTACAGCCTCCAGTGATTTTCTTGTAATTTGTCCTATTGTCCATGATTTACATCCATATGTTAAAACTGGCTCTACATAACATTTAACAATAACAATATGTTAAGACCAGCTCAACTTAACATTTAAGAACTCTTTTTCTTGTTTCTATTGTCAAAAATGGATTGCACAATATTTTCTTCATTTTATGGAAAGCTGCTTTTGCCTGAGCCATTCTGTATCTTACCTCTGTTGTACATCTACTATCTGAGGTTAACATTGTTCCCATATATTTATATTCATTTACATGTTTTAATATTGTTCTGCCGTCTTTATTGTGCATTGTGGTGATGTCTTTTTTTTTGTTGTTACCATTACTTCTGTCTTTTTGCTATTAAGACTGAGTCCTTTATTTTTGCTTTCCTTCACTATAATGTCTAACATTTCTTGTAACTCATTTTCACTCTTAACGATTAAGTATGTATCATCAGCATACCGTAGATTATTTATATTATGACCTCTGATTGTTATTTCAGGCATGCCCCTTATGGATCTTAAAATAATCTCACTATAAATATTAAATAAATCTGGTGGCAGCAGAGTGAAGCTCTACGTTTATCATCATATGCCATACCGGTTGGCGTACGTAGTCATGTCTTGTGGATTGTTTCTTTCTGATGTTTTTTAGGAGCTCCCTTTTTGTGTTGGCCTCTTTTGAGAACTTCCTCATTGGTCCTATTAGCTGTCCAGGGAACTTTCAACATTCTTCTGAGAAATCCCATCTCTGTGGCCTCTAATTGTCTTTTCATTTGTTTGTCTACTGTCCATGATTCGCTTCCATAGGTCAGAATTGGTTCTACATAGCACCGATGAACTCTCTTTCTCATTTTTATTGACATAGATTTGTTGCATAAGATATTTTTCATTTTCTGAAATGCTATTTTGGCCTGAGCTATTCTGCTTTTTATTTCTGTGGTGTATCTCCCATCTGATGTTATTATTGTGCCCAAGTATTTCAAACGTTGCACTTGTTTCAGATTTGTCCTGTTTATTTTTATGCTGCATGATGGTGATGATTGTTTCTTCGATATGACCATTACTTCTGTTTCCTTATGATTCAGATTGAGACCTTTCTTGTTGCTTTCATTTACTTTTCTGCGTTTATGATACGTTTATGCCTTCTAAAATTGTGATTATTTCTTTGTGCTTTACTTTGTCAAATGCTTTGGTATAATCTATGAAACATAGGTATAGATCTGTTTTCACCTCTATGGCTCTTTCTACCAAAGATCTTATGATGTGTGGAGTATACCCAACTCTTTTCCCTATATCACTGGAATGTACCCAACTCTTTTCCCTATATTACCAGAGAATGCCCAACTCTTTTCCCTATATTACCGGAGTAAGCCCAACTCTTTTCCCTATATTACCAGAGAATGCCCAACTCTTTTCCCTATATTACCAGAGTACGCCCAACTCTTTTCCCTATATTACCAGAGTACGCCCAACTCTTTTCCCTGTATTACCGGAGTATGCCCAACTCTTTTCCCTATATTACCAGAGAATGCCCAACTCTTTTCCCTATATTACCAGAGTACGCCCAACTCTTTTCCCTATATTACCAGAGTACGCCCAACTCTTTTCCCTATATTACCTGAGTAAGCCCAACTCTTTTCCCTATTTTATAAGCTTATATTCTGTCTCCTCTTGTAGCATACTTCTTGTAAGTATGGTATCGAGTGTTCACAAGAATTGTGTGCCATATAGGGTTATTTCTGCATCTAATGTTACATGTTTGTTTTGTAATATTGGAATCAGCTATCCAAATACTTGCAACATCTGTTGTTGGTCTTTTTCTCATTGAATGATTTAATGTTTCATAAGATTTGAAGTTCCTCACTTGCTTCATTTTTTGTTAGTCTCCACTTTTTTGTTGGTCTCCACTCAAGTTTTTTCGGTCTCCACTTTAAGTTTTGTTGGTCTCCACTTTCAGTTCTGTTGATCTCCACTTTAAGTTTTGTTGCTCCTAAATAGATTTGAGCTTCCTTTTGGAGGTCCAGACACACACCAGCAACTAAGCTTAGGATCGTCACAGCTGCCTGCATGTGTCAAGATCCGTTGAACAACATCACTAATCTAGACCCTGCTCCACCTTCCAGTAGTGCTCCTGGAAACTAACCAATCTGGCTAAAAGAGATGGGATCAAAGACAGTCTGGTACTGCAAAAATGCCAAGCTGAAGTCATGAGTAGGGCCAGATGGTGCAAATATACAGCTCTGCAGCAAACCACGGCACTTCTACTTTCACTTAATATTTTGTGTGAGGAAGATTAGTAGTCATTGTCTTTTCATATTACAATCTGTACTTCTGTTTTCTCTGTAATCATTTGTTCAAATTATTTAAATGTTGTTTTCAAGTTGTAGTTCCAAGCTCTCAGTGTTCTGGGTAAAGGAGATTTTTGAGGTTATCTTCATTTGTGTTAACTATTTTACATATGTGCTGCACGTATTTGATAAATAAGAGAATAATAGTGGGCATTGTTGTTGTACTCCGGATCTAATGGTAAAAGCTTCGGAATAGCCAGCATTGACACTTACTATTTATTGATCTATGTGCAATAAAAATGATTTTTTTCACTCTGTATTGTTTTATGTTTTGTCAGGTTGGGTAATTTTACCTGCTACTGTATGCAGTAGACAGTACTGCCTAGCAGATATGCTCAGGAGAGTAAAAGGCTAAGGGAGGGTACCCTGAAGTAAAACAATCCCACTGCCTTGTGGGTAAGACTTTTTAGTCTAGGCTAGTGGAGCCAACCGTAAACAAACCGATGAAAGGCAACAGTAAACCGCCATCGTAATTTCTTTGTACAATCATTAATTGCCAGAATAATAGAATTCAAGACAACAACATTAAGGGGGATTCTAATGGAATACCCTCATTAGGTAGGGGATCATGTGCTACAGGTGATACCCAATCGTCATCAAGCTACTTACTGTAAGCAAAATAAAGATAAAATAGACTCTGAAGATAGGTACTTGGAATGTGAGAGTACTCAAGCAGAAGGGAAAGCTGGAAAACGTCAAACAGGAAATGAAAAGGATGGGTTTACATCCATTGGAACTGTGTGAAATGAGATAAACTGGATCAGGGGAGATTTATTCTGATGAACATAAAATAATCTATTCTAGAGGTACTGAACCCAAAGAGGAGTAGGTATCAAATTGGATGCAGAAAAAGCAAGAACAATGAAAGGATTTTGAGTCCTTTTAATGAAATTGAATGGAAAGCCAATAGATGATATTAATCTCATACAAGTTTATGCATCAGTTGATAAATTTTCTTCTTCTATCTTTCAGCTCCCTGTGGAGCATAGGTCTTCAACAAACACTTTCCAAGTCGTTCTGTTTCTTGCCACTCTTTTAAGATTATTCTATTTCTTCCCCATCATCTTCATCTCTGCTTCCATCTGTCTTCTCCAAGAATATTTTGGTCTTCCTCTTTGTCTTTTTCCTTGGCGATTCCAAAAAAGGGCCTGTTGTGTAATACTTTCAGTTGGCTTCCATGGTGTGTGTCCTGTACATCTCCATCGTCTTCACTGTATCTCTTTATCCACAGGTATTTGACTCTTATATCTCCATAATTCTATGTTGGTGATTTTTTCCTGCCATTTCCATCCTTTTTTTTCTGCGTAAGCATCTACTAGTGAAGGTCTGTATCTTCATGATTGTCATTTTTGTTGTTCTCCATGTTTCACAGCCATATAATAATACTGACTTAACATTGGAGTTAAAATTTTCAATATTTGTATTTCATTTGATAAATTTTACCACAAGCTTAATATGACACTTCGTCAATACAAACCACATGAAAACACCATAGTTCTAGGTCATCTCAATGCATAAGTAGGAAAGGAAAGAGCTGAGGAAATAGTTGGTTTATTATGGCTTAGGCGAGAAAAATGAAAGAGGGGACAAACTTATTGACTGAGCAAGAATACACAACATGATGATAGGTTTAGGAAACACCTGGTTTAAGCAACATCCAAGATGTCTGTGGACATTGCAAAAGCCCGGGAGACAACACACGTAATAAAATTGATTACATAATGATAAACAATAGATTTAGAAACAATCTGGTATGTGTGAAAACTAGACCAGGGACAGATTGCAATAGTAATCATGTACCAGTTGTGGGCAAGCTTAAGTAAAATTAAAAGCAGCAAAATGAGGCCTAAGTTAACATCAAGTTAAATTTTAATTTACTCAAATCAAACAAGAGGTTACAAGACAAATATAACATCACAATTCAGAACCAGTACAATGCAACAGAGAAGATACAAAGCACTAATGAACAGTGGGAAATGCTAAAAGAATCACAATGCAATAAGCATCAAAAGAGTTCATACCACCAGTGAGGACAAATTCAAGAAAGAAATGGATGACAGAAGATGACATTTTGCTGTTAATGGATACAAGCAGAAGAAATAAGGATAACAAAGAGGAGTATAAAAGATTAAATTTAAAAAATTGTAATAAAATGCAATGAAGCAAAAGAAGCATGGCTAAAACAGAGATGCAAGTAGATTTGAAATGCAACGAAAAGGTGATGCCAAAGCTATGTACAAACAAATTGAAGAATTAACAGGAAGAAAAACGCAATCAAAAACTGGATGTTTAAGATCAAAGGAAGAAGAACTGTTGATTAGACAAGAAAGTATAAGGAAACGATGGACAGAATAAAGATCTTTATGATGATGAATGAACACAAGTAAATATTAAGGATAATGAGGAAGGACAAGAAATACTGAAAGAAGAAATGGAAGATGCCTTGCTCAATATGAAAGCAAGAAAAGCTCCTGGACCAGATAATATAACTAAAGAAGAGATTGAAGCCATGGGTGATTTTGGAATAGAGATAATAACAATAATATTGAATAATATCTACAACAGCGGATATATACCAGACGACATGCTCAAATCAATATTCATAGCCCTACCAAAGAGATCTGATGCGATGGAATGTGATGATCATCGCATAGTAAGCCTTATGATTCACACGTCTAAGATATTACTAAGAATCATCATGCGAAGATAGTGAAAAAAAATCAGTCCAGAAATTAGCGATGAACAGTGTGGTTTTGTTGGAGGTAAAGGAACGAGCAATGCTATATACATCATAAGATCTTTAGTAGAAAGAGCCATAGAGGTGAAAACAGATCTAAAACTTGTGTTTCATAGATTATACCAAAGCATTTGACAAAGTAAAGCACCAAGAAATAATCACAATTTTAGAAAGCATAAACGTAGACAGCAAAGATCTATGAATAATAAAGAACGTGTACTGGCAACAAACAGCGGCCGTAAGAACTGGAAATCAATTGGGAATGTTTCAACAAAGAAAATGGTGTTAGGCAAGGTTGTGTGATGTCACCAGATTTCTTTAATGTGTATAGTGAGATTATTTTAAGATCCATAAGGGGCATGCCTGGAACAACAATCAGAGGTCATAATATAAATAATCTAAGGTATGCTGATGATACAGTCTTAATCGCTAAGAGTGAAATTGAGTTACAAGAAATGTTGGACATTATGGTGAAAGAAAGCAAAAATAAAGGACTTAGCCTTAATAGCAAAAAGATATGTAATGGGTGCAACAAAGAAAAAGACATCACCACAATGCACAATAAAGACAGGCGGAACAATATTAAAACAGGGAAATTAATTTAAATATCTGGGAACAGTGTTAACCTCAGATAGTAGATGTACATTAGAGGTGAGATACAGAATGGCTCAGGCAAAAGCAGCTTTCCAAAAAATGAAGAAGATATCGTGCAATCCATTTTTGACAATAGAAACAAGAAAAAGAGTTCTTAAATGTTAAGTTGAGCTGGTCTTAACATATTGTTGTGAATCAAGGACAGTAGCAACTGACAAGAAAATCACTGGAGGCTGTAGGAATGTGGTTTTACAGAAGAATGTTGAGAATGCCATGGACAGCTAAGAAGAGTAATGAAAATGTTCTGAAAGAAATCAAAGCAAAAAGAGAGCTAATTTCCAATATTAGGAGGAAACAATCATCAAGTTTTGGCCACGTAATGAAAATGGAACAGCTGGAATATATTGTAACAACTGGGAAAATTTAGGGACGAAGAGATATAGGGAAGCAAAGAGAAAAGATACCAAACAGCTTACGAGAATGGCTTGGCAGAAGGTCAACAACAGAGATGATAAATAACTGACGAGATCGAAAGTTGTGGAGAGACATGGTCACCTACTCCAGCAGGCACGGTACTTGATGTTGATGATTGTTTTATGCTGTAGTTGTAGCTGGTCTTTCAGTGGTCACACCATGGGCCAGTGACTTCAAATGGTTGGCAAAATGAGTATATCATTGACACCTTTATAACATTTACTGAATGATGAGTTTCAAAGAGGAACACCCCTCCCAGGGCAGAAGAAGTCAACAGCCCATGATCTGAACCAAGGTGAGAGTCCGCATGTTATGGAGGGAAATCAGGTGTAATCTAATCCCAAAATGGCTGCACATCCTTCCAGGAGTTAATGTAATTTTTTTTTTTGCTCATTAATAATACATCTAGCCTAGCAAGTATGTGGTGGATTACATATAACAGCCTTAAATTGATATTAGATCTTTGTTATGGGAAAGGTGACAGCACTGGCATAATTTCAATGAAATTACCAAAAAATAATGTTCCAATTGTCTAGGAAAAAATACGGACACTTGACCATTAAGTCTTATTGTTATTTTAAATGTGTCGTTTCATTCACTATCTAGCGTTTCAAACTGGTGTGGAACATGCAGTCTACAATGAAGCATACTTTTCTCTGGAGCCACATTTACAGGTATTTAATATTTTGTCGTTTCACTCATGTTGTCACATTCAGTAATGTCACCCAACTGTTCTTTAGCCTAAAGCCAGAAATCCTTCAAGTTACTCTTTTGTTATCACTCAACCAGCTGTCATTTATTTGCTGGGGGTATTGTACTGATTGAGTACAAGTATCATGGTGCCCAGAAGCTATCATTAAGATTTATTTTAATTGAAGGTCAGGACCAGTTCAGTAAAACAGAAAAAATTTGAACAAATGAGTAACAATATCAGACTAAGAAGAACTATAGAGATATAGAGGAAGCAATAATCAAGGGAAAAGGGGATATAGAATCACCTAGGAAGGAGAGAGAGAGAGAATACAATAAGGGCATTGATAGGCCTTAAAATAGTGAGGCATGTCATTAAGTTGCTCGCTACTTTCATGTTGCTCAAATATTTATTTGTGGGGGCAACTGCAAATGTGATAGGTCTTTGAGGTGAGTTGGGTTTGTGGAGATAACCATACAAGAATAGGTTTATTTCAGAGGTAATAAGACTAGATATGTTAGGTGAAGAAAAGGTTTACTTCAGGGTTAATGAGACAAGATATGTTAGGTGAAGAAAAGGTTTACTTCAGGGTTAATGAGACAAGATATGTTAGGTGAAGAAAAGGTTTACTTCAGGGTTAATGAGACTAGATATGTTAGTTGAAGAAAAGGTTTACTTTAGGGCTAATGAGACAAGATATGTTAGGTGAAGAAAAGGTTTACTTCAGGGCTAATGAGACAAGATATGTTAGGTGAAGAAAAGGTTTACTTCAGGGTTAATGAGACTAGATATGTTAGGTGAAGAAAAGGTTTACTTTAGGGTTAATGAGACTAGATATGTTAGGTGAAGAAAAGGTTTACTTCAGGGCTAATGAGACTAGATATGTTAGGTGAAGAAAAGGTTTACTTCAGGGTTAATGAGACTAGATATGTTAGTTGAAGAAAAGGTTTACTTTAGGGCTAATGAGACAAGATATGTTAGGTGAAGAAAATGTTTACTTCAGGGCTAATGAGACAAGATATGTTAGGTGAAGAAAAGGTTTATGTCAGGGTTAATGAGGCTAGATAGGTTAGGTGAAGAAAAGGTTTATGTCAGGGGTAATGAGGCTAGATAGGGTAGGTGAAGAAAAGGTTCACTTCGGGGGTAATGAGACAAGATATGTTAGGTGAAGAAAAGGTTTGCTTCACGGGTAGTGAGACAAGATATGTTAGGCGAAGAAAAGGTTTACTTCAGGGGTAATGAGACAAGATATGTTAGGTGAAGAAAAGATTTACTTCAGGGCTAATGAGACAAGATATGTTAGGTGAAGAAAAGGTTTACTTCAGGGGTAATGAGACAAGATATGTTAGGCGAAGAAAAGGTTTACTACAGGGGTAATGGGACAAGATATGTTCGGTAAAGAAAAGATTTACTTCAGGGCTAATGAGACTAGATATGTTAGGTGAAGAAAAGGTTTACTTCAGGGGTAATGGGACAAGGTATGATAGGTGAAGAAAAGGTTTACTTCAGGGGTAGTGAGACAAGATATGTTATGCGAAGAAAAGATTTACTTCAGGGGTAATGGGACAAGGTATGATAGGTGAAGAAAAGGTTTACTTCAGGGGTAATGGGACAAGATATGTTAGGTGAAGAAAAGGTTTACTTCAGGGGTAATGGGACAAGGTATGATAGGTGAAGAAAAGGTTTACTTCAGGGGTAATGGGACAAGATATGTTAGGTGAAGAAAAGATTTGCTTCAGGGCTAATGAGACTAGATATGTTAGGTGAAGAAAAGGTTTACTTCAGGGGTAATGGGACAAGGTATGATAGGTGAAGATAAGGTTTACTTCGGGGCTAATGAGACAAGATATGTTAGGTGAAGAAAAGGTTTAGTTCAGGGGTAATGAGACAAAATATGTTAGGTGGGGAAAAGGTTTACTTCATGGGTAATGGGACAAGATATATTAGGCGGGAAAAAGGTTTACTTCAGGGTTAATGAGACAAGATATGTTACGTGAAGAAAATGTTTACTTCAGGAGTGATGAGATAAAATATGTTGTAACAGGCCGTAATAACACTTTCCAATACTTGAACCTTTTGTTCTTTCTTAAATCCTTCTATCCTTGAACCCGCTCTTGTAAGTGCGAGTTGTGACACGTGATGTGTTGAATTGCATTGCCTATATGTTAAGACAACCTAGGCTGCTGGTACTGCATCCTCCTCCCGTGACTCACCCATCACAGCTCCTGCTTGGCGCCTTCACTGGAAGCCGCCGTGGGTTGCACTCCTGTCCGGGTGCTGATCGCCATTGTACTCCGCGCTGTAATTCTGCAGACCTGTGTGCAGGTCTCTGCCAGGTGTCGTTCGTCGCTAGTCTAGGACAAGACAGCCAACATCGATAAAGTACTCACAAACACAAAGTAATCAAAGTCACACTTGAAGTTTAATGCACACTGCTGACTTCACCCTTCACAATCACAATTACATTGACAATGGTAGGTTTGTATCTTCTCACTCATGTTGCCACAATCACACCTTTCCCAGTTTAATTCAGACACTGGCGGGAATGCTGCCACTGTCTAATCTGCACCTAACCCCAATACAATGCAGTGTTTGACTGATTACCTCTTCCGCTAATGCCAGTTGCAATGTCACAGCTGGTCACTAACACGGCGAACCTGTCGGACTCGACTTCGCCTGTAATTGAATGACTTCTGGAGTGTCATACTCCTATTGCATGTCTCTAGCGAGACCTCCTTGGTAGCTAATGTCACAAATAACTGAAAATGTCCGTTGTTGCTAATGCACAACTCTACTCAGTGCATATCTCTAGCGATACCTCTTTGGTAGCTAATGTCATAAATTAACTAGAATGTTCATTGTTGCTAATACACAACTCTACTCACTGTATGTCTCTATTGAGACCTCCTTGATAGCTATGCCACAAATTAACTAGAATGTTCATTGTTGCTAAGACACAACTCTACTCACTCTATGTCTCTATCGAGACCTCCTTGATAGCTATGCCACAAATTAACTAGAATGTTCATTGTTGTAAATACTCAACTCTACTCTATGTCTCTATCGAGACCTCCTTGATAGCTATGCCACAAATTAACTACAATGTTCATTGTTGCTAAGACACAACTCTACTCACTGTATGTCTCTATCAAGACCTCCTTGATAGTTATGCCACAAATTAACTAGAATGTTCATTGTTGCTCAGAGTATCATAACTCATTGTTTAACTGTCCATGAATCTAACCGTCCTGTTCAACGAACACATCGCGACTTCCTAACCTACCACTGGTTGTGTACTTCTCCAACTGCCCACGGTACCGGTTGAATTGCTACCCTATGTCCAACCGTCCGCACAGAACCTTCGATTCCTCTCGAATGACTATCCACTAATGATCTCCAACTCACCTCTCTTTCTTTCCACCAATCATTCTTTGCCTTACATTTTTACCTTGTTCTGACAATTCCCGTGACCCCCCGACGTGATCACTCTCTCACACTCCCCCGTGACTTTCATGACTCTCTTTCATTTCTCCTTCTCTCCCCTTGATCTTCACTCCCTTATCTCCACTCTCAACACACACTCTTCCCCTTCTCTCTCCCTGTTTCACTGCCTTCTACCTTCTCCTAGTTATTTATCCACTCTTAATAACTCATTCATACTACCCTCCTTCTTCTCTACTCCCATTTTCTTCTACCCCTTCTTATCTCTCCTACTTCTCTCTGGAGCCTCCTCCATGATTTCTGCTAAGGCCCCTACAGAACTCCTGAAGTTTGCTCCTATTGTTTCTTATCTCTTCTACTCTATTTCTTGACTTTTCCCCTCTTCTGTCGTTTGATAACTTCCCTCACTATCCCATTGTTCACTCTCTTGCTCTTTATTTTTCTTCTGCTCCGGTGATTCCCCTGAGGATCACTCTCCTTGCCTCTTTCTTACACTACCTCTTCTATCCCCCTGTGTTTCTATATCTGTCTTATCTCTTACTTGCTCTTCTCTTGCTGCCTCCTGTCGTCTTGTCTCTTGTTCTCTGTTCTCTAATCTAATGTGCCTTTCTGGTATCGGCATGTCCTGTCCTTCTGATGACGTTTCTCTCTCTCTGTACCCTTCGTTCTTGTTTCCTTTTACTCTGTCCCCTTGTGTTCCTGTACGGCGCATCTTTTTCTGTGCTGTTTGCCGTGTCATCCATAGACTCTCCTTGTTCTTCTCTACTACCGCTGTTTCTATTTTGTATCTCTTTCCTTTCTACACGTTGCTTCCTTACATTCGTATTCACCTTTTGGTGTTCATCACTTTCTGTGTAGCTTGTAGATTCTTTTCTTGCATACATCCTCCTTGGCCTACCCCTCTGTTCCTGTTCATTCTCCGACCACAGTGCGTCATCTTTCCTTATATTCCTCCTATGTGTCCGTATTTCTTTTCTGCCATATATGTGCTTGATTACATAATTCGCTTCTCCTGTTTTCTTTATTATTATATATCCTTCCTTTCACTTTGGACTAATTTTCTACGTAGCTGTCTGATTCTTATAATATACCTTATCCCCCTACCTTATATTCCACCACTTCTTTATGTTTAGTTCTCTGCTGGTTCTTCTTTTCCGCTCTCTTTAAATTTTTCCACACCATTCTTTGTGTATCATGCATTTGTTGAAGGATTATTTCATGTCTCTCTTCCCCCAAATATCTTCTTCTTGGCTGCAACACGTTGTCTATGGGCAGCATCGGGTGTCTACCATACAACAACAAAAATTGGGAGAATTGCGTACTCTCGTTCTTGTTCATCCTAACTGCTGCCAATGCTTGATTCAATTTCACGTCCCATTCCATTTCTTGTCCTCTTGTTAACTTTGATATGATGCCGTTTAGTGTCCTATGTTGTCTTTCGTTAATGCCATTTGCCTGAGGATTATATACAGATGTTCTAATGTGCCTTATGTTCTTTTGATGAACTTTTTTAATGTCTGCACAAACTTCCCACTCATGAACTCTCCTCCATTATCTGTCAATATGCTCTGCGGGCAACTATACCTTGAAATAATTTTGTTTAATGAGATGTTAATTATTGTGTCTGTGTCCTTACTTGCTATTGGTATACTTTCCGGCCATCTACTATAACAATCTGTTTATGTGTAGTATATACTTGTTTCCCGATATTGTCGTAGGATATGGACCCGTCACGTCCATGCTGATTTTCTGCATCGCAAAATATTGTTTCTCCATTGGTCCTGC
This sequence comes from Megaustenia siamemsis, assembly GCA_032433765.1. Lineage (NCBI taxonomy): Eukaryota > Metazoa > Mollusca > Gastropoda > Stylommatophora > Ariophantidae > Megaustenia > Megaustenia siamemsis. The sequence goes on along the minus strand of JAVIAB010000047.1, from coordinate 99,632,671 downwards.
TTTTTCCAACAAATTTCTCGCTTTACATATTGTGCATTTCCTAGTATGTTCATCTACTGATCTATATAAACCTGCCCAATAATATTTCAACCTTAATGCGTCTACCATCTTGTCTCTACCCATATGTCCATTTTTTTCGTGGTACATTTTTAATAGCTGTTTCCTCTGTCCCCGTGGAATACATACTCTCTGTTGTATTTCATCTTCGTCTCCTGCATACAATAATACTCCATCATCTTCATCTATCATAAATTTCCTCCATTTCTTCGCTCTTCCGTTCTTTATATCGCTTATTATTTCACCCAACTCCTCATCTTTAGTTTGTGCTTCTCCTGTCTTCTCCATTTCTTTCTTCTCCTTATTGTTCTCTCGTTCCCCTTCTTCTTCTGTACTACTTTCTCTTTGTCTTACTTTGTTGGTATCTATCATATTGATCTGGAACATTCTATCATCTACATCCATACCTGATTCACTCTGTTCTACCCTTTCCTCCTCCCTTCTTGGCATTCTGGATAACCAATCTGCGCAAATACACTTCGCCCACTCTATATATTCTACTTTGGCTCCACTATTTTGTAATGTTAGCGACCACATATCTATTTTCCTGTTCTTCACCGGTGATTCAAGTATAGCTTTGAGTGGTTTGTGGTCTATCCTTATTACTACTTTTTGTCCGTATATGTAAAATTGAAGTTTCTGGACCACATAATGAATCACATATGCTTCCTTTTCTATGGTGGGCCACCTCATTTGTGTTCTGCTTAATTTGTGCGACAGAAAATATATCGGCCACTCTTCCACCTTATTTATCCCTGTTATTTTATCTATTTCTAGTTTCTCACACACCAGACATGCCCCTATTGCGCTGTCTGACGCATCCGTATACACTATCATCCTTCCTTCTTTGCTCGGGTGTGCTAGCAATCGTACCTTCGCCAACCCATCCTTTAATGCATTGAATGCTTTCTGACACCCTTTGGACCATTGGAACCTCACAAATTTCTTCGTCAACATTGTTAATGGTTCCGCCACTTCCCCAAAGCCTGGTATAAACCTGTAATATCCGCACATCCCTAAGAAACTTCGGACTTCTCTCACTTTCGTCGGTGGTTTCATTTCTTTAATCAATTGTCCTTTGTCCTTGTTTAGTAGTATTCCTTCTCTATTCACAACAAAACCTAGATATTTCATCTCCTTCCTCAAAAATTGGCATTTATTCAATTTTAACTTTATATATATCATGTTGCTTTAATCTGTCAAACACTAACTTAATGTGCCGCAGATGTTGTTCCTTTGTGCCCTTAGTAAAGATGATTATGTCATCTACATATGCCTGTGCAAACTTCCCCAGACCTTGTAATATCTGGTTCATCAAGTTCATGTACGTTGCTGGTGACCCTTTCAGTCCAAATGGCATCACATTCCATGTAAACGTCCCTACATGTGTGTTGAACGCAAGTTTATCTCTGATATTCTGATTTACTTGGATGGTCCAATAACCGGACTTGCAATCCAAAGTCGTATAAAAATCTGTGCCCTGGAATAGTGCCACTATTTCATCTACTCTTGGCATCTGGTAACTGATGTCCTTCGTGACTTTGTTTAGCGCCCTTTAATCACAGCAAAATCTTTTCGTTCCATCTTTCTTCTGTACTATCACCACAGGTGATGACCTTTGTGACGTTGTTCTGGAAATTATTCCTGCTTCTAACATCTCATCTATCATCTTTTCTACCACCTCCCTATCCTTTAGCGGCATTCTATAGTTTCTTATGATTGTTGGCTGTGCAGTACCCGTATCTATCTCTAACTCCACTGTTTTTGTTTTCCCCAGCTAAAAGTCTGTTAAGGCAAACATTTCATGGCTGTTTAACACTAATCTCTGTATCTGGTCTCTATCCTCCCTCATTCGTTTGTATTTGTTTCTCTAACTGCTCTTTCCTCTCCTTTGTTAGTTTAATCTGCGTTTGTTTCGTGTTTCCCTTCCTCTGGCTATTTAACCCCACTTTTCTTAACATTCCTCTTTTTTCCTCCCTAAATCTTTGTTCTACCCATCGTAGGTGCTCCCGTCTTTCCTTCTCCCTCCTCATTCTTATCTCTCTTTCATTTTCCAGACCTCTTCTTTGTTCTTTCCTCTCCTTGTCCATCCTATTTAGTTGTTCTCGTTTTACCCTCGCTATTATCTTACCCTTCTTTATCTTCACTGTTCTGCCCGAATAGTTAATTAACATTACTTGGAAGGTAATCTCGCTATTCCCTGTCACAATCCCATCAATTACCCTTATGTTTGGTTCTTCCATTATCTCTGGTTTTGCTTCTGTTGTTTTATTGTCATTCCTGGCTTAATATAATCATTTTGCTTTATCCTTGCTACCGTAATATGCACCCTGTGTGGTTTTAAAATTACATCTTCCTTCACTCTAGCTAGTGTTGTAATGTGAATATCATCCTCCATTTGTATTTCTACTTCTCCTATCCTTAACGTTTGTGTTTGTAGTTGACTATCACTTCATTTCTTTTCATCCAGTCTCTACCTAGCACCATTACTCTGTTCATCCCTGTAACTACCATAAATCTTTGTTGCATTGTACTTTTCCCTATCTTCATTTGTAACCATGTTTCTCCTACTACTTCCAACAGCTGCCCACTTATGGACTCCAGTTTGTTGTCAGTCCTATATATCCTGTCCTTTCCTTTTATTGACCAATATGCCCCTTCCTTTATCACACTCACACTCGCCCTGGTGTCTATAATAGCCTTAAACTTCTGCTTATCTATTTGCACTATGCAAGAGCATAGGTCTTACCTTCCAAATTGTTCAGGCAATTCTTCTGTACTCAAAATCGCCTGCCTCTTTAAGTACTAAGTACAGTCTGCGTTTCCCGCTCTCTGAAATCTTCCCCCTCATCCTTGCCTAATTATTGCTTCTCTGCATTGCCCCATTAAATGTCCTATCCTCCCACATTTGTAACGCCTTCTTCTATCTTGAATGACATTCAGTGCTTGTGTGTCTCTATGTTGCACCCTTCTCTGCCTCTTGTGATCTATTTCCATAGGGCTTTCTTGTCTACCCCCCATATTAATTTCTGTCTGTAGCTCTTGTTTCTGATCAAACTTCTTTGTTATGCCTTCCTCTTCTATCGCTGCATCTATTAAATGTGAAATGGTTGATACTTTCTTCCTCGCTAACATTAGCCTCAAACTTCTGTCTCTTATCACCTCTATGAATTTTGCTATTAACAACTTACTGACTTGTTCTGTCTCTACCCCTGCTCCAAATCCTCTCTCTGCCATCTCCCTTATTCTCTCCCTGTACTCTTGTATTGTTTCGTTCTTATCTTGTTGTGCCCCTGTTAATTTCATTATGGCATGTTGTTCATCTTGGAACTTCCCATACCTTTTGGCTAAAAATGTCTTAAACTCCTGGTACGATTCTTCCTTCCTATCTTCTATTCTCCTTCTTACACAATTTGCCACACCCCCTTGACTAGTAGCTACTGCAAGTTCTTTCCATTCTATTTGCCCTAATTGCTTACTCTTACCCCAAAATTCAATGGCCTGTACCCACTCTTCGAACTTTTTTGGCTCCCCCATGAACACTGGAACTCTCCTTGATATTTCTTGCATCTGCAAATTAGTACCCAACCTTTCTACTACCTCCCCCATTTTCTGCATGGCTTGCCACATGTATCCTTCCTGGGATATTCCCTCCATCTTTCCCTTCTATTTCTATTCTCTATACTCTTTCTTTGTATTCCTCTAATCTTCCCAACTCTTACTCTCCCACTTTGCTATCCCTAATCCTTTGCTGACTTTTTACTGTACTAATCTCTCTTACTATCCACCTTTTTATATTCTATGTCACTCCCCCTTGGATTTCTAGCCCCTGTCACTCTATATTTTCCTCACCACACCAATATGCCTCTATTTTTCCTCATGTCCCTAATCACTCTGTATTTTTCTATTGTACTATGTGGTGATCAATGTACCACACTGTCCCATTGTTGTGACACCACACACTCTGTGTTTACAACAATATTTGAAAATCAATTTACTACCACATCATACTTATTGTCACAACACTTACTGTGTTATTTCGTAACAATTTTTTTAAAAACAAAAACAAATCAATCCGTATTACCACACACTTCTTGTTTGCCCATTATGTGATACCCTCTCCCACTCAATTTATTGACATTCATTTATTTACACCCCGTTGTCCTCACAACAACAACAAAATTTTTACTCTATACCTTCCATGTACATCACCATCATGTGTGTCTATTTATTTTCAATTCTACTCTCTTCTTCATCTATTCTACTCCTCTTTTCCCTTTTCAATGGTTGTTTATTCTAACTATGTCTATTAAAAAAAAACTATCTGACACACTTGTATTCATGAACATCGGTATTTCTCTTTCACTCAATTCCCCCCGTCTTCTTCTTGTTAATCTGTGGAGAGAACCAACACATACTAATTCACATGTTTGAATGATTCACATACACATTTTACAGAACTTTCATTTGAACTAAATTATTCTACTTATAGTTAATCTTAATTAATTCACTTCCTCGACAATCCTTCGAATTTACTGGTGTCTCATTGATATTGTGCCTGTCCGTAACTGGCTAACGTAGGTCGTGGCCCAATGTAACAGGCCATAATAACACTTTCCAACACTTGAACCTTTTGTTCTTTCTTAAATCCTTCTATCCTTGAACCCGCTCTTTTAAGTGCGAGTCAGAACATGTGATGTGTTGAATTGCATTGCCTATATGTTAAGACAACCTAGGCTGCTGGTACTGCATCCTCCTCCTGTGACTCACCCGTCACAGCTCCTGCTTGGCGCCTTCACTGGAAGCCGCCATGGGTTGCACTCCTGTCCGGGTGCTGATCGCCATAGTACTCCGCGCTGTAATTCTGCAGACCCGTGTGCGAGTCTCTGCCAGGTGTCGTTCGTCGCTAGTCTAGGACAAGACAGCCAACATCGATAAAGTACTCACAGAACACCAAGTAATAAAAGTCACACCTGAAGTTTAATGCACACCGCTGACTTCACCCTTCACAATCCAATTTGACAATGGTAGGTTTGTATCTTCTCACTCATGTTGCCACAATTACACCTTTCCCAGCTTAATTCAGACACTGGCGGGAATGCTGCCACTGTCTAATCTGCACCTAACCCCAATACAATGCAGTGTTTGACTGATTATCTCTTCTGCTAATGCCAGTTGCAATGTCACAGCTGATCACTAACACGGCGAACCTGTCGGACTCTACTTCGCCCGTAATTGAATGACTTCTGGAGTGTCATACTCCTATTGCATGTCTCTAGTGAGACCTCCTTGGTAGCTAATGTCACAAATAACTGAAAATGTCCGTTGTTGCTAATGCACAACTCTACTCAGTGCATGTCTCTAGCGAGACCTCTTTGGTAGCTAATGTCATAAATTAACTAGAATGTTCATTGTTGCTAAGACACAACTCTACTCAGTGCATGTCTCTATCGAGACCTCCTTGATAGCTATGCCACAAATTAACTAGAATGTTCATTGTTGCTAAAACACAACTCTACTCACTGTATGTCTCTATTGAGACCTCCTTGATAGCTATGCCACAAATTAACTACAATGTTCTTTGTTGCTAAGACACAACTCTACTCACTGTATGTCTCTATCGAGACCTCCTTGATAGCTATGCCACAAATTAACTAGAATGTTCATTGTTGCTAAGACACAACTCTACTCACTGTATGTCTCTATCAAGACCTCCTTGATAGCTATGCCACAAATTAACTACAATGTTCATTGTTGCTCAGAGTATCATAACTCATTGTTTAATTGTCCATGAATCTAACCGCCCTGTTCAACGAACACATCGCAACTCCCTAACCTACCACTGGTTGTGTACTTCTCCAACTGCCCACGGTACTGGTTGAATTGCTGCCCTATGTCCAACCGTCCGCACAGAGCCTTCTATTCCTCTCGAATGACTATCCACTAATGATCTCCAACTCACACTCTTTCTTTCCACCAATCATTCTTTCCCTTACATTTTTACCTTGTTCTGACAATTCCCGTGACCCCCCCCCCGACGTGATCACTCTCTCACGCTCCCCTGTGACTCTCATGACTCTCTTTCATTTCTCCTTCTCTCCCCTTGACCTTCACTCCCTTATCCCCATTCTCAACACACACTCTTCCCCTTCTCTCTCCCTGTTTCAATGTTAGCTGAAGAAAAGGTTTACTTCAGGGGTAATGAGACAAGATATGTTAGGTGAAGAAAAGGTTTACTTCAGGGCTAATGAGACTAGATATGTTAGGTGAAGAAAAGGTTTACTTCAGGGCTAATGAGACTAGATATGTTAGGTGAATAAAAGGTTTACTTCAGGGGTAATGAGGCTAAATAAGTTAGGTGAAGAAAAGGTTTACTTCAGGGGTAATGAGGCTAGATAGGTTAGGTGAAGAAAAGGTTTACTTCAGGGCTAATGAGACAAGATAGGTGAAGAAAAGGTTTATTTCAGGGGTAATGAGACTAGATATGTTAGGTGAAGAAAAGGTTTGCTTCAGGGGTAATGGGACAAGATATGTTAGGTGAAGAAAAGGTTTACTTCAGGGCTAATGAGACAAGATATGTTAGGTGAAGAAAAAGGTTTACTTTGGGGATAATGAGACAAGATATGTTAGGTGGGGAAAAGGTTTACTTCATGGGTAATGGGATAAGATATATTAGGTGGGGAAAAGGTTCACTTCAGGGGTAATGAGACAAGATATGTTAGATGAAGAAAAGGTTTTCATCAGGGGTAATGAGATGAGATATGTTAGGTGAAGAAAAGGTTTACTTCAGGGGTAATGAGACAAGATATGTTAGGTGAAGAAAAGGTTTATATCAGGGGTAATGAGACGAGATATGTTAGATGAAGAAAAGGTTTACTTCAGGGCTAATGAGACAAGATATGTTAGGTGAAGAAAAGGTTTACTTCAGGGCTAATGAGACTAGATATGTTAGGTGAAGAAAAGGTTTACTTCGGGGGTAATGGGACAACATATGTTAGGTGAAGAAAAGATTTACTTCGGGGGTAATGGGACAAGATATGTTAGGTGAAGAAAAGATTTACTTCAGGGGTAATGGGACAAGATATGTTAGGTGAAGAAAAGGTTTACTTCAGGGGTAATGGGACAAGATATGTTAGGTGAAGAAAAGATTTACTTCGGGGGTAATGGGACAAGATATGTTAGGTGAAGAAATGGTTTACTTCAGGGGTAATGGGACAAGATATGTTAGGCGAAGAAAAGGTTATGATGGATGTGGTCTTTGCTTGCCAAATAAAATCTTTTGTTAGTGACCAAGACATTGTTGGAACTTGATTTATAGACAGTAAAAGTAAAAATAAAACAACAACAAAAATAGGATTCTGGAATGTGCGAACAATGGCCGCTCCGACGAAACATGCACAGGTCGCGAGCGAGATGGACAGATACGATCTAGATATTTTAGGATTAAGCGAAATGCGCTGGCCTGGAACAGGTAGGAGATCTATTGATAATAAAATAGTAGTTTTTTTCTGGAAGGGAAGATGGAAAACACCGTGAAGGAGTAGGCATAATGATGACAGACAAAGCTGCAAGAAGTTTATTAGAATGGGAACCGGTAAATAGCCGTCTGTTACGAACACGATACAAAACAAAACATGGAAGACTTTCAATAGTTCAATGTTATGCGCCTACTAACGAAGCTGATGATGAAGTTAAGGATGATTTTTATAACCAACTGCAACAACTTATAAACAAAATACCAAAACACGATCTTTTAATTGTAATGGGAGACTTCAACGCCAAAGTAGGACAAGATAACGCAGGAGTGGAACATGTGATGGGGAGAGAAGGCTGTAATACAACAAGTCAGAATGGAGAAAGATTAATAGAATTATGTTTAATAGAAAATTTAGTTATAGGTGGGACATTATTTCCACATAAAAATATCCACAAAACAACATGGATATCTCCTGATGATAGAACATCAAATCAAATTGACCACCTATGTATTAAACAACAATTCAGATCATCATTAATAGATGTAAGAGCATACAGAGGTGCTGATGTTAATAGTGACCACAACCTGTGCATTGGGAAAATAAGATTAAAATTTAGAAACCAACAGAAGAGGTCAATTACACATAAAATTGATAGTCATAAACTGAAAGATGAAGCAATAAAGGAAAAGTTTAACATAGAGCTAAGTAATTGTTATTCAGCACTTGGTGAAATAGACTTAGATATCAATGAAATGTGGGACTCACAGAGCAAAATACTAATGACAGCAGCAGAAGCAAGTGCTGGACTGAAGAAAATGGAAAAACGAGCTTGGATCTCAGACACCACATGGAAATACATCAAAGAAAGAAGAGAAGCGAAGAGAGCCATGACTAATGTAAAGACAGATCTTGGAAAGGTTCTGGCAAAAGCAACATACAAAGAATTAGACAACAAAGTGAAAAGTTCGGCAAGAAGAGATACAAGAGCTTATATAGACAACTTGGCAGAGAAAGCAGAGACAGCTGCAATTACAGGAGACAGCAGAACTCTTTATACTGTACAAAAGATGCTGACAAACACCTATACATCCAGTGGAACACCAATTCTAGACAAATCTGGATTAATGCTAACAACAAGCGCAGACATAAAAGCCCGTTGGGCGGAACACTTCAAAGAAATTCTTAACCGTCCACTACCTCACAGTTTAATAGATTTTGAAGCTGAAACACCAGCAGCAGAATTAGATGTAAATTTAGATGACTTCACCTTGAGTGAAATAGAAACCACCTTAAAGCTAATGACCAATAACAAGGCTGCTGGAGAGGATAAGTTAACAGCTGAGATCCTCAAGGCAATTGATAGCCATAATTTAATACATCTCCAAAAAATGTTCAACATCATTTGGAAAACAGAGAAGACGCCTCATAAATGGAAAAAAGGAATCATTGTTAAGATCCCAAAAAAGGGCAATCTTAGAGATTGTAACAATTGGAGAGGCGTGACACTTTTGTCAGTTGCCTCAAAATTATTCTGTAAAATCATCCTAAATAGAATAAAGGATTCAATAGATACAGTAATGCGTGAAGAACAGGCTGGGTTTAGAAAAGGGAGAAGCTGTCTTGACCACATTTTCACTCTACGACTTATATTGGAGGAACACATTGAAAAGCAAAAACCTTCTGTACTTAACTTCATCGACTTCAAAAAAGCATTTGATAGTATTCATAGAGATTCTTTGTGGAAAATTCTGAAGCAATATGGCTTACCATCAAAAATCATAAATATTATCAAAGACATGTATGATGGTTACACATGTGCAGTTCGAACAGAGGAAGGACTGAGCGAATGTTTCCCAATAGAAACTGGGGTTAAACAAGGATGTATTTTATCGCCCTTGTTATTTGGAATTGTTATGGACTTCATAATGAAGAAATGCTGCACTGGTAATAAAGGCATCGAATGGATACAAGGAGACCATTTGGAGGACCTGGACTTTGCTGATGACATAGTTCTCATCAGCAATCAGATAAAAACGATGCAGGAAAACACAAATGAACTATCATCAATAGCCAGCAAAATTGGGCTTGAGGTCAATCATGAAAAGACTAAAGTCATGAAAAGTTTAATTCCAACAAGTGACAAAATATACATGGAAAACAAACCAGTAGAAGAGATCGATCACTTCATCTATCTTGGAAGTCACATTGATCGAGAAGGGGATACGAGCAAAGAAATTAGAATCAGACTGGCTAAAGCAGCAATGTCTTTCAGAAGCCTTGAAAAGTTGTGGAAATCAAAACTCATTAGCACAAACACAAAACTTAGGCTATTCAAATCAAATGTACTATCAACCCTTACGTATGCGTGTGAAAGCTGGAAAACAACAAGAGATATAGAAACAAAGTTGAACGCATTCGAAAATAAATGTCTAAGGAAAATACTTGGTATAGAATGGAACGAATTCAAAACAAACGAGGAAATTAGAGAAATCGCCAATCAACCACTAATATCTTCAGTAATAAAGAAAAGACGATGGTCATACGTTGGACATGTGATGAGAAGAGATAATAATCGAATAGCAAAGCAAGCCCTCATATGGGAAACAACAGGTAAAAGAAAAAGAGGAAGACCCAGGGAGACACTGAGAAGAACATTGATGAGAGAGGCAAGAGCAGCAGGAATCGGCTCCCTCAATGAGATAGAACTGCTTGCACAGAACAGAGACAGATGGCGAGATTTGATAAAATATCTTTAAAAGAAAACTGCTAGAACAAAAATTCATATAGGAGAAGGTGTATCTTGGTCTACGCCCTATGGGCCGGTTACGGCTCGAAAGGTCAATAGATAGATAGATAGATAGATAGAAAAGTAAAAAAAAAAAAAAAAAATGTGCACAGTTTCTTTTATCAATCCAGAAGCTCACCTGATCATTCTGATGGTGAAAGCCAGAATATTCAGCAAAAGTGAGATAGATGACAAAACTAGGCAGTGATGTTGCTTAATTTTAAAAGATATGCCAATATGTGTTCCAGACCAGCTCAAGTTATCATCCCCAATAGTCTGTTGAACTTCAGGAAGGCATTTCTCAAAATGCAATATAAGTAAACATTTAATTCACTACATACTGACAAAAAGTGCCAGACACTTGCTGCTTTGAGCCTACCTATGACATAGGTATTCCATGAGCTGTATGCTACTGGAGCATAAGCTGTATGTTACTGGGAGCATGAGCTGTATGTTTACTGGAGCATGAGCTGTATGTTACTGGGAGCATGAGCTGCATGTTTACTGGGAGCATGAGCTGCATGTTTACTGGGAGCACGGGCTATATGTTACTGGGAGCATGAGCTGCATGTTTACTGGGAGCATGAGCTATATGTTACTGGGGACATGAGCTGTATGTTGCTGGATGCATGAGCTGCATGTTTACTGGGAGCATGATCTGCATGTTTACTGGGAGCATGAGCTGCATGTTTACTGGGAGCATGAGCTGTATGTTACTGGAGCATGAGCTGTATGTTTACTGGGAGCTTGAGCTGTATGTTACTGGAGCATGAGCTGTATGTTGCTGGGTGCATGTGCTGCATGTTTACTGGGAGCATGAACTGTATGTTTACTGGGAGCTTGAGCTGTATGTTACTGGGGACATGAGCTGTATGTTGCTGTGGTATGAACTGTATGTTGCTGGGTGCATGAGCTGTATGTTTACTGGGAGCTTGAGCTGTATGTTACTGGGAGCTTGAGCTGTATGTTACTGGGAGCTTGAGCTGTATGTTACTGGAGCATGAACTGTATGTTACTGGGAGCATGAGCTGTATGTTACACCTCTGTAACACCCGCTCATAATTGTCAGGTCATGTAATTTTACGCGCTACTGTGTGCAGTAAACAGTACAACCTGCGGCTGCCCTGCTGCATTGCTGGTATGCTCGGGAGAGTAAAGGGCTAAGGGAGGGTGCCCTGAAGTAAAACAGCCCCACTACTTTGTGGGTGAGACTTTTTAGTTAAAGGCTAGCGGAGCCAACTGTAAACAAACTGACGGAAAGCAACAGAAAATCACCATTGTAATTTATTCGTACAATCATGAATCGCCGCAATAATAGAATTCAAGACAACAACGTACAGGTGAATTCCAATGGAAAACCCATGTTCGGTAGGGGATCATGTGCTACAGGTGATACCCGATCGTCATCAAGCTACTGTAAGCAAAATAAAGATAAAATAGACTCTGAAGATAGGTACTTGGAATGTGAGAACACTCATGCAGAAGGGAAAACTGGAAAATATCAAACAGGAAATGAAAAGGATGGGTTTACATTTATTGGGACTTTGCGAAATGAGATAAACTGGATCAGGGGAGATATATTCTGATGAACATAAAATAATCTATTCTGGAGGTACTGAACACCTAAGAGGAGTAGTTATCATCTTGGATGCAGAAAGAGCAAGAACGGTGAACGGCTTTTGGCCAATATCTGACAAAGTCCTTTTAGTGAAATTGAATGGAAAGCCAAAAAATATAAATCTCATACAAGTTTATGCACCAACAGCAGGCAGTCTAGAAAAAACAGTTGATAAATTTTACGAGTTAAATAAGGTACTTTGTGAATGCAAACGACATGAAAACATCATAGTTCTAGGGGATCTCAACGCAAAAATAAAAAAGGAAAGAGTTGAGGAAGTAGTTGGCTATTATGGCTTAGTTTGGAGGAATGAAAGAGTTTAGGAAGTAGTTGATTATTATGGCTTAGGTGAATGAAAGAGTTGAGGAAGTAGTTGATTATTATGACTTAGGTGAGAGGAAGGTTGGTTATTTGGTTATGGAAGGCCCCGGTATCACTGCAAACGAATTAAAATCCATAATTGCTCAACCGTCCGTGCCAGTGGAATCATCCGAATTACTAACTCATCTCCCAAACAAAGAAAGGTAGCTGTAGTCCCCATCATAGCAGTCTCAGCACACGCCAAAAGACATAAGGCGAAACCGCACAGAAAGTGAACACAGCCAACTGTTCCCTGTCATACGATATCAGCATTCATCGTAAGCAATTGGAATATCGGAACATTATCAAAACGGATGAAACACACAGCTCACGGTGTGCACGGAGCACTTAACTCAGTAGCTCCTGCAACAAGCCGGACTTGGAATATGAGGAAACTGAAACAAGGAACACTTTCCAGACATAGCCTTCACTGGTTCCTGCCGCCTATCCACCACATTGCCCGGAAGATCACGTCCTCCTGAAAATGATGATCGTCTTCTTCTTCTTCTTCTACTTCTATCCTTCTTCTGCTGCCGTTGGCTTCGAGGGGAGAAACAATCTGCGATTCTTTGCTCTTCTGTTGGCCTCTTCTGATGTTATCCCTCCTAGTGACTCTAGTATTCCCTTTATCCATCTCTTTCTCGGTCTTCCTCTTAATCTGGCGTTTTCGTAGCGTTTATTTAAGGCTCTTTGAGTCATTGTTAGTTCTTTTTGTCTTGTTATGTGGCCAAACCAATTTATCTGTTGTTTCTTTATGTATTCGATGGCTGGTTCAATTTTGAGTTTCTTCCTCAGGTCAGTGTTTCTTACTCTGTCCCTTAAGCTGTTTCCTGTCATTCTTCTGACACATTTCATTTCGGTGGTCGTTATCTTTCTTATTGTTCTAGAGTCCAGCATCCAATTCTGGCACTGATAGCACAGAGTTGGTAGAAAAATTGATTTGTATATTGCCCTTTTTGCTTCTGTAGTTATTGCTTTGTTTTTCAATAGTGTTGATACTTGGCCTATAACTTGGCATGCTTTGTTACACCTTATATCTATCTCTGTCTCATGGTTATTGTCTTGTGATAACGTGCTACCCAGATATTTAAAATTGTCTACTTGCTTCAAAGTCGTATTATCTATTATGATGTTTAGTTTTTCTTTCTTTCTCGCTATTGCCATTATTTCGGTTTTGCTTATGTTGATCTTCATGTTGTATTGTTTACAAGTGTTGTTTAGCCTGTTGATATGTTCTTGTAGGTCCTCAGTTGTTTCATGTATCAGAACTTGGTCGTCTGCAAATAGTATTTCATTTATTTCTTCCTCTCTTCTGTTGTTTTCTGGTACGTATATTTCGTTCACTTTTGTGTTATCGTCTGTGTTAGTATATTTCCTTGGATTGGGCATGCTAATTTGCATATATTGTCCATATATGTGATGAAAAGTAAAGGGGAAAGCACGCAGCCTTGTCTTACTCCAGAGTTAATGGTGAAGTGTTTAGAGTAGCCTGCTGAAGATCTTACTGTAGTGCGACTACTTTCATAGAGGCTCTTGCATATCTCTACTAGGTGGTGACTCACTCCGTACAACGGCAATACGGACCACAGTTGTTCCCTGTCCACCCTATCGAACGCCTTTTCTTGGTCAATAAAAGCTGTATATAGTGTTTTATTATGCTCTATTGTTTTCTCCGCTAGTTGTTTTATGATAAATAGGGCATCTGTGCAACCTCTGTTCCTCCTGAAGCCCATCTGAGCATTGCTTAGTTGTGGGTCTATAATTGGTCTCAATCTTTTTTCAACTATCTTGGCATATAACTTCCCTGCGTGGCTTAATAGCGATATTCCTCTATATTGGTTGCAGTCTCTTCTGCTGCCCTTCTTTTTCCATATTGGTAATATAATGGACTGTTTCCAATCGTCTGGGACTTGCTGTTGTATCCATGCAGCGTTGAATATTCTGTGTAGCCATTTACACCCTGCCTCTCCCGCTGCTGTTAGCATTTCTACTGGGATGTTATCGATTCCGGGGGCTTTGTTTCTTGGTGCAATTTGTAATGTCTGTTCTATTTCTTCCATTAGTATATTTGGTTCTTTATCGCCAACTATTAGTTGCTTTTTGTGTGTTTTTGGACTCGTTGTTTCTACATTCAAAAGTTCTTCGAAATATTCTTTCCATCTCGTTAAGATTTGCGCTTTGTTTGTTATTGCTTGGCCTCGTTTATCATTGATAATTTCAGTTGGGTCATAATTGTCTTTCTTTTGTCTTATGGCTTTAATTGTTCTATAGAAATCTCTGGATGCTGATTTGTGATTGTTACTAATCATTTCTCCAAATTTTATCCATGCTTTATGTTTTTCTTCTTTGATTAATTTCTTCACTTCTCTTCTTTCTATTGTGTATATATCATAATCGCTTTGCTTTTTAGTTTTTAGCCAGATTTTGTATAGTTTTTTCTTTCTTTTTATGGCGTTCTTGACTATATCATTCCACCATGGAGTACTCATCTTTCCCTCCTTCTTCCTTTGCTTCGTTCCGCATATTGCGGTTGCTATTTTCGTCAATGATTTTTTTAATATGAGCCACTCGTTATCTACTGTAGTTATTTGTTGTGATAGTTGTTTAAATTGGCTTTCTAGTTGTTTTTCTATTTCTATCATTTTGTCTTCTGTTTTAAGTTGCTTTAATTTTATTGTCCTTTCGGATTGTTTTTGTGTTTTTAATTGGTTCTTGTTGTCTTGTTTTGCTTTCTGGATGG
This sequence comes from Megaustenia siamemsis, assembly GCA_032433765.1. Classification (NCBI taxonomy): domain Eukaryota; kingdom Metazoa; phylum Mollusca; class Gastropoda; order Stylommatophora; family Ariophantidae; genus Megaustenia; species Megaustenia siamemsis. The sequence goes on along the minus strand of JAVIAB010000047.1, from coordinate 99,617,633 downwards.
TTATCAGCACCATTTTATGGTCTGTATCATTTGTGATGTTAGGTACCGTTCTGCTGTCTCTGATTTTCCTCTTCCTTTGTGTTCTCGCTAGGATGAAACCTATTTGACTTTTACAGTTGTTATCGTTCCATTTATACCAGGTGTATATTTGTGAGTCTTTATGTTTAAAGAAAGTGTTAGTTATGCATAATTCATGTTGATTGCATAATTCGAGCAGTCGGTTGCCATTTTCGTTCTTTCTATTTGTGTTGTCTCCAAATGGGCCCAGATATTTGGAGTTCTCATAACTGCGTTTCCCTGGTCTCCCGTTAAAGTCCCCCATCACCAGTAGATCTTCGTTCTTATTTACTTGGTTTATGATTTCGTTCAGTGTTTCGTAGAATTCTTCGCTCTCTTCGTCATTGTTGTTGCAAGGTGCATATATTTGGATGTATGTTATGTTGACATTGTTTTCTATTACTCTTAGGGTAATTATCCTTTCTGAATGTTGATGTATTTCTATGATGTTTTTGGACGTTTCTGGGTCTACAATGAATCCTACTCCGTGTTTTGCTACTTCGTTGGTGTTAACTCCTGAGTTTATTATGGTATAATTCATGTACGCTTTCCTTGTTTGTTTCTCCTTCAGTCTTGTGTCTGCTACTTCGTTGGTGTTAACTCCTGAGTTTATTATGGTATAATTCATGTACGCTTTCCTTGTTTGTTTCTCCTTCAGTCTTGTGTCTGCTACTCCGAGTATTTTGATTCTTCTTTTTATCATTGTGTCGATTAATTGTTCTTTTTTGTCTCTGATACCGCAAATATTTATGGTTGCAATTTTATTTACGTTGTGTTTGTATGATCACGATTGTTTCTCCATTATTTTGGCTCTGAGCACTGTTGTGTGTGTGTTACATTTGATGATCGTCATAGTATTTAAATGTATGGCGCTTGATGATGTTAGGATATCGTGTTTGACTCCAACTACGAACATACAAAACACAGTTCGTCGTCAGATTATCCCCGTTGCACACCAAACAACAGATCGCAAGATTAGCGCATGGTCGGTCTTGGGACACACGATGAAACAGTATGATGACGTAGCACGCACAATATGGCTGCGCCCATGTATTCATGATTACTCTAGTGAATGCAGTCTACAACGAACGAAACATGGTGCAAACTTCCCAAAGAGATAAAACTTCTGCTGATTTAACGGAGCCCACCACATTAATGCGTTGGAAATTGTAAACAACTTGCGGCAAGCATCTCCATCAACCGGTCATTGAACAGCACTCAGTGTGACGTAAAACGCAGATCAACATTAGACGGTGAAAGTCACTGAAAGGCGCATTCACAACACTTGATTTGTCAAAACGGAGTATTGCCGTGCGTGCAACGCCAATTCAATGGCGCAGATATGATAAGTAGAACATCATTTTGACTGGAATGCAGAAAATTGTAACGGAAACCCGAAATTGATAAGGTTCCAAAGCAAGTTCTGCAGCGATAGAGAAAATGTGACTTAGTTCCGCCATCTTGAAAATGGAAGTTCAGGTGAGAGGAATAAAAGAGTTTAGGAAGTAGTTGGTTATTATGGCTTAGGTGAAAGGAATGAAAGAGTTGAGGAAGTAGTTGGTTATTATGGCTTAGGTGAGAGGAATGAAAGAGTTGAGGAAGTAGTTGGTTATTTGAGTTATTTGTGGGTCATCATCATTGCACTCCGAACATGTCCATAGGTGCTCAGATCCCCTCCTCAGCAATTCCCTCAGTGTCCAGCGACTGACGACTCCAATTCTATGTTGGTTGATAAGTCTTCTTACACGGCCACTAAGTGTCTCATTTCTGGCTGTGCCCAACTTAACTCCCATTTCCATCATCCGAAGAAGTGACGTGGATCTGTGTTTGTCGAAGTAGTTGGTTATTATGGCTTAGGTGAGAGGAATGAAAGAGTTGAGGAAGTAGTTGGTTATTATGGCTTAGGAGAGGGAAATGAAAGAGTTGAGGAGGTAGTTGATTATTATGGCTTAGATGAGAGGAATGAAAGAGTTGAGGTAGTAGTTGGTCATTATGGCTTAGGAGAGAAAAATGAAAGAGTTGAGGAGGTAGTTGGCTATTATGACTTAGATGAGAGGAATGAAAGAGTTGAGGAAGTAGTTGATTATTATGGCTTAGATGAGAGGAATGAAAGAGTTGAGGAAGTAGTTGGTTATTATGGCTCAGGAGAGAGGAATGAAAGAGTTGAGGAAGCACGTTGGGCGGAACACTTCAAAGAAATTCTTAACCGTCCACTACCCAACAATTTAATAGATTTTGAAGCTGAAACACGAGCAGCAGAATTAGATTTAAATTTACATGACTTCACCTTGAGCGAAATTGAGACCTTCTTAAAGCGTATGGACAACAACAAGGCTACTGGCGAGGATAAGGTAACAGATAAGATCCTCAAGGCAATTGATAGCCATAATTCAATACACCTCCAGAAAATATTTAAACATCATTTGGAATACAGAGAAGGTGCCTCATGCGTGGAAAAAAGGAAACATTGTTAAGATCCCAAAAAAAAGGGCAATCTTAGAGATTGTAACAACGTGAGAGGCATGACACTTTTGTCAGTTGCCTCAAAATTATTCTGCAAAATCATCCTAAATAGAATAAAGGATCCAATAGATACAGTAATGCGTGAAGAACAGGCTGGGTTTAGAAATGGGGGAAGCTGCCTTGACCACATTTTTACTCTACGACTTATATTGGCGGAACACATTGAAAAGCAAAAATCTTTTATACTTAACTTCATTGACTTCAAAAAAGCATTCGACAGCATTCATAGAGATTCTTTGTGGAAAATTCTGAGGCAACATGCTTACCATCAAAAATCATAAATATTATCAAAGACATGTATGATGGCTACACATATGCAGTTCGTACAGAGGAAGGACTGAGCGAATGTTTCCCAATAGAAACTGGGGTTAAACAAGGATGTATTTTATCGCCCGTTATTTGGAGTTGTTATGGACTTCATAATGAAGAAATGCTGCACTGGTAACAAAGGCATCGAATGGATACAAGGAGACCATTTGGAGGACCTCGACTTTGCTGATGACACAGTCCTCATCAGTAGTCAGATAAAAACGATGCAGGAAAACAAATGAACTACCATCAATTGCCAGCAAAATTGGGCTTGAGGTCAATCATGAAAAGACTAAAGTCATGAAAAGTTTAATTCCAACAAGTGACAAAATATACATGGAAAATAAACCAGTGGAAGAGATCGACCACTTTATCTATCTTGGAAGTCACATTTATCAGGAAGGGGATACAAGCAAAGAAATTAGAATCAGAATAGCTAAAGCAGCAATGTGTTTCAGAAGCCTTGAAAAGTTGTGGAAATCAAAACTCATCAGCACAAGCACAAAAATTATACTATTCAAATTAAACGTACTATCTACCCTTACGTATGCATGTGAGAGCTAGAAAACAAGAGACAGAAAAAATGTTGAATGCATTTGAAAATAAATGTCTAATGAAAATACTTGGTATAGTATGGAACAGAACTATTTCATGATCAAACGGACAAGAAAGCAATTATAAAATGTACATCAGGCTATAAAATCTTAAAATCTGAGGTGGAAAAGGCTATAAAAACAATGAAAAATGGAAAAGCAGCAGGACCTAACAGCATACAGATAGAGATGATAAGGCACTAGAGGATTTTGGCATTGAAGTGATTACAGACATATGCAATGACATATACCACACAGGATACATACCAAATGTACTAAAAACATCAACTTTCATTGCATTGCCTAAAAAGAATGGTGCAGTTGAATGCAGTGACTTTAGAACAATAAGCCTAATGAGCCATGTTACAAAAATCTTGAGCAAATAGCAATAATAAAATATAACAAAGAGAACTCTACACCCATCGATATAAAAAGAGGAGTAAGACAAGGATGCATCCTATCACCAAGCTTGTTCAATCTATACACTGACCAAATCTTTAAAAACATTAAAGATATACCAGGCCTACAAATTAATGGAAAGATAATCAATAACCTAAGATATGCTGACGATACTGTACTACTAGCAGAAAATCCTAAAGATCTACAACATTTACTTAATGAAATAAACATGACAAGCAAAAAAAATGGACTAGATATGAATATCAAAAATACTAATACTATGATCATAAACAAAGAATATACTCAAAACCTACAAGTGGATATCAAAATTGAAGGAATAGACCTGGAGACAGTTCAGATCTACAACTACCTGGAACACACTATAACCAGTGATGGAAAATGTACAACTGAAATAAACAAAAAAATAGGAATGGCAAAAAGTAATTTTAATGTCATGAAAAATATACTAGCATCAAAACAAATAACACCAGGGCTAAAACTAAGAATAGGAAAATGTTACATCTTTTCAATATTCCTATATGGTGCAGAAACATGGACATTAGACAAGAAAACAGAACAGAGAATTGAAGCCTTTGAAATATGGATATATAGAAGAATAGGTAGATTTGGATGGAAGGAAAATAAAACAAACAATGAAGTCTTAAAACAACTAAAAATGAAAAGAGAACTACTAAGCACAATTCACACAAGATAAATGCGATTTCTGGGCCATGTTAAAAGACACAACAGCCTTCTAAAAGTAATCCTGGAGGGGAAAATACTAGGTAAAAGAGGCAGAGGCAGACCAAGACTAACATGGACGAGTAACATCAAAAGATGGACAAATCAGCCTATGACAACCTGCACCATCAAAGCAAGAGACAGAGCAGAATGGCGCTCCATGGTAGCCAACCTTCATTGCGGAGACGGTACTCGATGATGATGATGAGTGTGGAACGAATTCAAAATAAAAAAGGAAATGAAAGAAATAGCCAATCAACCGATAATATTTTCAGTAATCAAGAAAAGACAATGGTCATATGTTGGACATGTGATGAGGAGAGATAATAACCGAATAACAAAGCAAGCCCTCATGTAGGAAACAACAGGTTAGAGGAAAAGAGGTCTACCCAGAGAGACAGTGAGAAGAACATTGATGAGAGAGGCAAGAGCAGCAGGAATCGGCTCCCTCAATGAGATAGAGCTGCTTGCACAGAACAGAGACAAATGGCGAGATTTGATAAAATATCTTTAAAAGAATTGAAAACTCCCAGAATAAAAATGTAGATAGGAGAAAGAGGTCTATATCCTATGGGCCGGCCAGCTACGGCTCAAAAGATCAATAGATAGATAGACTGTGTAGATAAACAGTGACTAAGAGTTGATCTTTGAAAATTCACTAGTTGTGGCTAGAATTGGAAAATTATTTGATTCATTCAGCTTTCCTGCAGAAATATAGTGTGAACTATCATAGTCTGGTAGCATTCAGGTCTCAGGATGAAACAGAAGGAAGAAACCTGGCAGTTTCAAAAAAGAGAAATGAAAATTAATAGAAAAAAAAATGGTATTAAAGCTTTGCGTGATTAATGGGCAACACAAATTTGAACGACGTTTCGGCTCATTAGGCCTTCAGCAAGAACAAACAAACAACACACACAAGATATGCAAGTAAATCAAATTGGTCCCACATAGCTAACTAATAATGAAACATCTAAAATATTTTTAATGCTCATACTAGTTCAAAGTTATTTGTCTGCCCTGTGTGCTGCTCTGTGGTCAGAAGGAAAAGGAACGAGTGGCGCAGGATATGCGGCATGATTGACCAGCCGATGGGAGGGCTAAAAATAGGTAGTTGGGTTCTAAAAATATGTGGGGGGATATTTCTAGTTCACCTCAACTATAATACCACTGGCAATGTCTATACGTATCTACACACCAATATATATATGTATATATATAATGTATATATAACAATAGACCAGAAGAATAACAGGTACCCAAAAGGAGGAAAGAGTGAGATGTCTCAGACTGGGGTTCACTAAGAACATGTAGAAGGTAAGATACCGTGTAGTGCATGCGGAAATAGTAACATCTTGCACAAAAGTAGGCAGCCCAGACAAAAGAGATATAGGGGGGGCCACCTAATTATCGCAATGTGGTCTAGTAGAGGAGAGCTGTGAATAGCATAGCATGTGCATATACTAATGTGCGCATACATGGGCAGAAGAGTAGAATATGCAGTAGGGAAGGAGCAGCCAGAGGGAAACTATGTGTACAAGTGTGATACATTCATGCCTTAAAGGGTCAGTGAACCCAATTAGACTATAATGAGATTTTCCAAGGCAAACCGGCCATGGTCGTCGAAGTGGCAAAGGACAATACCCGTGATACGGATGTCGTTTCTGCCCTTGTGGTCAGAGGAATTGAAATGGAATGCCACTGGAGTGCCAGTAATCTGTTGAACATCCTGAAGATGTTCACAGACTTTTTCCACTAAACATCTCTAGCTAATATAACACATGTGACATCATTGGCATATGATGGCATAACTGATGTTGCGGGACACACATGTGAAACCATCTTTGATGTCAAACCTTCCGTTAAGGAATAAGACAGAGTTGATGTGGAGCACATATGCACAGGTGATATAGTTATGTCCATAGGGGATTGTACCCAAGTGTTTATGGTCGGAGCGAGGGAGACGGCTCTTGACCAGAATGACTCTCAAATTCCTGTCAGGGTTTTTTTTTTTTTCGTTCGCCAGCTTTGACCTCTGATGAAGTCCCTAGAGACTAGGAACTGAATTTTGCGTGTTAATCCATTTTCCCTGGCAGCATGAGGTACTCATATTTTTCCCGCCGATGAGTAATTGACATTGCAAGCCGGGCCTCGCTGCTGAGACCAGGGGTGGTTGCCGCAGAGAGAAATCATAAATAACGGTTGAGTATTTTCACAGCAGCTAAGTTGTGAGGATGATAGATGAGGGTGAGTATTGTTCTCTCAAAGGGGGGTCAGTAGGGAGGAGTGTGTGCCTCGGGACGTGAGATAAGGAGCACCCATTTGAAGGCAGATTGAAGGATTGAATCTGGATAAAGCCGGTGGCTAAAGAACCCTAACATAAGGTGAGCCTGTTGGCAGAAATCCTGGTCATCCTGGCAGATACGACCAAGACACAATAACTGAGAAAACAGAATAGAATCAAGACATGAAGGTGAATGTGATGAAGTACAGAGAAGGCAACAATGGGCATCAGTGGGTTTATAGAAAACAGGTGTGGAGGCCAGAAGTACCAGAGGAAACAATAAAGTTGAAAATAGATAACAGGGGAAGTGGAGATACAAGATGTGATCTTGATAGCTTTGTGAAAGCTGCCTATGTGGTCTATTACCTTGGAGACGTCATCCTCAGGTAGAGCGGTTAGTCCGAAACAGTAATCAACATAATGGAAGTATTTGGTGGGAAGAGGGCCTTGATACAAATTGAGTTTTTGGTGTTCAAGGTAACCCATGAATAGGCAAACATAGCTGGGGCCCATCTTGGTGCCCATGGCTACACCACTGACTTGGTCAAAGAAATCACCATTTAACACAAAGGTGTTGCGGTTGAGGACAAGCTAAGAGTGGCAGTATCAACAGAACGGTGTTGCTTTGGTCAAGAAAGAACCGTAGAGCCAGGAGGCCATCAGAGCGAGGGATAGAGGTGTAAAGAGAACACCTTCACTGACCCCACGAGGCATAAATGTATCGCACTCGTACACATAGTTACTCTTTGGCTGCTCCTTCCCTATTGCATATTCTACTCTTCTGTCCACTTATGAGCACATTAGTATATCCACATGCTATGCTATTCACAGCTCTCCTCAACTACACCACACTGCGATACTTAGGTGGTCCCCTATATCTCTTTTGTCTGGGCTGCTTACTTTTGTGCAAGGTGTTACCATTTCCACCTACACTACACGATATCTTACCTTCTACATGTTCTTAGTGAACCCCACTCTAGGACATCTCACTTTTTCCTCCTTTCATGTACTTGTTATTCTTCTGGTCTTTTCTTTGTACTTTGTTTGTGTACACATTTTCACATATGTGTACATACATGTATGGGTGTAGCTGTATGTATATATGTGTGTGTGAGAGAAAGAGAACAGTCTTTATTCTTAATCTCCTCATTGCTCATCAACATTCTTCATACACAATCAGCAATGCTCTACCATTCTACAAATTCTAGAAACATTACCTTGCAGAGCCCATCGGCGGTAGTTATAGCAAGTAACTGTGATCGTATGGTTCCTTTGACAATCTAAGTAGTTAGCTTGTAATTCTGTGATCAGACTAACAGTTCTTATCCACCCATCTCATAACTATTTCTTTGTTATAATTGAATCTCTTCTACAACTCTATGATTCAATCCACACAATCTCTTGTGATCCGTAGGGGGTTATATAATCTCTAGGAAAATCTCTTGTGCTTATAAATAACATATTATTGTAACTCCGTGGTGCAATCTCTAAGAACTACTATAGTCTGTCCTGATATTTGTACAGTGTGGCTGATGACTTCTCAAAATTATTCTAATTCCTAACTCCACTGCCTTGAGGCAGGTTCTTAAAATTAGTCTGACTTTACATTCTTACTGGTACGTCCAAAATCTTTGAGGGAATTCTTTTTGAAAGTGTCTGTTTTCAAGTTTTGTTTCCCGTTAAGGCAACATCTCCTCTTGGCATCATGGGATACAGGCGTGGTCTGTCTTGGAAACTCTGCCATACAAATCCCTAAGACTATCAACCCACATGCTGCTCATCCCTCCATCGCCTGTCAATTACCATGAAGTCTTGACAACATCTGTCAATCACTCTTATAAGCTACAAGTACACAAGCTGCCATTGGTCCCCTTGACCAACCTAGGTTCTATCTCAGTACTCCTTTGATCTCCTACTCTGTGCCTCCCTATCCTTTGATCTCCTACGTCCCAGAGAGAACTCAGCGTTTTCCACCGCTGGACATCACAAGATGTCTTGGCGTTTGGAATTCTCCATGGTTATGTTACCTCTTAGGCTGGTTATCTCCAAATATTTCAGAGTCCGTCCAGTGATCTCTTTGTCATAGGTGTGCCAATAGTCTACGTGGATTTGCCGTCCTTTCTCGCAGTTTTTCCCGCTCAATTTCCACGAGAGTATTACAGCTTGATCTCGTTTCTTCTTTTATTCCTTTCATGCTTTATCCCTTAAGATCGCTCACACTATAACATATATGTGTGTGTATATATTTTATATATATATAGGTGTGTAGATACGTATAGACATTGCCAGTGGAGTTATAGTTGAGGCGAACTAGAAATATCCTCCCATATATTTTTAGAACCCATCTACCTTTTTTTAACCCTCCTATCGGCTGGTCAATCATACCACGTATCCTGCACCACTCGTTCATTTTCCTTCTGATCACAGAGCAGCACACAGGGCAGACATTTTTATTTCTCATACTAGTTCAAAATTATTTTGTTTTAGATGCTTCATTATTAATTAGCTTTGTGGGACCAATTTGATTTACTTACGTATCTTTGTGTGTATTGTTTGTTCCTGCTGAGGGCCTGTGAGCTGAAACATCCTTCAAATTTGTCATCTATTAACCACATAAAGCTTTAACCATACCATGTTTTTCAATTCTCCTTCACATTCAGCTTTCTTGCAGCCTTGCATTTTTATGCATTTCTTTGCCTTGACCCCTTACCAGTTTCAAGAAGCTAGACAGGCAGAAAGATTTTCTTGATGTGGTTAGCTATTGCTGATGATCTTCATGCCTCCTATTGCACTGGCGTATTTCATGTTTTTCTGTAACATAGACCTATACTATTCTGTTCTGTTCATTGATTCAGTGTTACTGTAGTCAGGAATTGCCCATGTCCACTCCACTCATGTCACAGCTCCTGCCAAATGAAAGCTTGTTGCCACTGCAAATTCTGTTGACAAAGTCGACTACCATACCATGCAGCCTTAATCGGTGCACAGGTGACAATTCCAGATGATTTACATCGAATAGAGAGTGCACAGTCACTTCCTCACCCGTTTCCTCGAAAACAAACATTTAAAACAAACAGAACAACCAAAACGATTTAGGCAACTACATTTGTCTTTCTAAAAAAAAAAAGGGTAACATGCACCATTTTGCATCGTCAGTTGGCGTTGGTGTTGTCAAGATCAAACTTCAGTGTAATCCAAGTTGGCTGCATGGGGTGACAGTTCGAAATGACAACACTGAAAAGAGAGCAGTCACTTCCGACTCTTATTTACTCAAGCAAATAAAAAAAAAACATAATAAAACTGTCAAAACACTGAAAAACTGTTTTAGTGATGAAGTGATGACACTCTCTAAAGAGGACTCCGGCAATGGTCGCTATGTTCCTGAAAGTATCTAACATATACAACACTATCAATCACTCATGGTATCGCTGGTATCACTCATGGTAACAACTGCAACATTTTTAAGTCCCTCATTTGTATCATCCTCAAATATGCTATAATTATAATATATGTGGCTAAATTGATCGTTCTTATTTGATTCTCAGCCTATACCACCATGTCTAACAAACCAAGAGTCTATGCAGATATTTGAAGACCACCTAAGGGTAAGATGCAACTGTTTCTTGAGCAGTAGCTTTGATAAATAGATGATAGTGTATAACATGCCATCTAAGACTTGACAATATTAGCTCCTGTAATATCCTGACTATAATTCACAATTTTCACATTTGTATTGCTTATTCTCAGAGTGAGAAAAGAAAACCATGATCCTACTGAGCTCATAAATGACAAAGACAGACAGCCAATATCAAATAACCAACATATGCAACAGAGATGGAAAGAATATTTTGAAGACCTGTTAAACATGACAACAACTGCCAACAAGACAACAAAAACCACACAAGAGTGCACAAATACTGAACCCAACATCATGAAAGAGGAAATCGAAGAAGTAATCAAATATGCACCAAGAAATAAAGCACCTGTGATAGATAACATACCAATAGAAATAAAAGCAGCAGCAAGAGAAACAGGAGTTACATGGCTGCACAGAATATTCAATGCAGCATGGCACCAACAAAAAGCCCCAGAAGACTGGCAACAGGCAATCATCGTACCAATATGGAAAAAGAAAGGTAGCAAAAACGACTGCAATCAATATAGAGCTATATCTCTTCTCAACAACATAGGAAAGCTATACGCCAAGATCGTGGAAAAAAGGCTGAGACCAATAATAGAACTACAATTAAGCGATTCTCAAATGGGTTCCAAAATAAACAGAGGATGTGCTGACGCTCTATTCACATTAAAACAGCTTGCAGAAAAAAATTACAGAACACAATCAAAATTTATACATAGCTTTCATTGACCTCAGCCAAAATTTTTGGCTCGGCCAAAAATGTATAGAAATAGAAACTATGGAAAGCAAACAAGACTAAAGAGGAATACACACAGAAATAAAGAGAATGACTAATAAAAATACATGGATGCATTGCAGACAAAAAAGGAAAAATGCTAACAGACAATAAAGATATTATAAATAGATGGCAGGAATATATAACAGAACTATTTCATGATCAAAGGGACAAGAAACCAGTTATAAAATGTACATCAGGCTATAAAATCTTAAAATCTGAGGTGGAAAAAGCTATAAAAACAATGAAAAGGGGAAAAGCAGCAGGACCTGAAAGCATACAGATAGAGATGATACAGGCACTTGAAGATTTTGGCATTGAAGTGATTACAGACATATGCAACGACATATACTACACAGGATACATACCAAATGAACTAAAAACATCAACTTTCATTGCATTGCCTAAAAAGAATGGTGCAGTTGAATGCAGTGACTTTAGAACAATAAGCCTAATGAGCCATGTTACAAAAATCTTGCTAAAAGTTATACAAGGAAGGATTCAGAATAAAATCAATACTGAATTAGATGAGCAGCAATTTGGATTTAGGAAAAATAGCGGGACAAAAGAAGCCATATTCTGCATGAGAACATTAATCGAAAAATACACAGAAGTAAACAAACCAATATATGCCTGCTTCATAGACTACACCAAAGCTTTTGATAGAGTACACCACAAACAACTTATAGAATGCCTAAAAGAGATACATCTAGATGACATGGATATACGACTAATATGCAATCTATACTGGGAGCAAACAGCAATAATAAAATATAACAAAGAGAATTCTACACCCATTGATATAAAAAGAGGAGTAAGACAGGGATGCATCCTATCACCAAGCTTGTTCAATCTATACACTGAGCAAATCTTTAAAAACATCATAGAGATGCCAGGCCTATAAATTAATGAAAAGATAATCAATAACCTAAGATATGCTGACGATACTGTACTACTAGCAGAAAATCCTAAAGATCTACAACAATTATTTAATGAAATAAACATGACAAACAAAAAATATGGACTAGGTATGAATATCAAAAAGACTAAAACTATGATCATAAACAAAGAAAATACTCAAAACTCACAAGTGGATATCAAAATTGAAGGAATAGACCTGGAGACAGTTCAGAACTACAACTACCTTGGACATACTATAACCAGTGATGGAAAATGTACAACTGAAATAACAAAAGAATAGGAGTGGCAAAAAGTAATTTTAATGTCATGAAGAACATCAAAACAAATAACACCAGGGCTAAAACTAAGAATATATCTAACCAACCTAATTAAAAGTCTGTACATCAACAGTGACTGCACAGTCAGAACAGCAGCAGGCTACACGGACCACTTTGAAGTTAGATCAGGTGTATGACAGGGGTGCGTACCATCCCCCTACTGTTTATTACTTACATGGACAATATATGCAAATTAGCCAACCCATCAGAGACAGAGGAGATCAACGAGCTTTTATTTGCAGAGGATCAGGCACTAATACGTGAAAAGATGGAAGACCTACAAGAACACTTAAATAGACTCCACGAAAAAGATGGATCGATGGAATATTAGAAGCACTAGGAAACATCGCAAATTGTATCTCCCCTTGACGCTGAAAAGCAAATGAGGAAGGAAAGAAGAAGGTTGCTCATTCATGTCAAAGGTTAGTTCAAAGCAACTTTATTTACTGGGAAACACAAAGGTAGGAGTAATTTGAAAAAAAATCTCTTTAAAAGAGCTTCAGATTTTTATCGCATTAGACCAGACTACATTTCTTTACCACCATCTGTGTGTTTACCTTCTGTTTTTATATTGTTTTTTTTTCTTGCTTTAAGGTTCATTGTTTGCATCCTGCACTAGCAGCTCATCTCAAAAGCTCTGAATGTTTTCACTTATTTATGGAGTGTAAGATTTCACTCTGGTAAATAAACTCATACTGCATGTGTCTCAAGTGGACAACATTGTTGAACTTTCACTCTTCTGTCTCACAGTATTGGTTCTATGAACAGGAAACAATAGAATGATGGATTTCTTGTTCCTTATCACCTGTTTTCATCAGGTACATTCTTATATGTCATATTGTATCAGTTCTCCTCCATGATACTTGTGATTGTTTTTATTTCTTCGATGATGTTTGTGCAATTTCATTGATAGGGATTGGATGGTTTTTTTTTCCTTTTATGAATCACATGTTTGTTAAAAATAAGACTAGATTTCCTGGCAAAGTTGACTCATCAAGCTGCACAGAGAACTGCCATGTTTTTAAATATTTACATAAAGAATCTTCAACATCTTGAACCGTTTTATTCATTCTCCGTTGCGCTGTATTACTGCTCAAGGAAAGTTTCTCAGTAATATCGGAGGCTGCTTGTGTTACATAGTACACATTACCTCACTTGTAGCCAATAGAGTTAGTTCTTCACCAATAGTATTAGGTTTTACAGATTTAACCATCAGTAACGAAATGTAAGAAGTAAACAACCAATTGTCATCTTATTTGGATGCCACTGAAAAGAGTTTTGCCAATGTCAGCTGTCTCACAAAATGTTTCTTTTAGTGGTTGGAAATAAGATAAATTCTTATTTTTCTTATCAGCATGAAATTTTTTCAAATGTTCTTCTAGTCTCGAAGACTTTGTAGCCTCATTTGATAAAACTCTTCGACAAGTCCATCACATTGGTCATGTCATAGACCATTCAATAAAGTCATATTTCATATAGGCAACACATTAGTGATGTCATAGATGACTCAGTGAAGTCATATTTCATATAGGCAACACATTGGTCATGTCATAGACACCTCAGTAAAGTCATATTTCAAATATTCAACACATTGGTCATGTCATAGACAACTCAGTAAAGTCATATTTCAATTATTCAACACATTGGTTATGTCATATTTGTAGACGACGCAATGAAGACATATTTGAAATATTCAACACATTGGTTATGTCACATTTGTACACGACTTGATGAAGCCATATTTCAAATATTTAACACATTGGTCATGTCATATTTGTAGACGACTCAATGAAGCCATATTTCAAATATTCAACACATTGGTCATGTCATATTTGTAGACGACTCAATGAAGTCATATTTCAAATATTCAACACATTGGTGATGTCATATCTGTAGACGACTCAATGAAGCCATATTTCAATTACTCAACACATTAGTCGTGTCATAGACAACTCAATGAAGCCATATTTCAAATATTCAACACATTAGTCATGTCATATTTGTAGACGACTCAATGAAGCCATATTTCAAATATTCAACACATTGGTCATGTCATAGACCAGGGATGGCCAATTAGGTGCCCACGGGCCCGCTACGTCCTTTTTGTGGCCCGCGGCGGGTAAAAAATAAAATCAGGTTGCATTGAGCAAAATGTCCTGGGTAAAATTTATTTAAAATTTGTTACATTAACTTCTACCATGGAGAAAGCTAACTCAAATATTCCCTAGTAGACCTATGTTTAAAACTCGGAACACTCTAGTAGTTAGTTTAACATCGACTCCCGTCATTCCCGGCCCATCCTTTTTTCCTTTTGATCATCCTGTGACCGACTTAAACAAAGGAAGAAGCCAACAAATGGTTCTAGAGCCGACTCTCGGTTTGGCGAGTTCAAACAGTTTCCGCCTAGAAATACTGTGATCCGTAAAGATCATGTCGAATATGAATTAATAATTGTAAATACTTATTGCATCTAACTGCTTACATACAATTCAGAAACAATCTAATTTAGATTTCATGAATGTCACCTTTTTATATCATTTTATCGTAAACCAGTCAACAACACGTGTTTACTTTTCTAATAAGATGTACGGTATAATATTAGGATTGCCTCATCATGGTCAGCTCCTTGTCGTGGGGATGGGGCTTAACAGTCACCAGGGACTGAAAACCAAGACTGGTCAGGCCTTCCTACACCCGAGCAAGACCACAGTCTGCTTTAGCAAGTTTAAGTGCTGAAGTCGGAAGCAACCAGCGAAAAGGCGCACTACAACAATCCACACTCTCACGCCAATGTGAAGTATGTCTATAACCACAAATCGATATGGCACTCGCCCTGTGATGGACACTCAGGCGGGTGCAGCGCCGGGCCCTCAGCCTCGAAAGGACCTAATCTCTATTACTGGATGTCCTTCTCAACCACTCTGTGGAGTCAGGGGGCGAGAGAATAGAGCTACTGGCCAACCCAAAATAAGACCACTCAAAAAATGCACTGGAATGCTGAAGGCATCAACAGCAAAAGAGATGGGTACAGTAAAAAGATAGAATTAGAAAATATCCTGCATGAAGAACAAGTAAGCATATGCTGTTTGCAGGAAACCCATCTAAACAACGACATAGCCTTGAAGATTAGGGGATACCAGTGCTACCGATCTGACAGAAAAAACAGACAAAAGTGTGGAATATTGACACTTGTAAAGAACAACATCAATGCATGTCAGATTGAAGTGTATATGGATGGGGCGGAATATCAAATACTGCACCTCAGGACAGAAAATACAGACTTTCACCTACTTAACTACTACTGTCCAAGCCCACTAGCACTAGACACAATTACATTAAAAGAAAGAATAATTGTATGTGGAGACTTTAACAGCCATTCACAGAGCTGGGGCTATGAACAGATGGACAAGAGAGGTGAAGAACTCGAAAAATGGCAGGATGACAATGGGCTTATACTATTAAACCAGACAACAGATCAACCAACATTCTTCTCCAGATCATGGCATACCACATCTACACCAGACCTTGCTTTCCATTCACCAGATCTGGATTGGAATATCACACGTATTGTAGGGAAACAACTTGGAGGCAGCGACCACCGGCCAGTCTTTTTAGTGGTGCAAAATGAGGCCGTCAGGGAGAGCAGCACTCTCTCCAGATGAAATTACAAAAAGGCAAACTGGAAAATGTAGCAACATTACACCAGTGTACTGACTAAAGATCTAAATACAGACAGAGACATCAACAAAATAGTTGATGAATTCAGTTTGACTAATAATACAAGCTGCCAGTGAAACAATACCTAGAGGGGCACGGAAACACTACAAACCATACTGGAGTAGTGAACTAGAGCAACTGCACAATGACATGGAAATATCTCGAAAGCAAGCAGAAAATAACCCTTGCCAGGAACACCACAATAACTATCAGCATGCTAAAGCCAAATTTCAATGGGCTAAACTACAAGCCAGACGGAGAAGCTGAAAA
The DNA here is from genome assembly GCA_032433765.1 of Megaustenia siamemsis. Taxonomy (NCBI): domain Eukaryota; kingdom Metazoa; phylum Mollusca; class Gastropoda; order Stylommatophora; family Ariophantidae; genus Megaustenia; species Megaustenia siamemsis. The sequence goes on along the minus strand of JAVIAB010000047.1, from coordinate 99,601,090 downwards.
GAGAAAACAGAGTCCTTGAATCTTGAACGAGACACAAGAAAAGTGTGGATGCTTGTAAAACAGCTGAATGATGAGGGTACAGAAAGGAACACCAAAATTACACTGAAGAAGGATGGAAACATCTTAACAGGTAAGCAGGCAGCAAATCACTTTGCAGACTCCTTTGCAAATGACAATATTGAAATTAGCCTAGAGAGATGGCAAGAGACCCGTTTAAAACAACAAAATGCAAGACAAGAAGAGACCGCACATGAAGTCATGGAAATACCCATTGCACAAAGGGAGCTAGAGCTGGCAATATCCAAATTAAAAATGAAAAAGTCACCAGGCAGTGATGGAGTGTCCAATGAAATGATTAAGAACTTGGGAACTGCAGCTAAAGCAAAACTACTGCAGATCTACAACATTTGCTGGATCACAGGTAGAGTGCCACAGGCATGGAGAGAAGCAATTATGATACCATTACTAAAGCCAGGAAAAGATGGTTCAACGACATTCAGCTATAGACCAATCAGCCTTACAAGCTGTTTGTGTAAAACAATGGAACGTATAATCAATCTCAGACTGCAGTGGTACCTGGAAAGTGAAAATCTCCTTGTCCCACAACAAGCAGGCTTTAGACAGTGTTACTCTACCGAAGATCAGGCAACCTATCTTTCCCAGGAAATTGAGGATGCGTTCCAAGAAAATAAACTGGTACTAGCAGCATGGATAGACCTTAAGAAAGCATTTGATAAGGTATGGAAGGAAGGGCTTTTGAAGAAACTGAGAAATTATGGAGTAAATGGCAGGATGTACAAATGGGTCAAAGCATACCTGCATAACAGGAGAGCCAGAGTGCAACTGGATGATCTTAAGAGTAAGAAGGTCTTACTGTGCCAGGGCGTCCCACAGGGAGGGGTACTATCTCCAACACTTTTTCTGATCTTCATCAATGACCTAGTTACTGAACTACCACATGGCATCAAAGTGGCAATGTTTGCAGATGACTTGGTAATGTGGTGCACAGAGGAGTATGCAACAGTAGCCTCCAGATTGCTACAAAGAGCTATGAATGCACTGAATTCATTGACAAATAGATGGTGTATCAGCATCAATACAGACAAATGCAGCACTACACTTTTCACTCTTTCCCCAAAACAAAAAGCAGGAACCATCTACATGAAGAATGAGCCCGTGAAAGAAGACATACAAGTTACATATTTCAAGAGTTACATTTGATAACAAACTATCTTGGAAACAGCAGATAAATAAGGCAACCCAAAAAGTAAGGAGGAAATTGGCTATTCTAAGAAAGATGTGTGGAACCACATGGGGTGCGAGTGGGAAAATACTCAGTAAAGTTTACCAACAGAGTATACATTCACATTTAGAATATGGATCATCTGCATGGTGCTCAGCATCAAACACCACACTGCAAGAGCTGGATAAAGTAAAAAACCAGGCACTTAGGGTCATCACAGGAGCAATGAAATCAACACCAATATTGGAGATGGAGAAATTGTGGAAGATACCAGCACTGAGAGAACGGAGGGACACAAAGGTGCTGATACAGGCAGAAAAATTTGCTTGCATGCCGAGACATCCAATGAAGGACCGATTCCAAAATCTTGCATTGGGACGACTTAAGAGAAGAAGTTTTATCCACCAAGCCAAGCGTATTAGTAGACAAACACCAGACATGCCAAGAGTTGTTAACCCCCTACTGCCCATACCAGAACAGACTCCCTGGACAGAGGAATCAGGATTATGAGTTCAAATACGGACAGAAGTGAAAGGAATAGTTGACAAAGAGGAACAGGATAGTATACAGCAAAAAACAATAACTCTCAGTTTCCTGGATGAAGAATGCCCACAAGACCTCTGGATTCGTGTGTACACAGATGGATAAGCACAGAATACAGTAAAGAATGGGGGAGCAGGTACATATATAGAGTACCCAAATAACACTAGGGATATTAATAAAATAGCAATAGGGAAATATTGTCACAATTATGATGCAGAAATACAAGCAATAAAGTTGGCAATAGAAAAACTGCTGAACAGTAATCTTAGTCTGCAGCCTGCAGTGTTTTTGACAGATGCAAGATCAGTACTCCAGGCACTATAATCCAGAAAATTACCACATCTGCAGACCTTATTGACTGAACTCTGCAAGCACCACAGGGTTGCCCTGCAGTGGATCTCATCTCACTGTGGAATACCAGGAAATGAAAAAGCAGATCAGTTGGCAAACCTTAACTAGATACACCGGTTACATACCATCATAAGAAACAGATAATCAAATCAATCAGAAGAACACAAGCTCCAAATCAGGATGCCTTTCATAATATGAATAGATATGAACAAGTTATCATTATACGCCTCAGAACAGGACACAATCAACTCCATAGTCACATGTATGCAAAATTCAAGATCGGCACCTCAACTACTTGTACATGTGGACAGGCGCCCCAGACTGCTGAACACATACTTCAAAACTGCACTGAATATAGTAGACTGAGGAAAATCCATTGGCCCATAGATACAACACTACAGACAAAACTATATGGGCCACTGCAAGAATTACAAAAGACTAAAATTTATACAGGAAACGACATTGCAAATATAAACAATGCTTCGGGTGAACGATAGATAGATAGATAGATATTAGGATTGCCTGGTTGAATTTGGCCAATAATGTCTAAGAAAGTAAACATTAAACATTGTATGGCTTTAGTTTGTTACTCTTATCAGAGTGAACATGTTTTTACCTGACTTGAAAGCTGAGACAGGTCTGGCAACAAACTAATCAGATATGATAAAGAAGACGAGATAAGTCTGTCCGCAAGCTAATCAGATAAGATAAACAAGATAAGTCTACCCTCAAGCTAATCAGATAAGATAAACAAGATAAGTCTGCCCACAAGCTAATCAGATAAGATTAACAAGATAAGTCTGCCCTCAAGCTAATCAGATAAGATAAACAAGACAACAAGATAAGTCTGCCCTCAAGCTAATCAGATAAGATAAACAAGATAAGTCTGTCCTCAAGCTAATCAGATAAGATAAACAAGACAACAAGATAAGTCTGCCCTAAAGCTAATCAGATAAGATAAACAAGATAAGTCTGTCCTCAAGCTAATCAGAAAAGATAAACAAGATAAGTCTGTCCTCAAGCTAATCAGAAAAGATAAACAAGACAACAAGATAAGTCTGTCCTCAAGCTAATCAGATAAGATAAACAAGATAAGTCTGTCCTCAAGCTAATCAGAAAAGATAAACAAGATAAGTCTGTCCTCAAGCTAATCAGAAAAGATAAACAAGACAACAAGATAAGTCTGTCCACAAGTTAATCAGATAAGATAAACAAGATAAGTCTGCCCTCAAGCTAATCAGATAAGATAAACAAGATAAGTCTGCCCTCAAGCTAATCAGATAAGATAAACAAGACAACAAGATAAATATATCCGCATGCCAATCAGATAAGATAAACAAGACAACGAGATAAGTCTATCTGCAAGCCAATCAGATAAGATAAACAAGACAACAAGATAAGTCTGTCTGCAAGCCAATCAGATAAGATAAACAAGACAACAAGATAAGCCTATCTGCAAGCCAATCAGATAAGATAAGCAAGATAATGAGATAAGTCTGTCCGCAAGCTAATTAGACAAAGAAATGGTTCCCAGTGGTCAGTGAGAACATTCCCTCAAAATAAGTGCTGATGGTAAGATTGTCATCTAAATACTTGTGTGGAATATTCAATTATTTTAGGATTACATTGATTTACTGAATATCACAAAAAGTCAAATGCATACGGTTAATCTCATCTCATTATCACAGCAATGCATGTTTGAAAAGTTTTATCTGATCTTCTCTTCTTCTCTTTTTACTATGCTTTTATCAATCACTTATTTATTTTCAAAGCCTCCAATGCATCCGAGGTTGCTACTGCCCACCCCCCAGAGCGATAACACCCATTTTGGAAAATGCTGCTCCAGATATAGAGACATGCTGCAAATATATAATAACCAGCAGCGAATTACAAAACAAAGTCAAGTGGTGATTACAGAGGGTGGAGTGAATTAGTAGTGTAAGATAGCTAATTTTATAATATGCCCTGTGATGTATTCATTGGCGAGTCAAAGACGCCATAACCTCCTGCCTTGTTAGATGCGATCCGTTTGCTTAAAAATGGCAACCCTTCTAGGAGAAGGTCAACTCCAATTATAAACCCTCGCTTTCTAGTGGGTCTCCCCATTCACGAGGCTTTGAGAGTAAACCCTGAGGAAAAATCAGGATATGGTGTCTCTAAGGCACTTCAGTGTTGATTTTAACATGACTCTGGCAACTCCTGCAACGTAGTTGGGATCAAACTGTTCTTGCCCTGCTAGACCTTTGGGTTGCTCGGCTTCATGGAAAGAAGAAACAAGTTGCATGGGCAATAACTTGTCTTTTTCTGCTCAAGCTCAGGTCCTGGAGTAAATCGACAACCAAGAAACTTCACCTATGATTGAGTTGATGGTACATCCGTGCCATGCAAGCTGGCCTAAACTGACATTTAAGCCTCACAATTGGTTTGAAGCAAACTCATGTTATGACATTAAGCTAAACATGCTGACTCCTTTGATCACATACCTAATGTGAATACTCTACAGGCTCTTAAATGGCCAGAAACAAGTCCAGCAGAAAGCTCAGTGTTGTGCAAATGAGTATTGGCTCCAGCTTAGTGACAGCATCCAGACTGCACCTTAAACTGGGAACCTAAGCGCAATATATGATGGCTTAAAGAAAGCCCTTCGGACCAACAAAATACACTATTGCCCACTAAAGACCTCCACTGAAGAGAAAATAACTGATAGAGGTTAACAGATGGAAAGACGGGTGGAACTTTATTCCTCACTTTATTCCATAGAAAACATTGTTACACCAAACGCCCTTGACACCATCCAATGTCTCCCATCTATGGTAGAGTTAGACATTGAACCAACTGTAGATGAACTTAATGATGAGAATGAAAATTTAAAAAAGGAAAAAATGGTATTTGAAAACAGCTTTATGCAGGTGATAAACAAAACAAAAGTAGAACAACGTTTTGGCCATGTAGGCCTTCAGCTGGAACAAACAACACAAAAGTTTATAAGGATGTACACAGAAATCTAACTACATGGTGATAATATGCTAGACTATCAAAAAAGTAAAATAAGTCAATTCTCTGTGGTCCGGAGCTTGGTCAGGTGCTGACTGGACTGTAATTGATAAGGACTGCTGACTGGGCAAACACAGATGTGAAATACGGCAAAAATATATGGAGGTGGGTACAAGATCCCAGACTATTTCACTATTACTGGAAACATTCATATGAGTGTGATTCCCAATAAGTGTATCCACACGGAAAAAAATGTGTTTAATAATACATATACAACAGGACTAAATACAGCTCACACGCACACCCAAGTAAACACCTAAAACTGTGTATATCTGCAACTAAACTAGTGCACTAGTGTGCACACTAAACAGATGTGCCCAAACACTTGCGTACATAACCATACATTTATAAAAGCATAGGTCTGTATATATTACCATAAATCACATCCAAACAGAGCCTTAGGTGTCCAAATGTGCAAGTACACGAACAGACAAATTACACACAGTTAAAGGTGCGGGTGCACATGAGGGTTAGAAATGTGTAGAAGGTATCCCGTGTTTATAAGAGCGATATGTTCATGCCTTGTGGGGACAGCGAACTCAGCTGGACTATGAGATGATTCTCAAGGGCAAACCAGCTATGATTGAAGGAGTGTCGTAAGACAATGCTAGTGAAATGCATGTCAGGTTTACCACTATGGCCTGGGGAATTGAAATAGGACAACACCGGACTGCCAGTCTTCTGCTCAACATCACGAAGATGCTCAAAAAATCTATCGGATGAGCAGCAGGTTGATGGAGTGTGTGCCACCGGACAGGAAATGCAGAGAGCTTGTTGGAAGGTAGATTCAAGGCTAGAGGTACAATGGGAGATGATCAGATCAAGAAAGGTGACAAACATGGTAGAGATATGTGGTGTAATCTTGATGGATTTATGAAAGTTGCCAATGTAGTTGATGAACCTGGAGATGTCATCTTCCGGCAAGTCAGTCAGTCCAAAACCGTCATTGATATACCGGAGGTATTTAATGGGAAGGGAGCCATGGTACAAGTTCAGTGTTTGATATTCAAGGTAACCATGAACAGGCAAGTATCAAGGTTGAGGACAAGTTCAGTGAGGCAGAGGAGAGTGGAAGTATTCACAGATGGGTGTTTTCTTTGGTTGAGAGAGAACTGAAGAGCTATTAGGCCATCAGCAAGAGAGATTGAGGTATAAAGAAAACTTAGCCAAAGACGAAAATTCGGTACGAGCAATCTGGGGCAAAGGAAAGAGAAGAGAAGATAGTAAGGACATGATTCGTGGCAATGTTCAGTGTGCACACCCATAGTTGCAGATATACACACTTTTATGTGTTTGCTTAGGTAAGTGTGTATGTATATTTAGTCCTGTCATATATCATATATATGTATTTTTTATTGTTTGCATGTGGATACATTTATTGGGAATCACACTCATATAAATGTTTCCAGTGATAGTAGAGTCTGGGATCTTGCACCCACCTCCATATATTTTTAGAACCCTTCCCTTTTTACTGTATTTCACACCTGTGTCCATCCTGTCAGCCTGCCATATCAATTACAGTCCAGTCGGCACCTGACCAAGCTCCGGACCATAGGGAAGTGACTTATTTTCCTTTTTTGATAGTCTAGCATATTATTGCCGTGTAGTTAGATTTTTGTGTATATCCTTTTATATATTTTGTATGTTGTTGTTTATTGTTCCAGCTGAAGGCCTACTTGGCCGAAACGTCATTCTACTTTTGTTTTGTTTCTCATCTACGTAAAGCTGTTACCATACCACTTTTTAAAAAAATTGTATTTCCATTCTTAACATCAACTTTACAGCAGCTTTGCATTTCTATGCATCTCGATGTCTTTACCCTGCAAGGCCATAGATATCTTGGCCTCCAATAAAGCATCAGGACAAGATGGGACCCCTCCTGATCTTATCAAATTCTGCAAAAGTGCTCTATTTATCCCCTGCTTAAAGTACTACAGCAATGCTGACAAGAGAAAACCTTTCCTCAAGATATGAGAGACTCTGGGATTGTAACTCTATACAAGAATAAAGGAGATAGAAGTGACTGTAACAACTACAGAGACATCTCCTTACTCAGCATCATCAGCAAGACCTTTCGCCAGAGTCATCTTAGGATGGCTACAGAAGCTTACAGAGATGATATTCCAAAACGCAAAGTGGCTTTAGATCCTGAAGATCAACTGCAGACATGATTTTTACTTCATGTCTACTTCACGAAAAATACAGAGAGCAGAGAAAAGCCTCTCTTCTTCGCCTTTATTGACCTTACAAAGGCCTTTAACCTAGTCATCAGGGACGGTCTTCAAAATACTAACTAAAATAGGCTGCCCATATACTGTGCTAACGCCAGTTAAATCATTTCATGTGGAAATGAAGGGCACCATTCAATACAATAGCAGCACATCACAAACCCTTCAACATACACAGTGATGTCAAGCAATGATGCATTCTTGCTCCGGCCCTATTTGGAATCTCCTTCACTGTTCTATTGAAACATGCATTCACAAATACGAATGAAGGAGTCTATTCATGCTAGATCTGACGGTCAGTTGTTCAGTCTTGCAAGACTAAAAGCAAGATCCAAAATCAGACATATCACTATTAGAGACCTGTTATTTGCTGATGACCGTGCACTTGTCACGCAAAGTCACGATGAACTCCAGAGATACATCATTTTTCTCATGCCTGCAGAGATTTCAACCTAACAATAAGTTTGCAGAACGGGAAGAGCAGCACCTGTCATCTTTATCAACAACTGCAAGCTTGATGTCATGCAGCATCATAGTTACCTGGGGTCTATCTTCTATCTTTCTTTAGGTACAGAATTTGACACCTGCATTGGTAAAGCTGCTACCACCTTCGCCTGTCTTTCTAAGCGTGCCTGGCAAAACAAGAAACTGGCAATGAAAACAAAGGCCGCACTTTACTATAAGGAGAAGAGGCAAACTATGGTCCAGGCTGACATTCCCAGTGCTCTCAAGGAGGCAGGATGAAAATGTGATTCAAGAAATCAATTTGATTTTTAAAAAACTATCTTTATGACACATATTACCATTGCTGGTGTATGTCTGGGGGCACACGATAGAACCAGTGGGATAAAGGCCACTTGGTCAAAGCAACAAACTTGTCACTGGTATTGTCCTTTGTCACTCTGGCGACCACAGCCGCTATACTTTGGAAAATTGCCTCATAGTCCAGTATGGTTCGCTGACCCCACGAGGTATGAATGTATCACACTCATACACATACTTTCCTTTTGGTTGCTCCTTCTCTTTTGCATAGTCTTCTCTACTGCACATATTTGGGTTCTTTGGTCTACTTACTATGCCATTCTATTTATAGTTTTCCTCCTCGAGTCCCTAATGAGACACTTTGGTGTTCTCCTCTATACCTTTTTTCTGTGCTCCTTACCCCTTATTTGTTTTTATTGTACCCCACTCTCGGACATCTCACTCTTGCTGCCTTTTGAGCACCTGTTGGTCTGGTGTTCTTTTCTTTCTCGTTTGTAAACTGACCCCTGTGTGAATTCCTCTGGTTCTGTGTGCATTTGCGTACATTTCTGCACGTTTCTGTACGTTCACTACAGCCGCACTTGGTTGCTATTTCCTTTTCGTTTTGACCTCTGTTTACACACAGGATAGATAATTTTGTTTTCTTTAACACATTTCGATTGTTTTTGTTTTGGTTGTTTCGTTATTAGTTTTGTGTGTGTGTGTTTTTTTGTTTGTTCCTGATGATGGCCTATTGGGCCGAAACGTTGTTTAGTCTGTGTCGCCCACTTATCACGTAAAGCTTCTTACATACCATTTTTTTCTATTTTTTTAATTTTTCCTTTTGGTCAAAGCAGTCACCACGACGTGTGAGACTCAGGATTTTTATTTCACCTCCAATAGAAAAAATTGTTTCTGTCTACCACGGATTTCGAACACCGTTCACTGGCTTTTCAGCCAGTGAAACAGTGGTTTAACAATTTGAATAGACTGAAAGAATATCACGTGGTAGAGCCAAAGATTATTGAGAAGATGTAACATTTTGCTATTCCAGGGCTAAAACTAAGAATAGCAAAATGTTACATCTTCTCAATATTCCTATATGGTGCAGAATCATGGACATTAGACAAGAAAACAGAACAGAGAATTTAAGCCTTTGAAATGTGGATATATAGAAGAATAGGTAGATTTGGATGGAAGGAAAAGAAAACAAACGATGAAGTCTTAAAACTACTAAAAATGAAAAGAGAAATACTAAGCACAATTCAAACAAGACAAATGTGATTTTTGGGCCATGTTAAAAGACACAACAGCCTACTAAAAGTAATCCTGAATAGGAAAATACAAGGTAAAAGAGGCAGAGGCAGACCAAGACTAACATGGACGAGTAACATCAAAAGATGGACAAATCAGCTTATGACAACCTGCACCATCAAACCAAGAGACAGAGCAGAATGGCGCTCCATGGTAGCCAACCTTCGTTGCGAAGACGGCACTCGATGATGATGATGATGAGAGTCAAAGAAGACTGGTAAATAAACACAGAACTGGGCTTCCCAGTTGCGGCACGTTGAGGGATCAACTGAGGAGGGGATACAAGCACTTATATAGTTGTCTGATGTGCAGTGAGGATGTTCTAGCACATTGAGGGATCAACTGAGGAGGGGATACAAGCACTTATATAGTTGTCTGATGTGCAGTGAGGATGTTCTAGCACATTTATTTGTGATGGCATAAGCACTGAAGTAAGAGCTTTAATAATAGGATTAATTTCATAATAAATTTTGTTTTGTTAAAATTTCTGCAATTCTGGATTCATTGAGCTTGTTAGTGGGAAGTACTCATAATTTTACTGCTTATACTAATAGTGTCTTATCTGTGTCATTATTTCAAGTAAATATGCAAAAGACTCATTAGCACTCTGGTTAGATCTAAATTTTTACCTGTAGAAAATTAGGAGTGCTATAATTAAGTTGTGAACCCATGAAGTCAATGCTAATGTGCAACAATCAACTAGAAAATAGTACCTCATATTTTATTGACAGTCAGTAAGTTTTAACTTGTTATTAAATTGTTCTCAAAGATTATGTATCATCCTTCAAACAGCAATAGCTGCCAGACTCTCTCAGCCTGCAAGCTGCTATGTTAATATGTTAAAAGCATTGACAAAATAACTGATGTTCTCTAATATTTTCCAACTTATTTATTCTGAACCTTCATCTTTTCATTGCTAGTTACCTCATAATTAATAAAGCGCTAATATACTGACATACCTTTTAACAAGTGCTATGTTTTTCTGCAGCTGGCACAGAAGTACCTAAGAATGCAGGCTGAGATTGCTGTTCTGACTCAGAGAAAGTAAGAAATATGATTGGTTGGGTTGAAGGGAGGTTGGGCTGGTGGCTATTATATATTCATGTTTAAAAAACATTGTCAAAATAGCTAGGAACATTGTATTTAGTTATGTTTACAAGACTTCAGAATGCTTTTATATTAATTCCAAAAACTATATAAATAGTGAAATTATTTACACTTAGAATGTTCAGATATTACATTATCAATTGTGCCTTTCCAGAAAAAAGTGTGCATGTCCAGCACTGTTTGTCATCTTTTCAGGCATGAGCTCAATAAGGAAAGGGAGCAGCAGGAAGAAAGAAAGTTAAAAAGTGGTCAACTGGCAGACATAGAGGAATATACCAAACTTTCTGCTGAAAATGTGAGTCTCTCATTTAGTTGAAGTTAATTATGATATGATAACAGTTTCATTTCATCATCTGTGTCTAATTCTGTGCTGCACAAAAAAACATATTTCTTCACTCCATGGTGACTCTGCAGTGTCATTACAAATGATGCTGGAAGTGAGATCTAGAAACAAACGACACATAGGCCACAAAGTTGAAGCACTGTATAGTAAAATAATCCCTGTGCATCTCACTTTTAAACCATTGTAGATTCTTACAAATGATGCCTTCATCATCAAAATTTTATCAAGCAAGTTTGCCAACAACAACAACAATATTGCAGGGAGGGAATTGTGTAAGGAGGGGGAAAAAAAGAAAGAAAAAGCCAACAAAGGGAAGAGGTATGAAGGCAACTTCAAAGTGTGAGCAGATTATGAGCAGCTGTGATAGGTTAGGGAGAGAGTTGGAGAATATTGATGGCTTCCCTTTCAGGACCATAAGGACTTCGAAGTAATACAAGGTTTTTAGCCATAGAAATGACTATTTGATAATCTCTGAGAATCATAAAACACATGTGTACTGGCAATAAACAGCAGCCATAAGAATTGGCAACCAAAATGGACAGTTCCAATATATCAAACTAGAAGTCAGACAAGGCTATGTACTGTCGCCTGATTTGTTCTGACTTTACAATGAAAATATTATGAGATCAATAGTAGACAAAAAAAGGAATTGAAGTCAACGGTCACAACATAAACAATTTGCAATATGCAGATGATGCAATCTTGATAACAGAGATGGAGAATGAACTACAAGAAATGATAGACATAATAGTGAAAGAAAGCAACAAAAAAGGCCTTGGTCTGAATAGTAGGAAAACAGAAATAATGGTCATATCGAAGGAACAACTATCACCACCATGCAAAATAAAAATAAAATGGAAAAATCTAAAGCAAGTGCAGAGTGTCAAATACTTGGGCTCAATAACATCAGATGGAAGATGCACCACAGAAATAAAAAGCAAAATAGCTCCGGCTAAAATAGCATTTCAGAAAATTAAAAACGTCTTGTGCAACAAGTTTATGTCAATAGAAGTGAGAGAGTTCATCAGTGCTATATAGACCCAATTCTGACCTATGGAAGTGAATCCTGAACAGTTGACAAATAAATGAAAAGGCAATTAGTGGCCACAGGGATGGGATTTCTCAGAAGAATGTAGAGAGTTCCCTGGACTGTTTAAAAGACCAGCAAGGAAATTCTCAAAGAGAGCAACATACACACAAATTCTTAAGAAACATCAGAAAGAAACAATCAACATTTTTTGAACACATCATAAGAAGAGAAAATTTTTAATACTTAGTTACAACTGGCAAAATACAGGGAAAGAGATCATGAACAACAAAGAGAAAAGATACTGGATAGCGTGGTGTTATGGCACAGGAAAACAGTCAACATCAGTGTTGATACGTTGCACTGGGGATAGAGAATTGTGGAAGGACAAGATTTTCCAACACCGACCAGTATGTCACATGATGATGATTTAAGATAAAACTTCATTACGTTGAAAATATGTGAAGGCTTTATAGAATTTTATGGGACATAATGTGTCCCTGTGGTCTCAATGGCTCCAAATCAATTTAAATAACATTTATATACTGACTTCAGCTACATTTGTAATAGTAATCCACCGAGACCCATGGTTATGTCAGACATATACTGTTGCCTGATTTATTTTGATAGTAAACATAGACCTAAACATTTCTCGCACCTACATCACGTTTTGGGCATGGCTTTAACAAATGAAATGTTTGATATTGATATGAGATGCTGATATGACAGGAAGCAAAAGACAAGTAAACAGGTAAGGTAATCTCTTGGCTGTGGAATTAGATAATGGTTAGATAATTTGTAAGCTACCCACCCAAATTTGGTTTTAATTTACCTTTGAAGTTAAAACATTTGTGTGTGATGAAAGAAACGGTGGAACCAATATTGACTACTACAGTATTTAAAGAACAATGTTTAGATTCAGAAGAAACAAAAGAGAAGGATCATATGAAGAGAGAGGGAGAGGAGAGCATTACAATCAAAAAAGGACAGAGAAACAAGGGAGTTGACATGGTATTCAAGACTTAGAGAAACATTCAGTGATGTTTTAATAGAGAATTATTCAGAAGATTTGTGAAAATGGAAGATGCTTAGCAAGATGTAGATATTTCAGGTCTCTAAAGAGATCAGTGCTTATCAAGGAAATCACGGCTAGGAATATACAGATTTCATCGGAGTAGTTGTTGATACAAGTTATGCACAGAAGTTATGTTATCATTTGTGTGATTTTATGCAAAGTATAAGAAGTTATGTGGATGTAATTATAGAACCTCGGAGGATGTCATATAATAACGGCAGTAGTCTAGATACAAATACAGAATTTCTACTACTAATGATCTAGTTTGATAGATGTTTAGACGACCATAGCAAGCATGTGCACTGACAGACTTTTATATGCAACCAAGATATTTATCCAGATGAGTTGTGAAGTGAAACTAAAGAACTTTGTGCATAAACTTTTGTTCGAGATCTAGACAACGTCTAGATACGTGCGATATGAAGACATGAGACATTTCAGAAATACATATTTTGTCATTTTCCCTGTTGTAGGTATAGTTCTCTTTCTTGAAGAGAAATCGCCAATCAAAGATTGAGCTATAAGCTGTGTGCACTCGAGGCAGAATAGCAAAGGGCCTACATCACATTTATTTTCATGAAGTTTTGTGTAAATGATATAGGCTTTACTGACAGTTATATTAGAAGATCGAAAAATAGACAGAAGTAATACTTTATCATTGATTTACCATACAATTCATAGCAAACCATGCGCGATCCATGAGATCAGCATTGCCCATTTTTTTTTATTTCCTGACAATTACATGGAACTTTACAGCAATCTTTTCAGCAGGTCCTTTTTGAAAAGAACTGTTTCAGATGAACCATTACATGCCTGATTTTATAAGCTTTAGCATATTGAGCGTTGTTTCTGGTTGGTCTTTATTATCGCTATTTTCTGCTACTAAATACTTCCAAATATCATCATCTTTCAGTTTAAACTGCTTATACTCTTCTTGACATGTTTGTAATTAAGTGTTCCTTGGTCCTCTAAGGGCTAATTAATGGCTCCTATAGTTAAGTGACAGGCAATTTTTTGGTCAACCATATCTTCTATCAGGGTGTCCGGTTAGCGCAATCGATAGGCGGTTGGCTTACCACGGCAACAGCCGGGGTTCGTACCCTGGCGAGGACACCTGGGTTTTACTAATTCCCTAAAAATTAGTGGGAGCCGCGATAGCTCAGTGGTTAGTGAACTGGACTACTACGGACAAGGGGTAGGGTTCGATCCCAACCGACGGCTCCGGGTTCACCCAGCCTTAAATGGGTACCGGATTTTTTCTGGGAAAGTAAAGCAGCACGGGCGTAATACCGACCACATTACCCCAAAAATCATGTGCTGAAGGTCTGTAAAATATAGGGTCACTAACACCATATTTCCCTATACGCCACTTGGCGTGACGGGGGGTACTTTACTTTTACTTTTTATATCTTCTATCAAATATCAGCATACCCACATATATATTTCAAGATAATTGCTATTAATTTTTGTTTGTTCTGTTTATCCAGATGCCATGCTTCAGAGATATTTTCACCCGTAGCATTTAAGACAAAGTCAGAATTTCTAGCAGATGCCCTAGTGTGTCTACTGGCGATATTTAACTCCTGAATTGTTACCTTAGTTTGGTGGGAGTTTCTAACTTGCATCTGCGAGATATCAAATGTGATTATGTTAAAAATTATATATATTTTAGTGGGTTTTGTTTTTTTTTTTGGTTTTTTTTATTAAAGCTTGTATAAATATCAAAATACAGAAGAGATGTACAGCATCAAAATATTGTTAATATGATTTTGTAGTAAAGTTTGGTCCATAATAAATGTGGATTCACTATGCATAGGAAGGGTAAAAAAGTTAACTATTTGACGTTTGGTAGGATATTGTTATATTGAGGTGAACCTGTCAGTGAAATGATGTTACTGACAATGAGTTTAAAGCTTCACATTGTTAATTTTGTTTCAGGAAAGTTTGATGAGCGTGCACAGGGATCTCAAATCTCAAGTTGAAAGGTACAGAAAGCAAACTGTGGCCAAGAGAACTGGATGACATGTCACTTACAATAGTAGAGACAGCTGTACCATTTGCCCATAGTCTTTTCAGTTCCATTGTAATGTGGTGACTTTGCAGACTTTCTTTTAGTTACACAGTAATATAACAATGATATCAATAAATGAATCATGGACAGCTAAGAAGAGTAATGAAGAGGTTCTGAGAGAGGTCAAAGCAAAAAGAGAGCTAATTTCCAATATTAGGAAGAAACAATCATCATTTGTTGGCCATGTAATGAGAAGAGAACAACTTGAATATATTGTAACAACTGGAAAAATTGAGGGACGAAGAGATAGAGGGAAACAAAGAGAAAAAATAACAGACAGCTTAAGAGAATGGCTTGGCAGAAGGTCAACAACAGAAATGATAAATAGCTGCCGAGATCAAAAGTTGTGGAGAGACATGATCACCTACACCAGTAGGCCCGGTACTTGATGATGATGATGATGATCAATAAATCTACACAAAGCAGAGTCAACATCTGTGCAAGTAGTTCTATATAAAGAGATGAAACCTGTATAAATAGGTGCTGTTTCACATTTTGTATTATATCCTTGTAGAATATACAACTATGTCATTAATCAGCAAATCACCCATATTGTAGCTGTGTTGTGTGGACAACCATTTTAATATGTCATTGTTCTGTGCAAGTGGATTGTTATCTGTTCACAGTTCTATCATTTGTCAGTGGTCTTAAGAATAGAGGATATTACGCCAGTGTCATATTTATTTCCCAGAAAAATATCAAATACCCATTTAAAACTTAAGTGAACCTGAAAGCTGTTGATCTAACCCAACCTGTTGTCTAGTTCCCACAGCAGGAATTAAATTGAATTATGGCCATTTCCTTTCATTCCAAAGTTGGTACAATGGCCCTCCTTATCTAATAATTCACAGCTAGTCTTGTAGATTTTTTTTCTTGTCCACAGTTGAGCCTTCTTGGTTTTGGTTTGCTTCCTATTTTTGATTAACAATGGTTAACACCCAATGTCAGCAATGCGACTTTGGCATGAGAACCACTTATGTCGTCCATTCAGACAATGTACTTCCTACTTCTTTTCCTTATATAGCTTGACATGTAATCTTGGTTAGTTTCTTCTCTTATCGCATCATTTGATGAAAAGAACGTCTGCAATTAATACTGTAGTGTCTTCTGGGATATATTTTTTAAAGGACAATTAGTTCCCATTTTCTACAACTGGAATGAGTTTCCAGCTATAGCACCCTATATGTGATGGTACCAGTATCACACAGGAAACCAGTCATTTTCATATGTTTTCTCAGTGTTTTGATCCCCAAATATTAACAAATTTCTTGATTCCTGTGTGGTAGGGAGGGTACCATTATTCAGTTGTTTTCATCCCATAACATTTCCTCCCAGGGTCGGTGGAAAATTTTTTGCAATATTTTTATGTTGATCACATCAATCAAGTCAATGATTTCTATTTTTCCTGTATAGATCCATAGCTCCCTCCCACCTTTTATGTCCCAGAAAGTGATAATTTATGTTATCTTAAGCATTCAGGTGGACTGAGGAGAATAGGGACAGATTCTCTACAAAATGAACACCTCCCAAGATTCACTTGGTTTACCCATAGCCTAATTGTTTGCTTATCACCTAATGAATGCAATTTTTACATGACTCAATGAATTGCGGCTCCAAACAACATTGTTGACATGACTCAATGAACTGTTGCTACAAACAACACAGATGACTTGACTCAATGAATTGTTGCTACAAACAACATTGATGACACGATTCAATGAATTGTTGCTACAAACAACATTGGTAACATGACTCAATGAATTGTTGCTACAAACAACATTGGTAACATGACTCAATGAATTGTTGCTACAAACAACATTGATGACACGACTCAACAAACTGTTGCTACAAACAACATTGATGACATGACTCAATGAAATGTTGCTACAAACAACATTGGTGACATGAATCAATGAATTGTTGCTACAAACAACATTGATGACATGACTCAATGAATTGTTGCTACAAACAACATTATTGGTGACATGACTCAATGAATTGTTGCTACAAACAACATTGGTGACATGACTCAATGAATTGTTGCTACAAACAACATTGGTGACATGACTTAATAAATTGTTGCTACAAACAACATTGGTGACATGACTCAATGAATTGTTGCTACAAACAACACAGATGACATGACTCAATAAATTGTTGCTACAAACAACATTGGTGACATGATTCAATGAATTGTTGCTACAAACAACATTGGTGACATGACTCAATGAATTGTTGCTACAAACAACATTGATGACATGACTCAATGAATTGTTGCTACAAACAACACTGGTGACATGACTCAATGGATTGTTGCTACAAACAACATTGATGACATGACTCAATGAATTGTTGCTACAAACAACATTGGTGACTTGACTCAATGAATT
Organism: Megaustenia siamemsis; assembly: GCA_032433765.1. Classification (NCBI taxonomy): domain Eukaryota; kingdom Metazoa; phylum Mollusca; class Gastropoda; order Stylommatophora; family Ariophantidae; genus Megaustenia; species Megaustenia siamemsis. The sequence goes on along the minus strand of JAVIAB010000047.1, from coordinate 99,583,603 downwards.
GTTGCTACAAACAACATTGGTAATAATGACTCAATGAATTGTTGCAACAAACATCACAGATGACATGACTCAATAAATTGTTGCTACAAATAACATTGGTGACATGACTCAGTGAATTGTTGCTACAAACAACATTGATGACAGGATGAACTGTTGCTGCAAACAACATTGATGACATGACTCAATGAATTGTTGCTACAAACAACATTGGTGACATGACTCAATGAATTGTTGCTACAAACAACACAGATGACATGACTCAATGAATTGTTGCTACAAACAACATTGATGACATGATTCAATGAACTGTTGCTACAAACAACATTGGTGACATGATTCAGTGGATTGTTGCTACAAACAACATTCATGACATGACTCAATGAATTGTTGCTACAAACAACATTGATGACATGACTCAATGAATTGTTGCTACAAACAACATTGGTAACATGACTCAATGAATTGTTGCTACAAACAACATTGGTTGTAACAGAGTTAGATAGTGTAAACAGAGGGAGCAGGTAATTTAGTCGTTACCGTTCTTTGAATGGACAAGAGCAGTATCATATAGTGGCGACCAGCAGAATAGAATGATGGTATTTTCCAGAATACAAGTTAGGATAACAAGTTGTAGGGAGTGGGTAGTGGACACCCACCGAAGGAGAGAGGTAGAATTATTGGACTACAGGATGAGAGTTTATAGTCCATAGAAATTTCCATTCGAATCTCCACTCACCCAGTTGTGTGAAAGTGACCATACATAGACTGCATGACTAGAGCATGCAGTGACCTCGTGTTGTTATTGTCAAATCTCCACGATTCCCACTTCACAACAGGTAGTTGTGAGTGACCACCACACGGATGCCATGCACTGAACTCATGGTGTTACTCCGCCAGGTAAATAGCTACCAGGAGAGGCCAGTGTCATGAAGTAATATTATTCCAAATTGGTCATGAGATGATGGTCACAAATAGCGTTGTAGACTAAAGTCACCAAGCGGTCACAATTTGGAAAGTTCAGGTGTGAGTCACAGAATAGTGGGCACCGCCACACGAATGCATGTGACCAGCAAGTGGTCAATCGGCAGCAGCTGATTGGCTGCTGGTTTCAGGACGTAGAGAGTTGTTGGGTACTTAAAGTCCTGCACAACTAGTTTGAGTCAGTTAAGCCAGAGGAGCAGAAGAGAAGTTAGAATGTAGACTAGGTCAGTCAGAAAGTTAGGACACTGCGAACCAGCAGTTAAGTCAGTCAGAAGTTTAGAAGTAGAAGCAGTTAGGCTAGCAGTTCAGGGTGAAGTAAATAAGTTAGACAAGAAGCAGTTTAGAAACAGAGTCAGGACAGTTAGTAAAAGTTAGAAATCTTCAAATTGAGTTGAAGAGTGTTTTTAAGTATTTCAAGAATTGTGTGTGTTTCATGTATGATTCATCAAGTTCGTAAGTAGACAACGTTGATTAAGTTTATGCCATTGATGCACTGGAATATTCTCATAAACATCGGCGACTGCCTCCGAGATATTCCACATTAAGTAACCCTTAATGTCCATAGTGCATTCGCCACTAGCGATCATGATTGTAAGAAAGAATAAATCAATAAACTGATTATCATTATTGTTCAAGAAGACTCTGTCATGAATTTACATGTTACCTGTTGTAACATCAATGTTCTGACCATTAAGCAAGATAAAGATATAATACAACAAACAAGTCGACTCTATAACATGATGACATGACTCAATGAATTGTTGCTACAAACAACATTGGTGACATGACTCAATGAATTGTTGCTACAAACAACATTGATGACATGACTCAATGAAATGTTGCTACAAACAACATTGGTGACATGAATCAATGAATTGTTGCTAAAAACAACATTGATGGCATGACTCAATGAATTGTTGCTACAAGCAACATTGGTGACATGACTCAATGAATTGTTGCTACAAACAACATTGGTGACATGACTCAATGAATTGTTGCTACAAACAACACAGATGACATGACTCAATGAACTGTTGCTACAAACAACATTGGTGACATGACTCAATGAATTGTTGCTACAAACAACATTGGTGACATGACTCAGCAAATTGTTGTTACAAACAACATTGATGACATGTCTCAATGAACTGTTGCTACAAACAACATTGGTGACATGACTCAATGAACTGTTGCTACAAACAACACAGATGACATGACTCAATGAACTGTTGCTACAAACAACATTGATTACATGACTCAATGAATTGTTGCTACAAACAACATTGGTGACATGACTCAATGAATTGTTGCTACAAACAACATTGTTGACATGACTCAATGAATTGTTGCTACAAACAACACAGATGACATGATTCAATGAATTGTTGCTACAAACAACATTGATGATATGACTCAATGAATTGTTGCTACAAACAACATTGGTGACTTGACTCAATGAATTGTTGCAACAAACATCACAGATGACATGACTCAATGAATAGTTGCTGCAAATAACATTGGTGACATGACTCAATGAATTGTTGCTACAAACAACATTGATGACAGGATGAACTGTTGCTGCAAACAACATTGATGACATGACTCAATGAATTGTTGCTACAAACAACATTGGTGACATGACTCAATGAATTGTTGCTACAAACAACACATATGACATGACTCAATGAATTGTTGCTACAAACAACATTAGTGACATGACTCAATGAATTGTTGCTACAAACAACATTGGTGACATGACTCAATGAATTGTTGCTACAAACAACATTGGTGACATGACTCAATAAATTGTTGCTACAAACAACATTGATGACATGACTCAATGAAATGTTGCTACAAACAACATTGATGACATGACTCAATGAACTGTTGCTACAAACAACATTGGTGACATGACTCAATGAATTGTTGCTACAAACAACATTGGCGACATGACTCAGCAAATTGTTGCTACAAACAACATTGATGACATGACTCAACAAATTGTTGCTACAAACTACACTGGTGACATAACTCAATGGATTGTTGCTACAAACAACATTGTTGGCATGACTCAATGAATTGTTGCTACAAACAACACTGGCGACATGACTCAACAAATTGTTGCTACAAACAACATTGATGACATGACTCAATGAATTGTTGCTACAAACAACATTGGTGACATGACTCAATGAATTGTTGCTACAAACAACATTGATGACAGGATGAACTGTTGCTGCAAACAACATTGATGACATGACTCAATGAATTGTTGCTACAAACAACATTATTGGTGACATAACTTAATGAATTGTTGCTACAAACAACACAGATGACATGACTCAATGAATGGCGGTTTGTTTACGCTGGTCTGTTGTCAAGGACGCGTAAGTCATTTAATTTGTAGAAAGCTCACAGTGTTTCCGCGTGCTGCTGAGCAAGTTACTGGAGTTGGCCAGTTTATAACGTGGAACGGGTTCTGGGCCGTGCGACTGAGCAAGTGCACGTGAGTCTGGACCATCCAAAGCATCGACATTCAGCGACGTTCATCAAAGACGACGGTAAGTGTAAGTTTTCAGATGCAACCCAAACTACATCATCGAAGAAGGAAAACACGACGGGGCAAGAGGGGTTGCACTAAACTGTCAAAGTGTGAGAGGCTAGGCCTAAAGTATGTGCGCGTTACTTATTGGAATTGTGGGTCCATTAATCAACGACGGCCCATTCTTGATAAGCTACTGTGCGGCGCCGATATAATGGTTTTGCAAGAAACTCTTCTTGGTGACAGGACAGTAAGTACTCCTGGCTTTCATTGTTTCTACAATAGGCGACACCTTGGGCAGGCCATCCTTATGCGCAAAAATATGGTGGCAGCTGATGTTGATATGTCTGTGTGGAACAATGCAGAATTGCAGGTACATGCGGTTAGGGTGCAGACCCCAGTTCATTTCGTGATTGTTAATGTGTATGCCTGTAATGGGAAGGTGAACACAAAACAATGGCAGAATCTCTTCGAGTTCGATGAAGAGAATGTCATGTTCTGCGGAGACTTTAATGTTAGAGGAAACCAGTGGGGTAATGTCATAACCAACAAGCAGGGAGAAGACCTAGAGAACGCACTGGTGTCGGCCGATTTAGTGTGCTTGAATAATGGAAGGGCAACAAGAATGGCCACTCGAACAGGGGACTCTGATAGTGTCATAGACCTGGCACTGGTGTCTTCCACCTTCGCACCGGTTTGCAGGTGGAGTGCACTGGGGTTCCACGGAAGTGATCACTATCCATGTGTCCTCCTAATTGAGAAAAGCGGAAATAAAAGCCAGAGAAGAAAGCTCCACACATTCAACTACGAGAAAACAGACAAGGACGTCATTAGCAAAATCAGACATAGGAAACAGAGCGCCCTCGTAGGAGGCAGGAGATATGGACGCAGCCACCCTGGTGGAATGTAGATGTCGAGGAAGCTTGGCGGAGCAAGAGACAAACGGTCAAGACATGGCAGAAAGCCAGAAGGTATGGTAGAACACAACCTGAGCTCTTGAAGCGTCTGAAAGTAGAGGTCGACCAAAAAATGATGCACTTTAAACTATGCGCTAAGCAGGCTAAGGATGCCAAATGGGATGACTTCTGTAAAAAAGTGTGCTCAGAAAAATCGCTCGCCACATTCTGGCGCCTTCATCAGTGCATGAATGGCACACCACGACACAGAGGTATACCAGACTTTCAGAGCACAGGCCAGATATGGCACAAATCTGATGAGAGCAAAGGGAAGGCCCTGCTTGCCCACTACATTGAGCAGACGGACCAAAGAAATGAGGTTGTAAGGATGAGGATACGGGGATCTTTGTCAAATTTGTGTAAGGATGTAGGGCTGGAAGAAGATCTCACAGTCACAACCGATACCATTCGCACGACACTTAAAAGGTCACACAACACTGCTCCTGGTCCAGATGGTGTTCGGTATGATGACATAGGCGATTTAGCTGATGACGACTTGACAACACTGGCCAATGAGTTTAATGCCAGTATTCGGAGTGGCCAGATTAAGGAGGAGTGGCTACACAGCTACTTACTACCGCTACCGAAGCCAAACAAGGACCATTCTCAGATCAGTGCCTACAGAATCATCACAATGCAGAACACTGCGGGCAAGCTGCTGGAGAAAATAGTTGCCCGTGTACTCACCTGTCACCTTGAACAGAAACGCGTATTCCCATCCACACTCGGAGGTTATAGATATAACAACGACACATGGCTCAATGCGGCAGTATTTGCCTATGACGTCTTCGAAGGCTTCCACAGACGAGAGGAGACATGTGCTGCTGCTATAGATCTGGAGGATGCATACAACAGGGTACCATTTGAATATCTCATGCATATGCTTCTCAAACTGGCGGTGAAACCCATCCTCATTAGATGGATCGCCGCGGCACTGTTTCAGAGGAAGGTGCTACTCAGATGTGGAAGTTGGTCTTCCGAGCCAACATCCATTTGTCCTGGGCTGCCACAAGGCTCACCATTGTCACCAGTTCTATTTAACGTGTACACAATAACGATCACGGCCCAACAGCTGGATGGGAGGGGAAGAACTATGACTTTTGCTGATGATATTCTGGTATATCGACAGGGAAGAGACAGACGGGGAATCGCCTCCACAATGCAAGACGAACTCGATCGCATTTCTTCCTGGTGTGGGTTTCAGGTGCCTTGGTTAATCCTAATAAAGCATCAGTTTCATGGTTCTCCCTTAACAATCATATCGTTAATACGACCACACCGGTAGTACGAATGGGAGCTGATGAGGTGACCAGGGACAAGTTGATGACATACCTCGGAGTTAAGTTTGATCGCAGCCTGTGTTTTCGGGACCACGTCGACCATGTGATAACAAAATCCCGCAAAGGATTAGCCGCCTTGAAGGTCATGGCAGCTGCCAACATCGAGCAGAAGCTACTTACTCTTCTGTTCCAGGGATCAGTCCTCGCACCAATCGAGTATGCCCTGGCCATTCTTACTGTCAGTACGACTCAAATTGATAGGCTGGAGAAAATACAAAATGAAGCTATGCGCATTATCCTGGGATGTACGAGGGACACTCCCTGTGTAGCAATGAGGTATTTTCTTGACTTTCCAACCATGGATGACAGAATAAAGATCTGGAGAGCACGAGCATACCTGAAGATTAGTACAGATACAGAGCATCCATTGCACCACGTGCTCAACACAGAGAAAGGTACCAGGCTAAAAAGAGGCAAATCATGGGTGGGCCGGGCAGAAGATGTCATCAAACAGGTCTGTGGGCTTACCAATATCAGCGTTGGTGAGGAGTGGATACCGGTGCCTACGTCATTCAAGGGACTTTCTCATGTATTGTCACACTCGACAGGAAAAGTAGGGAACAGAACCCGGTCGTGGTTAATGCTGAGGTCAAAGGTCTCATCTGCGATAATACCGATGAGAAAGATGCAGTCATCTATACAGACGGATCTGTAAGACGATACCAAAGAAGTGCATGGGCATTTACAGCACGCTCGGCAGGCAGAATAGCCAAGGAAGACAGTGGTGCATACGCCATGACCACGAGTAGCATGACAATGGAGGTGATGGCAGTGACCAAGGCATTCAAATGGTTAGAGTCACAAGACTACATCCACGCATGTATACTGAGTGATTCGATGAGCATGATAAAAAAAAGTAGAGGCGGGCTTTGTACGCATGCAATGGGTAGAGTCGTTGCAGAAATCCAAAATACGTAAGGTCACCTTTGTCTATGTCCCTGGACATGCGGGAGTACGGGGAAATAAGAGAGCGGACAGGTTGGCTAGCTGCGCTGTCGTTGAGGACGGGCAACCGATGGATCGGGCGGACATCATAAATGCCCTTCGAGATGTGGGAAGAGCACAGGACTTCGACAAACACAGATCAACGTCACTTCTTCGGATGATGGAAATGGGAGTTAAGATGGGCACGGCCAGAAATGAGAAACTTGGTGGCCGTATAAGAGGACTTATCAACCAACATAGAACTGGAGTCGTCAGTCGCTGGACACTGAGGGAATTGCTGAGGAGGGGATCTGAGCACCTATGGACATGTTCGGAGTGCAATGATGATGACCCGCAAATAACTCAATAACTCAATTGTTGCTACAAACAACATTAGTGACATGACTCAATGAATTGTTGCTACAAACAACATTGGTGACATGACTCAATGAATTGTTGCTACAAAACAACATTGGTGACATGACTCAATGAATTGTTGCTACAAACAACATTGATGCATGACTCAATGAAATGTTGCTACAAACAACATTGATGACATGACTCAATGAACTGTTGCTACAAACAACATTGGTGCATGACTCAATGAATTGTTGCTACAAACAACATTGGTGACATGACTCAATGAACTGTTGCTACAAACAACATTGGTGACATGACTCAATGAATTGTTGCTACAAACAACATTGGTGACATGACTCAATGAATTTTTGCTACAAACAACATTGATGACATGACTCAATGAATTGTTGCTACAACAACATTGGTGACATGACTCAGCAAATTGTTGCTACAAACAACATTGATGACACGACTCAACAAATTGTTGTACAAACTACACTGGTGACATAACTCAATGGATTGTTGCTACAAACAACATTGTTGACATGACTCAATGAATTGTTGCTACAAACAACACTGGCGACATGACTCAACAAACTGTTGCTACAAACAACATTGGTGACATGACTCAACAAATTGTTGCTACACAACAACACTGGCGACATGACTCAACAAACTGTTGCTACAAACAACACTGGTGACACGACTCAACAAATTGTTGCTACAAACAACATTGGTGACATGACTCAGCAAATTGTTGCTACAAACAACATTGATGACATGACTCAACAAATTGTTGCTACAAACAACATTGTTGACATGACTCAATTTAATTGTTTGATACAAACAACATTGATGACATGACTCAAAACTGTTGCTACAAACAACATTGATGACACGACTCAACAAATTGTTGCTACAAACAACATTGATAACATGACCCAATGAATTTTTTGCTACAAACAACATTGATGACACGACTCAACAAACTGTTGTTTCAAACAACAGTAGTGGCATGACTCAGCAAATTGTTGCTACAAACAACATTGATGACATGACTCATTGAATTGTTTGCCACAAACAACATGTTGGACATGACTCAATGAATTTTTTGCTACAAACAACACTGGCGACATGACTCAACAAACTGTTTGCTACAAACAACATTGGTGACATGACTCAACAAACTGTTGCTACAAACAACATTGGTGACATGACTCAACAAAGTGTTGCTAGAACAACACTGTCGACATGACTCAACAAACTGTTTGCTACAAACAACATTGGTGACATGACATAATCTGCTTTCACTCGAGTTTCTACAGAGGACCAGTCAGAGTTCTGTTTTAACACAGCGAATTTAATCAAAGCTAAAAAAGGCTGTTATTTGTTGACATATTTGTTCTAGCAAACGTAGTTTGTGTGGATTGATATCATATGTCTATCGGAATCTAGAAAATTAATTTTTTGAATTCTTGTGATACCTCCATGATGGATGTGTAGAAAATGTTGTTGATACATGACTAGTGTGTAGTCTAAAGACAGCCTATTCTCATCAAAATTTTTTAATTTAATGAATTTTTCATTTTTCTAACAAAATGTTTTTCCTGACATTATATAAATGGCCTTTTCTTCACATTGACAGTTAGATGTCAATATCCAGTAGTAAACTGCCCAGCACGTTTTTTTACTAAACAGCTTCTCTTATGGCTGATTTTACCAATATTGCAATGGCAGGACTGACGCTGAATGATGACATCAGTTTTATGACAAAGGGTTTCACCTTTTTTTTTCTCTCGTGTCATTTCTCTTCTAGTTTTAACTTCATTTCTTTACGAAATGTTCCCATTTCTTTTTAAATGTTTGTTATGCCACTTTTTATTTATTTTCTCCATTTACTGCATTCCATCTGCCAGATTTTCATTTTCACTAACAGGGAACTCGCTCAGGGATGCCTTGCAGACATTTGTTGACAATGTACCAGATTTTTTTTTGTCTGTGCATAAGCCGCTTCCCATGTTTAAGCTCCCATGCAAGTATATTTGGGGATACTAGTATTGTCCTTGTTTGTAACATGTCCCAGCCATCTTAATCTTTGGCTCTTGACTGAGTGTTGTCACAATAGGTGCAAGCCTAGATTGCTGTAGGACATTTGGGCTGGTTACTTTGTTCTACTATTTGGTGTTCATTATTTTTTAAAGGCATTACACTTGGTGACCGTTTAGTCTTTTTCTCATGCCTTAAATCAGTTGTCCTAGTTTGAGATCCCACTGAAATTTGCCTAGTGTGCAGGTTTGATGTATTAGGAACATCTATTGCTATTAATTTTGTGTTATTCTATATATATTGTGTTTGATCAAATAGAATTTGAGGGGGGGGGGGTATGAGCATAAAATGTTAACATCTTTATTGGGTTGAAGAATTTCTCCTTGTTCCATAAAGTTGTCACATTTTTCTTCCTTGTTCCAAAAAAATGGTCACATGTTCTTCTTCTTTGTTCATAAAAAGTTGTAACATCTTCCTTGTTCCATAAAAAAATTGTCACATGTTCTTCTTCTTTGTTCAATAAAAGTTGTCACATCTTCTTCCTTGTTCCATAAAAAATTGTTACAGTGTGACTCAGCCATGAAGGACATGGGAAGAGTAAAGAACAATGACGATCGACAAGGAAGAATTAGAATGATACGACGATGATATGAGGTACAATAGTTTTAGGCAGCGTATAATTAAAATGAAGACTTAAGCATTAGTAAGGAGACATTAGTCTACCCGAACCCAGACACTGTAGCGTAACCAACTATAAGACTGCAAGAAAGTACGTACAGGTGTTCATTCTGAACGTGGAAATCCAGACAGATGTTTGCTAGGCGGAAATAAAGCCCAGAGAAGAAAGCTCCACACATTCATCTACGAGAAAACAGACCAGGACGTCATTAGCAAAATCGACATAGGAAACAGAGCGCCCCTCGTAGGAGCCACCCTGGTGGAATGTAGATGTCGAGGAAGCTTGGCGGAGCAGGTATTCAATCCTGAACGTGAAATCCAGACCTATGTTTGCTCTCTCCAACAAGTTACATAACGCAATGAACGGCCATGGACGTCCCGACACCTGCTGATATGAGATAGCTAGTCCAGCCCTGAAACATTCCTGAGTTAAGCCGCCAAGGACGTAATCAAAGAGGTTCACCACGCCGGGACATCTTATGTTCAGCAGTGGGAAATGCTTTGAGTTCTCTCTGACGTGAGATCAAAGAATCACCGCGCGTGGTCGAAGACCAACGTAAGCTTTAATTGTGAGGGAACGACGTTTAGGAATATTGACAGGTGTTGGCAGGACTCCTAAATCAATAAGACTATGGACATAATTAAAAGGCGGAGTTAAAGAAATAGTCACTGGAGGCGGACGAAGGATAAGCCGTGTATAGACTAGATTCCCATGATCCTTAGCCAGGTGGAGTAGCTAGATGGACACAAAAAGGCCATGAGTAAACTTAACTTACACTTAGGCTCGAGGCTCAGCACTTACAGACCGTTAACCTTTTTTGCCCACGAAGCCAGAGGAGGGCATATACTAGACAGAAATAGTATACTAGAGCAAAGGAGATTCATATACCTGCCTCAAGCAGAAGATAGAGTTAGGAACTTAGACAAATGAAATAGTTCGTTTAGAGAATTTTGTGATACGTTTTTGGACTTAGAAAGTATAATAGTGGTTAAGAAGTCCAACTGTAGTAACTAGAGTTAAAGTAAGGTATCAGTAAGTTCCTCAGGATCATTAGATAGAGATATACATATATTGACAAAGAACACTAATATTATTATGAATTACTTATGATAATCTCGCCGGTAGGCTCCATCAGTAACGTTGATTTATAAGAGAATTTAGAACTTGTTGAGTGAGTCAGAGACATATTGTCAAACCATTGTCAACCCACATGTGGATGCCATTAATAAAGACTGTTTATATTTGTTCGAAAACTATGATGACGAGTTTGTGTGTCTATATATATATAGATAGATATATGAATGAAAGCA